>SMSQ01025895.1:62246-160332 GCA_019453375.1 Ctenoplectra terminalis
TCCAAGGAAAAGACGCTATCGCTCTGCAGACGTGCACGTCCCGACACATCGAAAAGCACACCGTTGACATCCTTCGCGAGCATCAGAGCCCAGTTTGCCGCCAAAGGCACCCAGGCCACACCACGAGGAGGAGGGGTTGATTGCTCTAAGGCCAAATGACCCCAGCGGCTACGTGACCCATCTACATTAACAATCCCGATTTCATGAAACTTTCACCAAGTATTATTACCAAACAATTAATCACAGCGTCACCAGAAATTTCTTTTCGTTCGCAACTCCTAAGCAAACGAGCCCTGAACACCCTCGAACATCCGCAACACCTGAATCGCGGAGTGTGCATTGAAAAAGAAAGAAAATCACAAAGCGGCACTACGTGAAAGAGAAAAAAGAACAGAATAAAAAAAAGAGGAAAAGGAAAGGGGCGTGTGAAAATAAGCGGACTGAAGAGTTAAAAAGACAAAAGGGAAAGCGCGCGCGTTACACACGCGGACAAGAAGAATTTCCCGGGGACGCGACCGGCGGAAGGGCGTTTATCTTTTCCGCCTGCAGGGTAAACGGGAGAAAAAGTGAGAGAGCGAGGGCGTAGCGAGGGAAGAAAGCTTGGGAACAGAAAAAAGGAGGACAGAGACGCGGATGCAAAAGGCTTGACGAAGTAGGAGGATCCTATTAAGCCGCTCAGCAGGCAGCACGACGCGTAGGTAAAGCGAGTCGCGGCACGCTTTTTATTATTACGAAATTACTGTGCACCCGTGCCGCGCTAAAAGGGAAGCTGGAAAAAAAAATTCTGCTCGTTGTTACACACCACTGAGTGCCCTAATCGCGGCGCCATTAACATGTGCCCGGTGTCACGAGTCTCCTCTCTCGGGGACGCAAGTGGACAGAACCGTCGCGTTTCTGCGATGCAGCCTTGACTGAGAGTCGAAGATGTCAACGATTGCACTTTGTGTTATAAAAAGGCTTTTCGAAACTGGAAATAGAGATTTTGTGAACATTGCAGGTTTTAATTCCAGTGGATTGTAAAATAAGTACGAGAGTTTGGCAAACCTCCATTTTGTGTCTCGTTGTGATACTGTGTCTTATTTTATTTTATTGGTAAATTGGTTTCTTATACGTGGATCTTGTGTATTAATATTTGGAATAAAGAACTTGCAATTTTTCATTATTAAATTGTTAAGAATCTAGTAGGAAATTTTCCTGAACTTAATAATAATTTCATACAAGCAAACATTTTATTCTACTACTTTGTGTTACTTTTTCGCGAAAAATCATCCCTTTCCTGGTTACACCATGATTGCAAAGACACACGCTGTATATTAGAACAGACATATTCGTGAGATAACTTATTACGAATTTCAGTGTTAATTTATTTTTATCGAATCAAGGAAAATGCGTTTTCATTTCTCGCAGCTGTACAAACATTTATCTCGCAATGCTCTTATCGAAAGATACCGACATTGAGACAAAGGAAACTCTACACAATCCATTGTAATATGTTACTTGTATTATATATCAAAGTTTAATTTGGAATTGTTTATTATTTCCTACTTTTCAAATTTATCTTCGTACCTAAATACCTTGGAAATTCCGAACAATGATACTCCATACCTGTTTCATCCCTCAATATAATCAATTTAACCTGTTAACCGTGTCATTTGTTAATCAGAGACTTCTTCGTTGTTAATCAGAGACTTCGTATGTTAACTTTGGTTCTGAGGATTTTCATTCGTACTAATTTAAGTACTATATAATGTGCTTCCAATGTAAATATAACCATACATCAGAAAGCAGAGAATTCTTAATAAAATAAATTATTACGTTCAAAATGTCGGTAATTGACGCGACGAGTTAACTCGTGTTTCCCAGTTAACAGGTTAAAAGAGTACTCAGGTTAAACACTGAACAAATGAAACAAAGTTCCTCTTCTCTTCACGATTCCAACCCCAAAGAAAATACACGACACAGAAAAGACAGAAAGGGGAAAAATATTCCATTTTCTCGTGGTCCATGGTGCATAAGGCTGTTCCAGAAGAGGATCCTCTCCCGTTAGCTGTCAGCTAAATGGGAGTTATTGGACGGCAATATACGCAAACAATAAACGCGGCTGATTCCTGTACGTCTGTTAAATTTACGCTTGTCAGTCGCAGACTGCTGGTGTGATATAACGGCGCGTTACGTGAGTTTGACGAGAGGGTGGTGGCCAATCGTTTGTTCCCCGATTAAATCTGGCAAGACTCGTTGAACCAGCGAACTCTACTAATATTTCAATAACCAAGAAACTCCACGTGGGGGAAGATATTCTATGTAACGTACACATTATCGAGGAACATTTCAGGAACGATGGTCTATTGTCTTGCTCAACAGACCGTTTTGTTCTCCGGGGAAAGAAAGCTCGTTCTTGGAATCAAGTTATCGCACAATATTGTACACGAACGTTACCTAACTTTAGCTCGAGCCGTCGTCGCGTATGAATTATCAAAGCTGCAGNTAAATATAACCATACATCAGAAAGCAGAGAATTCTTAATAAAATAAATTATTACGTTCAAAATGTCGGTAATTGACGCGACGAGTTAACTCGTGTTTCCCAGTTAACAGGTTAAAAGAGTACTCAGGTTAAACACTGAACAAATGAAACAAAGTTCCTCTTCTCTTCACGATTCCAACCCCAAAGAAAATACACGACACAGAAAAGACAGAAAGGGGAAAAATATTCCATTTTCTCGTGGTCCATGGTGCATAAGGCTGTTCCAGAAGAGGATCCTCTCCCGTTAGCTGTCAGCTAAATGGGAGTTATTGGACGGCAATATACGCAAACAATAAACGCGGCTGATTCCTGTACGTCTGTTAAATTTACGCTTGTCAGTCGCAGACTGCTGGTGTGATATAACGGCGCGTTACGTGAGTTTGACGAGAGGGTGGTGGCCAATCGTTTGTTCCCCGATTAAATCTGGCAAGACTCGTTGAACCAGCGAACTCTACTAATATTTCAATAACCAAGAAACTCCACGTGGGGGAAGATATTCTATGTAACGTACACATTATCGAGGAACATTTCAGGAACGATGGTCTATTGTCTTGCTCAACAGACCGTTTTGTTCTCCGGGGAAAGAAAGCTCGTTCTTGGAATCAAGTTATCGCACAATATTGTACACGAACGTTACCTAACTTTAGCTCGAGCCGTCGTCGCGTATGAATTATCAAAGCTGCAGATACTTAAATAATTATTACGTTAAGAGTTCGAATTGTGTAAGGTTGAGGACCATGTTTCGAGGTCGTTGAAAAATAAAAGACGCTATCTAAGTTCAATGATAGAAGTAACGAAGACTATTCGGATGGTGTTTTAACGTTTTAAGAAATTTTAAGACAATTTTGAAATTACTATTATTTTGTTATTTCCGAATGTAAAATAGAGGATAAAAAAAGCTAAAATTTTGTTGTCAAAAATTTCTCTTATAATTTGATATTAAAATTGGATACCATAAAATTTTCCTTCGCTAAAGTATTTCATTTACCACGCCTTTGAAAGAAAAGTTTACGCTACTATAGTTTTCAACGTCACGTTCAATAAACTTGATAAAACTGATCGTGACCTCTGTGAGTTTGAAAATTAAAAAATTCCGAACGATCGTTCGCTTTCTTGCAGGTTAACGAGTAATTAATCACAACGTGTAGTTCACAAGTGGTCGCGTGAACAAATTCCAAAAGACATTTCGCTCGACAGCAGCGAGTGAAGCGAGCGCGAGGCGGTACACGGGGGCGTGTAATTAATTCGTGGCTGCAATTAACGCCTGTTATCGACGTTATATCGTAGGTGTGCGCTTCTGTTGCAGCGGTACAGAATGAACGGCAACCCAGAAACACTGCTACCATTAGACCAGAGGCTCTCGTCGAGATGGACCAGGAACGCGCGCTTCGAGAGGCTGCGGTCGCCGTCGGTGTCTTTGGGTAAGTTATTTTCTCGCTTAAGCCTTTCCGCTACATCTTAATTTTTTCTTCATTTAATACATAAACTCTGCTTTATAATACAGCTGCACGGTGTTTAAATATTGTACAGATAATAGAAATAAGGGTTGCAATAAATTGAAAGCCGATGACTCAGAAATATGGAATCTTAGAACGTGAATATATCGATTAAAAATTAAAACTCGAATATTTAATCTACGAGTTTTTAAATCAAAGTGTTTACGCTTTTAAATTGTTTATCCTCGAGCTTTTCTAAATTTCATTATTATTACAACTAAAATACTATTATAAAGTATCAGAACCGGTCGCAAAATGTGATCACAATCGCTCAAAATTTCTTTTAAATTCTTTTTCTTTTAAAACGTTCCTTTTCTCAAAAAAATTATCTCGATACGTCTCGATATAATCATCAGCACCATTTTAACACAAACAATAATCCACCGTCGCAAGCTGTACTCGTCATCCTCCAAGAAACATCTAAATCAAAGCTCACAGATCACTAACGTAGCCGTTTCCACCATTGTCCAAGAACCTCGCTCCACTTTTTCAAGCAACACGTAAGATATATTTTCGTGCAATGGAGCTCAGTCGGATGTATTTCGGTGACGCAAAGACGCGATGAATGGTCAATCGGATCCAAGGGGTCACTAAGGAGGGGATTAAAGGTAACGGTGAGGGCTCGCGATCGATAATCACCGATTCATCGGGAGCAACAACGACAAGAGCAAGAGAGGCGACGACGTTGTTGGCACGTTTGATCTTCTGCTGCACAGCAGCATACTTTTCGCCGTCGTGAGCAAGCTCGCTCGCGACACGCCACGCCGAGCGTGATCTATCATGAAAAATTACCTTTGACTAGTAGCCCGTGGTTGACCGTTTTTCAGGTAACCGGGTACTCAGGTTGGAACTAATGGAAAATCCATAGAGCGCCAAGGGGTGAACGTTAAAAGCGACAGCGAGCGTGCCGACGATGCTCGGCGTCGATACCGGAGCCTTCTCGAAATTACGCCTTCTTTTCTCTGCATGCGCCTCTGACATGTTTGCTCGAGCTTATTATTTTCTCAATGGTTCACATTTTTTTTCTTCACCGATCTTCGTCTTCTTTCGCGAACGGATTTCCTTCGATTCGTTCCACGTTCCAAAAATTTCGTTGTTATAAGAGAGCTTCGTTGCGATTATAATTATTATTCCCCAGGATGTGCGTGGGCACCGTTTGAGTGAAAGTTTGTTGTTGTGTAAAATATTCGACTATTTTTATAGTGCGTGCTGAAGAGACGAAGCGACCATTCGAATTAGCACGCGTAATTTATAAACGATTAAACGAAGTCGATTACGGACCATCGACTATATTCGTTTACCAATTTTGTTGTACCATGTGTACTTTGCGATCGTAGACAATTTTTGGCGATACAGGTTTCTATAATTGTTGTGCCGTTTCAAAAGGGTTGGCTGTATAAGCGGAGACTTTGAACGGTCAATGATTTGCTAATGTCAGCATCAATGCGAGATCGCTCAAATAAATAACGATTGTCGCTAATTGGATTTGTTTCAAAACCATTCGTGTATTAAAACCCAGATGAATAGCGGATTATTTTAGTTTCGCATTACGTAAGTATCAGTCTTTGGTGACAGCAAACAACTGTCGCCAACAAGATGTCTCGTACAATTTAATAAGACGTTTCATCCTCTTGACCATTTCTTATCCACCCACCATTATATATGGATGGAATATTGTATAAGCTCATTGTATTGGAAGCCTCAATGACCCATATATCAGAGAAAATCTTGTGGAAGGAGTAGAACAATGAGAACAAGAGAAACGATGTCGATAGGACGGCCGATCAAACGAAATCAATTTTCACGTAGATTAATTATAAAGGAATGTTGCCTAATACGGTGAGGGTTCCGAATATGGTTGCCGCAACATCGAATTGCAAGAGGTTCGCTTTATCTTTGAACGTTATCCTTGAAACTCGCAGTGCGAAACGACGGTTGCGCGATAGTCGCAATTAATGCAAAAAATTAAATCTCAATTTAATAAAACAGTTATATAGAAAATTATTTTACGTTTTTTTTTTAAAGGTAACTTTGCACGATTTACATATTTGGCAATATGAAGAGATCACATGTTTTTGTTAATTCGATAATAATAAAAATAACTGATGATAAGGATACACAGAAATAATCAGTGTAACATTAAATACATATTTAAAAGCAATTGGTGCAAAATTTCGAAATATTCCTCTATTTAGGACGAATCTGTGACCAATTAGAAAAAAAACCTCACGGTATTAAGCAATTTTCCTCTACAGTACTCGGTGAACGAGACCATGCTCGTTAGAAAGAATAAAAGCAGTTTATTCCATCTACAGTACGAAGCTAAGAAAAATATGGCGGTACAAATCTGTTGTAACGCGACTTCTCGTTGAACGTTAGTTATCGATTCGCGGTACATTTTCACGCTTCAGCCCGATGCTTCTTGTTAATCCGTTTGGAAAAACGAAGCTCGACACTTCAATTTACAAATTTTCTTCTTAAAATATTTTCTTTTTTATCTACATTTCTTATTTTTTTTTTTTTTTTTTTTTTTTTTTTTTTTTTTTTCCCTTTTTTTTTTTTTTTTTCTTCGCCATTGATCGTTACTCGCGCAGCTTCAGCTTAGAAGACTATTTTAACACGGGTTCGACGTTTGACTCGTGAGTACTTGTGCGTTTTCTTCCATTTCATATCTGTCTTTTTATATTATTTTTTTTTTTTTTTACATTTTTTTTTTTTTTTTTCTTCGCCATTGATCGTTACTCGCGCAGCTTCAGCTTAGAAGACTATTTTAACACGGGTTCGACGTTTGACTCGTGAGTACTTGTGCGTTTTCTTCCATTTCATATCTGTCTTTTTATATTATTTTTTTTTTTTTTTACATTTTTTTTTTTTTTTTTTTTTTTTTTTTTTTTTTCTTTTTTCTTCGCCATTGATCGTTACTCGCGCAGCTTCAGCTTAGAAGACTATTTTAACACGGGTTCGACGTTCGACGCGTGAGTACTTGTGCGTTTTCTTCCATTGCATATCTGTCTACCTATATTATTTTCATAAAATCTATACGCGTATACGCCACAGCCTCGTCCCTGAATCGTTATCTACGCCCAATTTTCTAATCCACGTGGCTGCAGAAGTCAAGCACAGCATCTCCTCGAATAATCTGCGCGAACAGTGCCCTGGCTCTAGCTCTGGGTGACATTGTTTCCTTATCGTGACGCAAGATTCTTTCCAATGTGGGCGAACAAACGTCTGGACTGTCCCCTATGTTCCTCTCCAGGTGCAACGTCGAAATCGGTGGCAACGCGGTCCTCATGTCGCTCTCTGATTTGGCGAACTTCTTGATCGGTTCCGGGTATCCGATCGAGTCGTCCTCGTCGACATCCACGATGAATCCCCGCCTCAGATTTTCCGATTTCGTTTGTCTGATGACAGAAGCGACCCGTCTTTTTATGTCGGCCCTAACAATGGCAGCTTCCACGGTCTCCTTTCTGTTGGCGCTCGGATTTTTCGTCACACTGTCCAGCATGTCCAGCAGCCGATCAAAGGAGTTACAGATTTCATCCAAAGACTGCTGGCTAAGCAACAGAAATCCGCTCGTTTCTCGTTCCTTCTCTTTCAGAGCGTTCTCTAGCTCAGCCAGATTGTTCTTCATCGCGTGCAACTGTTCTTCGGCAATCTCGCGTCGTCCTCGTTCTTCGGCCAGCAATAAACTACTACGTCTAGCCTCCTCCAGCAGACGATCGTGTTCCGCCTTTGCTTCGGTTAATTGGATCCGAATCTTTTGAATTCTGGCCGAGTCTTCTGCGTCTGAAACGCCTGTCACTTGTGTTGCTACATCGGTTTTCATCACGGTCAAGTTCTTCGAAGAGGATCTATCGGTGTCAGGCTGAACACTGTCTTCGTAAGTCTGAACGTTATCGACGCTTTGATTAGCCTCGCCAATTACAGGTTGTATACGAGATTGAAGATCCAGGTGAAGAGAAATCTTCGATTTAACCTGACCGTTCTGAACAATCTGCTGTTGCTCCCGCGACTGTTGCTGCCTATCCATGCTTCTATGCGGTGGAACGTAAGGCCTCAGCTTCGTTTTCGTGATATTGTTCGTCGAATTCGGTGTTTTCCTTGCTACGGACTGATAAGGCCTCTTAGCGTACTCCGTCATTGCACTGCGCGGCCTAACAGGAGGCTTCCTACTGTTCTCTTTCTCCGTTCTCTTCGCATTGCCCGCTGACACCACTCTTCGATCTTGTTGAGGCAAACCCAGCCACCTATACTCGGACTTCGTATCGACGTTGTTCTCCTCTATCCTTTTGATCACCTCTTTCACCAACGCTTCGTTCAAGTTCACGTTGTGCCTGACGTCGAGGACATTCAGAGTGGTATTGTGGTCGAGCAACTCCAAAAGATCTTTGCCGATCTTATCGGAGAGTCCGCAGTGCTGCAAATCCAAAGCTTTCAACCAAAGACTGTCCCTCACCGCTTCGATCAACTCGAGCACCGCTGCGTCGCCCAGTTGTGGATTATCGTTCAGCGTCAAACGACGCAACCCTGGCATAGCCTCGAGATTCGGTTCCTGGTATCTAAGCGACTGTTTCCAAGTGTCGTGGTAAAGCAATAGTTTTTGCCTGGACAACGCAGCCGCCAAAGCTAGACCGCATTTCCCCGTCAGGTCACAGTAGCTCAGATTCAGTGACCTGATGCTTGGAACATCGGCGACCGTGCGACAGAGCAATTCGCAAGAGCTATCCCCGATGTAACAACGCTGAAGAGACAAGTAGTGGAGCGAGTGTGTGTGCGACAAACCAACGCACAACACCGCCAGGCAGTCTGGCGGAAACGGAACGCCTTCGAGCTCCAGATTGGTCAGTACTGGCGAGTTTCTCACGCACTGAGCAACGCTGTGAGACAACCATTCCAGGAGATATCGAGATAACACGACGGGTGCCTTGCCCATCGTTCTGGCCTTGTCCTCGGAATTGATTTCCTCCAACGGTTTGCGACACTGGTATCTGCTGCGAACACTGATCGATCGTAGGCTACGATCGAGCGACAGGGAATTTAAGATTGGACCCCAGTCGTCCATTTTCACGCGGTCGGTGGTAAAGTCTAGACTGTGGGGTAGCGTTACGCAAATGACTGGCAGAGGACGCAGACGTTGTTGCTTGCATAGCTCCATGTAGCAGTTGGCGAAGTTTCGGCTGTTCGGAATCGCCATCCTGGACGATGACACGGGCAGAGGTGCATTGACCTTGCTCTGGTCACCTGTGGTCTTCGCGGTGGGTGACAGGGTGCCGGTTATCGTTTCGTTCAGAGATCTTGTATCCTGTGTAAGAGATTTGGATTGGGAAGAAATGATTTAGCAGGTGTTCTTGGGTATTTTTTTGGAGACACAATTTTATGTATATTATATATACTCCAGAGTTTAACTTAGTGAACGCAGAATGTATTGTGAATGGCGTGTAACATGTTAATTTATAATATTAAAAGTAAGAATTTTTTTTTTATCTAATTTGTGGATTAGATTTTTAAATTAAAAGATGAGGAAATACACTGTAAATTTTATATTTTGTTGGTATCAGGATTAATCAAACAAATCATATTAAATAATATTAATAATATTAAAACGAAGAATTTTTTTTTTACCCAATTTGTGGATTAGATTTTTAAATTAAAAGATGAAGAACTACACTGTAAATTTTATATCTTGCTGATATCAGGATTAATGAAACAAATCGTTATTCCTAATCGAAAAAGGTGCCAGTGATTATATTGAGATTAATTCAAATAAATGATTTAAAGAAACATTTATGAATATGATGAATCTTTGAACATGTACACGTGATAAATTCTGTACACATATATTTTTTTTTTAAAGTAGACAGCAACGAAGTGCAATATATAAATGCACTCACCTTCGTTTTTGTTGCCTTGTTCGTACATTAACCCTAATTTTACCACGCAACGTCATCTGCGATTTCTAAGCTTTACAAACAGATACGACGTGAAATCGGTTTCGACGCTTTCAGCAAGGGATCGTTACGCAGAAGATACGAATCGCGTTCGTGTTACTCGCGCGCGACGACCTATATTCTCGCCCACCTACCTACCCGAAATCGGTGAAACGAAATTTTTACGCGACATGCGCTGAAAGTATGCAAACAAAACTCGCGTATGAACAAATTAAAGTTGCCGCGAATCGTCCGTATGATCGACGCTTTTTGTCGAACCTCGTAACTCTAGCAGCGCACCGTACAAATCTGAATTCGCCGATTAATTTTTATTTCGCGTTGCGTACATTTTCTAACAAAAAAAAAAAAAATTAAAAGTTAAATCGTTCCGCGTTTAAAAATATGCATTCGTAAAACAGATTTTGAACGAACGATTAAATCATTTTATCTCGAAGTATCTGCAACAAAATTCAAACGCACGTTGCGTGATAAAATTACGATAATATATAATAAATATAATTATAGTAACGTATAACAAAATTATATGGCGAGGTAGGATGGAAAAAAAGGTATGATTAAAATTCTGGAAAATATGATCTTTCAGACCACCTGTGTCTCTGGCTATGGCAAGATACACAACACCATTGCCTTTACCCACCGTCGCGCCGACGACAAACTCGACGAACCCTCCGACACCACCTCGGCAGGATAACGAAGATGGTGTTTATTAATCTTTACTACTTTCTCGTTAATTAATTCTAAAGTAAAGGATTTTTAATTGGTAAATTATTTTAAACGAGAATGATTTAAATTAAATTTACAAAATATTTGTTCATATTCACATCTCTGATGTTTGCATCAACATTACGTTCTCTAATATTGGTTTTTTTTTTGTACATATTCAAGTTGGAACATCAATTTTTAAAAATATTTTTTTATTTTCTCTTGATTTTAATTGAAGCAATTTATGTTTTTTTTTGTTTTTTTTAACGATGATTTATAATATTCTGCAATAGGAAATGCATCCGAGGATAGCATAGATGTGACAAACGAGGAGCCATTGACACCCCAAAGAAGCGGTTGCACGCAAATTCCGCCTGTGATCCCCTCGTTGTATTCGCCAGCCAGTGCTGAAACAGTCTACGAAACTAGCGCTAGGCTTCTCTTCATGGCTGTAAAGTGGGCCAAGAATCTTCCGTCTTTCGCGAGTTTGCCTTTTAGGGATCAGGTATTTGCAAATGTTTAAATATTGTCTTACTTTTTCATTCCGTAACAAAATTATACGTTATATAATTATTTGTATAACGTTACAAAATTATACAATTGGTCAGTCATATATAAACTCTAAAAAATATTTTAAAATGTTAAAAAATATTAAAAAATATTAAAAAATATTACGTATTAAATATTTCTTCCTTAAAATAAGATGAAATTTTTCTCATCGTGGTAATGGTCAATTTCTTTTTTTAGATAAAAATTATTCTATTTTTAGAAAAAGATTTTAAAACTGTTTATGATGCGATAATTTCAATAATCATGATAGGTGATACTTCTCGAAGAAGCATGGTCGGAGCTTTTCCTCCTGAACGCAGTGCAGTGGTGCCTTCCACTCGAATCCTCGCCCCTTTTCAACTCCGCGGAACTGACTGCTTTGACTTTGTCACCGCATCCGCACCCCCATTCCGGAATCCATATGCAAACCACCACGGGAAAACCGAGTCAGGTGGCAGCAGATGTGAGGCATTTGCACGATACCTTGCAGAGATATAAGGCTGTCATGGTTGATCCGGCTGAATTTGCCTGCATGAAGGCCATAGTATTATTTCGACCAGGTTTGTGTTTAAATTAATCGTCGTAGAAAATTATATTATTCTACCTTGATTATCCATTAAATAAAAAATTTGAAATTAGCATTCTTCGTTGAAACAATTCAATCACGTTGCATTAAATTAATATCGAGAGATACAAATATTTGAAAGTTCTAAGAAAAAGTGATATATTAGGAACACTAATTAAATAATTTATCAAGTTCTATAATTAATATTTGAAATTTAGACATAATATTGACCGATAGTTGGAATTCTACATAAATTAGAAATTAGCATTCATCGTTGAAATAATTTAATCGTATAAAGAGAAATATAAATATTTGAAAGTTCTAAGAAAAGGTGATATATTAGGAGCGCTAATTAAATAATTTGTCAAGTTCTATAATTAATATTTGAAATTTTACACATAATATAAATATTTGCAAATTCTAAGAAAAGATGATATATTAGGAATGATAATTAAATAATTTGTCAAGTCCTATGATTACTATTTAAAATTGTATAAATAATTTAAACTTAATAAAACTCTAAAATTTAGCGAAGTCAATTTACTAAGAATTTGCACAGTTTCTCTTCTCTAGTAAAGACTATTGATAAAAAAGTAATTTTTATTCACGTTACAGAAACCCGTGGCTTAAAAGATTCCAGTCAAATAGAAAACCTACAAGATCAAGCGCAAGTGATGTTGGGCCAGCACGCCAGAGCACAGCAACCAGCAAGTCCAGCACGGTTCGGCAGATTATTGCTGTTGCTACCATTGCTGAGGACAGTGCCCGCGTCGCGTGTGGAGTTAATATACTTTCACAGAACAATCGGTAACACTCCAATGGAGAAAGTCTTGTGCGACATGTATAAAAATTAAAAAGTTTCTCGTCAAATTTTTCCGCCGGAAACTATCAATTGGGAAACATTCTATGAAAGATTCAAACAGTTGATTCTTGTACAGTGCCACGTTAAAATCTACAAATCAGTGAAATTCTATCGACTTTACGATATCGAGAATGAAAATACTTGTGTAAGGTGTTTNAAATTGATCTAATTGCTTTAAATAAGATAACAAGTTTCTTGTACAAAAAGCGCTCACAAGTAAGTTAACATTGGTAGCTATCTTAAAGCTATCTTAAAGCTATCTTAAGACTACCTTAAAAGTAGTTAAAACTAAGGTGTAGCATCCCTCGACGTCCAACGATGATCCCACGTTGTCCATCGGTGATCCAACGGTGATCCAACGGTGGAAGTAACTGTTTAATGTTAAATCTTACAGACTATAATTGTAATGTTAAAACTAATCGGTTGAATTTGATTTCAGTGAGAAAATGAATTTGTGAGTTGGGAAGAATGTGTAATAAAGGACTTTAATGGGAAAGAGAACCGAAAAGAAAGAGAACGAAAATGGAATCAGAAACCGGAGGACGAAGTCGATGTAACTCTTCATTTTACAATATTGAAATTTAGATGAAATAAATGAACAATTGAATTGTACAAATATNTCGAACGTTGAATAATATAAAAATACATAAACTATTCGACACAGAGGTTGAATCATGACCAAGGCGAACGAGTCGCAGATTTAATCGAGATTTCTTTGTAATACCGTCTTTTAAGATAAAATGTATAAAAGAGCACGAAAGACTTTGTTTTGCAAAAATAATTTACGAACGCTAACTTAAACGCGGCGTGGACGTCGAAGAGACTTCTTCAACGTCAAATTAAAAGAAGACTAGGAAGTATAATTAACACGTTGGCTGCCACGCCGAAATCACATTTTTTGCTTAGAACGCCATGGCTCGGGACGCCACACCGGTAAATAGAAGATTCGACAAGAATTAATCTCATTTTTGATCTTCTAAAATTTTTAATCGTCGAATAGTGCACACTTTATTTCAAAGTATTCTCTAATAGCGATGATTATATTCAAAATTCATTAACTATCAATGTTCGTTCAATTTTTACAATTATAAACATTTGAAGCACTCTAGTCACCGATGACCACCATGGCGCTACAGGAGAAACAATCTCCGGTCACGTATGACCACTGTGGCAGTCAACGTGTTAAACAATTGAGCTGACCAAATAGCCGAAAGTGATTAATCGAAGTCAGTCGTTTACAATTTGCGTGAAAGCTTTGGCCTAAGGACGAAGCTCCAAGTATGACCCTTTAATCAATTTGGTGACCACGTCTAGTGATTTCTTTCATTTTTTTTCCACTAGATCGGGGTCGCGTAACGATGGATCTATCGAGAAAGGTAACGAATCGACGAGTACATTATTTAGTTTAATGGTTCAACGGTATCTAAGTGAAACGAAGGATACTCAGTTCCGATATAAAGATATAGATAGATAGATATATATATATACATACATATTTATTTATTATAAAAACATTTATCGAACATTAGGTTCGACGTGTTGACCAAGTCGTTTCATCTTTCGGTTTTAAGTAGTCAATTTTATACGAAGTATTAATTAAAAATTCCTTGGAACGAAGAAAGTAATGAAAAGAAAAAAGAATGTTTTTAATTGATTTGTTCACCGGTTTTGTTTTTATTTATATTATTTATATTCTCGAAATATGTAAGATGAGGCTTCGAATATACAAGTAACTGGTATGAACTTTCGGACAGCTGTAAAAAGATACACGTTTGTGCTTTTCTTGTATATTTCGTGTTGTGATACTGTTTACTGTAAGTCTAGACACTGAGTCACGTGACATATATTGTAACGATTACGTAACCACTTGTAATAAAAGTACACATGAGTAAGAATCATCGAGCGACGAATTAATCACCTTCCTCGTGATAAATGTAAAGATATTTCCATCTCGGAATAAAAATTAAGGTACGCTACATTATTATCAGAATGAAAACTTTATTCACTGTTCCACGTGAACCAAATACTGTTTAATTATCGCAGAAAAATATTCTAAATTAATTGCTAAATAAAAAAGGTAATATATTAACAACGATTAAAGCTCATGATGTTAAAAATTTGGCAAGTCCATTTTTATTTTGTAACTCTACATTTTAATGTTTTATATATTTTTATAAATTCCCGATTATTTTGTTCAATTTCCCAGGAATTAAAAAATATTAAACACAGCGACGAGACTTACCCAAATTTTGCACTCAGATCTTTAATTATTTAAAAAAAAAAAGGGTCTTATTCTTCAATACTTTCTCGAAAATAAAATAATGAATTATATATATGTATATTTTTTTTATATATCCATTATATATTTGAATATATATATATATATATATTTTTTTTTATATGCATCCACAAAGTATCTTGCATTCTGAATTACAAATTCTCAAGTACACCATTTTACCAAACACAAGACAACCAACAAAATACTCCTCGACACGCATCACTAATCTCAATGGAGACGTGGTTTGGCCCGTGACGGAAGTCAAAGATCCTAACACCCCGAACTACTTTAATTTCTGTTTATTTAACGAAGGGTAACACGAGCGAATCCCGACGAATCGAAATTTGACGCTAACCCCGAGTCACGGTGGTTGTTGCATAAACGTACATATTTATTTATCACCGTATAATCCCTGACTTTCCCTCGGGGGTTTTGCCACATGGCAGTTTGACGGTCCCCAACGGAATTACCCCTCGGCCGCTTATAAATTACATCGAGGTTCGAGCAAGGTTTAAGAGCCTGCTTAAGTTGTCAAAGCAATCGGAGAGTTAAACGCCCCGGCACGGGGGCGAGACTTACCCTTAATACTTTTTCGATCGCAGCCGCTTCCTCAAATCACTGCCCGGTATTTATTCGGTTATACGCATCTTTTGTGCGTTTCCAGTATGCGTCAACATTCTAGTACATTTTTTTTCCTCTAACTATGCGAGATTAACCGTGCAATTAAGTTGTTCAAAAGGAACTCATAACACGCGTGAATTAATTTCTTCTCGATTCAATTCTGCGACGTTGAGGGTTCAGAATTTTTTAGAATTCGTTACGCCAATGGAACAAGAGTAATTAAAGAAATTTCTAATCGCGAAACACTCTGTATTCCGATTAGATAACACGTTCGCGCCAAAGAACGTGCGATCTATAATTAAATAACGCGAATTAGAAGAAAATAGAATCGGTGATTCCTATTTTCTAAAAACATTTGCATCGATAATTTCTCCCCATCGTGTGCATGAATAAAAAAAGAAAAAAAAAAAAGAATCGAAGAATAAATCGAAGAATTATATCACAATCGGCAGAAAACGAGCTCGTTGTACGGAAATCTAAAAGTAAGAGCGATGCAAAACAGTACTCACAGGTATCGAAACCGTTCCGGAATTCAATTTCGTTCGGTCTATGTCTGAATCGATTCCTAAAACACGCGTTTGCTTCGTGACGCCGGCAACTTTCGAGTCGAGCGTCCACGCGCCACGACACGTAACGAATTTCGATATCCCGTGGCTCGTGCACAAAGATAGGAAGGGGTTGGAAAGGCTGCGCGGGTTACCGAGAGGGCATTCCGAGGAGAAAGGATGGCTGGTCATAGTATTGACTCGCTTTTGCGGATGCAGGGGCGGAGTTTTCGACCTCTCTCCCTTCCTCTATCTCGTGGTCCCACTCTCTGCGCGTATCACTCTTCATCACGCTTTCTTTTTCCTTCTTCGACTCGCTTTCTCCCTATAAATATACTCTGCCCTATCCCTTAGGTCTGTTTTCTCCGTCGTTCCGCAACATCCTCCTTCCGTTACCACTTTCCTCCACCACGGTAACAAACCATGCTACCAATTTTTTTTTTTTTTTTTTTCCTATCGTTCCATCCCGCAACCCTCCACCCCTCCATTTTTCCTCTCGATCTCACCTGTTTTCTTCTCTCTTTTCTTCAAACGGTAAATACATCTCCTTCTCGATTCCGCTCACACGGAACGGAGATTCCGTCGCCTCTATTTCACTATCTGCTTCTCTATCCCGCTTTCACCCCCACCCTGCGTGAACGCAGGCGGTCGGGGTCGAAAGGGGATGACTCGTCGCACAGGGCTGTCAAACCCCCACCCACGCAACGACAAAACTCCCGTTGAAGGGTGACCCAGCAATGGCGGCGGGACTTGTTGTATTTCGCTTTCGAGGTGAGCTCCATTCCCTTCTACCTTCTCGATTCTCGTTGCAACCCCTCCGCGGCGGAAGGCAGACCGGGGGGCAGGCTGAGAGGGCTGGCTGAAATGAAACTGAGTGGGTTGGAATGAGGAACCAGCGCGACTCGAGCACGGTCGGGCGAAACGGGATGGAAGAATCGAAAGTGGCGGTGCGCGACAAGGAGAGACAGTGGAGGGTGGCTCGAGAGGAGGAAGATCGACCGGCGACGGAACAAAGAGAAGAAGAGGGTCTATGTCGCTCGGAAACAGCAACCTCCATTTATTTTATTACATTATCATACCAACTAGGCGCTCGATAAGTGGGGCTTTAAAGCGACGGTTCTCAAATCGTTTCGCACGGAATTTTTGCATCGTGAACTCCGCCGGTCTGGCGACCAGCGTAAGTCGATGGCTCCTCGTCAACCAAAAAAAGAAAGCTGGATCGAAAGTTAATGGGTATTCGGTGATAAAAATCGATCACCTTATTCGGATGTTTGAGCGTACCTTTTTTTGAGGGATTCTTTTGTAATTTTGTATACATTTTTAGTTGTTCTTTTCTTTTCTTTTCTTTTCTTTTTTTTTCTTACATAAGTGAACAGCAGTGGATTGCTTAAACTAGTTTTGTGTAAATTTGAATTTTGTAATCATTTCATTTCGTATCGAGATGTGATTGTTTAAACTTAGTCTTATTGAATGAATCTTTTTAGAAAAAATCGTTTCGCCATAATTATCTGTATTGTTACCTTAATCCTATTACAGGATATTAAAATTATTAATCCATAAATACCGAATAGACTTGAAACCGTAAAGGTTAACGATCTCCATTGAATTGCACTTAACAAAATTGCACCAATAAAGGTGGACAATAAAGGCAACAGATACGTTTGATTTACACGAAATTCGAAGGGTACGTTCACTTCGATTGGAACGGAAAAAGGATTCAACGTATTTGCTTCACGCTCGCGCGTCCACGAGCAAATCAGACTGAATTGTTCAGCCGTTAAATTGGATTAAAAGCAAAGGCATCTATGTACGTGTTTTTCTGCTGGCCGTTGTCATTTAATGACCATCGATTATCCTCGCGAATTTTAAACGAAGCACGCGCATAATTATGACATCGTGTTTCGCAGTTTTGTCGGATTCATCGGTTCTATGAGCACGCGAACCATTTCATTGAAAATAAGCACTCGATCCGTGAATGTTTACCACCCCCTCCTTTTGTTTGACAAACGCCAAACGGATAATTGTAATACACCGTGTAAAGTATATTCGCGAATCGTAATTATAATTTATTCGTAACATTATGCTAAAATTTTGTTTCATTAACGCCTTTGTCGTACAATTATCATACGAATATCTTTTCGGTGTTATAATTTTATAGACAATTTGTGAAAGAACCAATTTTATTATCTATATTTAAAACACCAATCATTCGCCGACAATTAAAAATGGTATTTCGTTCTTTTTTTTATCCACGTTTAAATACGATACAATTATTCGCGAGATATTAAAATTCTGTCCAATCAATCCTAAAATTATAAAATGCAAATTCTTGAAACTTATGTACACTGTATAAATTGTAATTTAAATATTTTATTACTAACAATACGAAATTATATCTTTCGGTTAAACTTGCGTCTCAGACTCGCGATCCTGTAAATTATTTATAATTACGTATCGTACTTTATCTTACTCTATTACTATTAAGTTACAAGTGTGTTTTTAATAAGCTAGCTGAATGAACGTTCCGCGATCTGAAAATTTCATCTGCCTATTTTCAAAAAAATTTATTATAGTTAATAAAAAATGGCATAGCCTTCCATCGGTTTATGTTTCGTGACGGGGACAGTCCATTACGATTTGTCGAGGAGCGTGGAAAAAAATGCCCACGAATTTTTCACCCTGGCCAACTTGAACTCTAGAAATTCGCTGGGCTGGCTGACGTTTAAGAAATCTGATTTTCTTCTCACGTATATCGGAGGATTACCCGAGTATTCGCCTTCGACCAGGGCGACCACTTCATTTCAGATATCCACAAACAATAGACGATTCATCCCTTCGATCCTCTTGTTTTTCTTTTCTTTAACCTCGTCCTTTTCGTTCGTCACGAGAACGGAATATGAAGTTACTTATTTCTTTCCTCACAACGTCGTTAAGAAAAAAAAAAAAAAAAAGAAAATGTACTCGGTTGAATCATTTCAATCGTAAAATTTTTCTTGGATAATTTGGTCGATGTTTTAATTTCTTTAAGGACACCGAGACGTGGCTTAATTCTTTTACATCCCCTTGTCATACGTATGCGTGGACGTTATTTTTTTTTATACATTTTTATTCTTTTTTTTTGTTTTGTGTAATAACTGTCGATTTAAAACAGATGCGATATAATTAAATAAAAGATTAAACCATTCTCCCGTAAGTTTATATAGAAATTGTTCCTAAAGAAGTTACAAGGCAATGAGATTAAATGCTACTCGAAGTATTTACATAAAAATTCTATATTTATCTTTCCTATGGATTTAATGTTTATAATATTCTATTCCTTAGATATTTTTCAAATATTATAGTATAAGATTATTTATACGTATTCCGTTTTATTTTAACCAATGCATTATTTAATTATTTAACCAATGTTTTATTTTAACCAATTGCTCCAACACAAGCATAATATTATTTTTCCACATATTATCTCTATTAAACAATCTATTAAATCCTAGTTAATACTAATATATTAGTATCGAGTGAAATAAAAATACGATATAGCTTTGCACCGTCTAAAATAACAGATTAAATTTCAACAATGCTTGTATAATTGATCTAGGTGTCATTCATTTGACAATTGATCGAGACGAAACATAGAAAAAAAAAAGATATTTCTAAGTGGATGCTCCTGGGAAATGAAGCTGTATCGGTCAGAAGAGACTGTCGGACCACTTTTACCCCCGTGTCCTCCCTTATTCCTCCCTCGTCCTCCCACTCCGGTAAAATCAATAGGTGCGTCGGCGTCCAGCACACTAGGAATTCTGCTATATAACCTCGAGCGATTAACTAAAATCGATCAAACGCGACGCGGGTCGAATATAATCAAATAAATTGCACGATTCAGGTGAATCGGAAGAAACGGTGATCTTTGACCAGTTCTGAAAATTAAATCTTTGACCAGATCTGAAAATTAAATCTTTGACCAGATCTGAAAATTAAATCTTTAACCAGATCTGAAAATTAAATCTTTGACCAGATCTGAAAATTAAATCTTTGACCAGATCTGAAAATTAAATCTTTGACCAGATCTGAAAATTAAATCTTTGACCAGATCTGAAAATTAAATCTTTGACCAGATCTGAAAATTAAATCTTTGACCAGATCTGAAAATTAAATCTTTGACCAGATCTGAAAATTAAATCTTTGACCAGATCTGAAAATTAAATCTTTGACCAGATCTGAAAATTAAATCTTTGACCAGATCTGAAAATTAAATCTTTGACCAGATCTGAAAATTAAATCTTTGACCAGACCTGAAAATTAAATCTTTGACCAGATCTGAAAATTAAATCTTTGACCAGATCTGAAAATTAAATCTTTGACCAGATCTGAAAATTAAATCTTTGACCAGATCTGAAAATTAAATCGTCGACATCAGTCTCTGTTCTCTTTAGAGTGACACAAATCGCTTTTGAAATACACAATCTTTTATTAATTTGATTATCTTCACGTAATATAATATTTGAAAGAAAAAAATTAACCCATGAATCTCATTTCTTTTTTTTTTTTTTTTTTTTTTCCGTGTATGTTATGATTTATGATAAAATTAAAACAGTCGGAAAAATAGAATTTTGTAAAAAGTTTCATTCGTCGATGAAGGGTCGGTTTCAATTTTAGACGCACTTTATAAAAGAATTTATTTTAAAGGGTGGAAGGCACGGTCTGACAACTATTTATCCAATTACTGCCACTTCCAGTCGACTAATATTTGGCCGGCGTGTGTCGACAGTTCGTCAACCGTGAAGCTTGAATGGTGTTCCACGAGCAGCGGATCGTCCTTTGTCTCTTTTACGAATTAATTTCAAGGACGAGGAACTTTGTGCTTCGCAAGGGTTCTTACTTCGCGTCGAGCAAACCCAATTTACTCTTAAACAAGGAGCATCTTCGCATAACTTAGCCTTGCGTGAAATCCAACGTCAAAGGAAGGAAAGTTCTCTTTTTAAGTCAGCTCGACCTCGTAGGATTTAGACGGTGAACTTCAAAGACGTACCGGATTGAAGGAAAGAATGCGATGGCTTTTCTGTTATATTAGAAAACATTTTAAACGCGAGTACGAAGAGTTTGTTAAATGTTATCAATTGTTGAAACAGAAATTTATGGTTCGTAATTGTTACTCGTCTGGCTTTTATTTTTATAATAATTATTAATTTTCAATTAATTGTTATAGGTATGTGTAACTTGGAGGATGGCGATAAAATATCGACGAAGTACAGTGAGATGTAAATTTAATACAATTTTAATAAAAGTTAAATAGAAACGTGTGTGCCTAAGGTAATATTTTATTCGGATGAAATGTTGCTTGTCACTATAGACAGCAATTTTTATTAATATTTCGTTTGTAGTTAAATTACACAAATCATTTTGAAATCATTTTTTTCGCTATGACTATTCTTTATACATACTTGATTTTTTAATAATAATCTGCGACAAAGTTATACGGTTTCTGTATGGAATAACATAGTACGAGCCTTTAAGAATAATGAAGTATTTAAGTTGCCCAAATTTCGCAAGTAGTTTATTATTTATTAATAATTTTGAAGCTGGATATTATTATAACGCGAATTATTTACCACTGGACACCGATTGGTTAACAAGTGGTTCGTTATAAACAATTTACAAACTTTTAAGGTGGTGTATTCAAGAATAAGATTCCACCGTTGATTAATAATAGTTTATGTTCATATTTTTTGTGGGATTTATTAATTACAGATATTTTTTAAAGGGTGGAATTAATTTTGGCAAAGGATAAATTAGAAAAACTGAAATTGTTTCTAGCCGAAATTTTTTAACCTCTGGAGATTTAAATTAAAGCGTAGACTTTAATGAATAATTTTATACGAATTTCGTTTAAATATTCTTTCTGGTTCATTAGTTATAAGCAATTGTTTAAATAAGCGCGATTCATGGACCAATAAATGGTCGCCATCTAGCGGTGAGAAGGTGGAACTAATCGCTAAAAATCGACATTTACAAAAATACAAATATCTCGGCTTCCGGAGAAATTTTTTGTGTCACTGAGGGCTCGAATTAAAGATCAAGATCCTAGTTACCATCTAAAATTTGTTTCATTAAGATTCGACTACTTTACTTTCTAAAATTCGATTAAGATTCGACTCGAATTCTTTCATACAATAAAAATACATTGAACCATAAACAATACACTGAAATTATAAAAACGAAAGCAAAAATTGTACTCTATCTTGATCCGTCTTCACTCCAGTCTTGGTACCAGAATCTTAAATCCAACGATAAACTTGTAAAACTTAGAAAAGAACCTAAATATAAAATTGTAACGAATGTATCTTAAACCTAACGCGTAGTTCTTAGCTCGGTACCGTTTTCCAAAGAATATACTTGGAGGAAAACGATACCAATTACCAGGTCCCACCACGTGGAGGTGACTACGCAAGAGACCCGCCCTACTGGCAACCTTTTGTCTCGAAAAAAACATTCTTATCTCATTTAAAGCAAAGTAAAACAAAAATTACTCTACCGACGCTTCGTCGATTTCGCGTCTCGCAAAAAGGGATTCGTTTCGATAAGACTCTGATACTCTACTTTCGCGACTCTAATGTAATTCTAAAAAATTCAATTCAATTCTAAGGACTCTAAGGAAATTAAAAAATACGCGAGCAAATAAAAATCGCGACGCGACCGAACACAAGATAACCCCATGCTTTCGCACTCTCCGCGAGTGACTCGCGCCCAACTCGAGTCAAAACCGCTACGACGCGTCTTACACGAGTCGAAGAAGCATCGCCTCGACCGATGGTGTTCTGGGAGGTCAACTCAAGGGTCGAGCAGGCCTAGTAGTAGGACGTATAAGCCCCAGCGACAAGGGGTAGGAGCCAATGGACCGCCCCATGTCGACTAACCGCAGGCACGTCCAATATACAGGGCCATGCACGAGTCGAGTACTTTCGCACCAATCGACAAGTGCAGCAGACCCTTGAGCTGACCAAGAACCACATTGGTGAAGGTGGTGTTCCATCGAGCTCAGGGCATGTCGATAGACGGTAAAGAATCGGTTGAGTTTGATATCGACTCGAGGAGAGCGACTTACAAAAGCATGGGGCTATCGAGTGCAAAAATAAGCGAAAGGAGTAACGACAATTGATCTAATTGCTTTAAATAAGATAACAAGTTTCTTGTACAAAAGGCGCTCACAAGTAAGTTAACATTGGTAGCTATCTTAAAGCTATCTTAAAGCTATCTTAAAACTATCTTAAAAGTAGTTAAAACTAAGGTGTAGCATCCCTCGACGTCCAACGATGATCCCACGTTGTCCAACGGTGATCCAACGGAGATCCAACGGTGGAAGTAACTGTGTAATGTTAAATCTTACAGACTATAATTGTAATGTTAAAACTAATCGGTTGAATTTGATTTCAGTGAGAAAATGAATTTGTGAGTTGGGAAGAACGTGTAATAAAGGACTTTAATGGGAAAGAGAACCGAAAAGAAAGAGAACGAAAATGGAATCAGAAACCGGAGGACGAAGTCGATATTCTCTTCATTTTACGATATTGAAATTTAGATGAAATAAATGAACAATTGAATTGTACAAATATTCAATGTCCATCGATGAGAATAGAATGATCAGCCGTTACCGAAAATCGAATAAAAACCAAAGAACAAAGTCGATGTAACTCTTCATTTTAGAATATTGAAATTTAGACGAAATAAATGAACAATTGAATTGTACAAATATTCAATGTCCATCGATGAAAATAGAATAATTAACAGATAGTGAAAATCGAATAGAAACCAAAGAACAAAGTCGATGTAACTCTTCATTTTACAATATTGAAATTTAGACGAAATAAATGAACAACTGAATTGTACAAATATTCAATGTCCATCGATGAGAATAGAATAATTAACAAATAGTGAAAACCGAATAGAAACCAAAGAACAAAGTCGATGTAACTCTTCATTTTAAAGTATTGAAAAACGAAATAAACGAACAATTGAATTGTGCGAATATTCAAAGTTCATCGACGAGAATAGAATGATTAACAGTTAGGTAGAAACGCTAACTGATAACGATCGTCCATCGTAACGAAATTCGAAAATCACCTTAACAAAATCTTCGATCTTTCCCCGACGAGATCCAAACCAAAACTAATATCGATTCGATTCCAGCGTCCCATTATATATAATCTCTCGTCACCTTCGGAAGGATACTCGAAAACCGTTGAATACTACGATCTTTTCGTTACAAATGTACATGTTACAGTGTACTATTTGTTAATTTTCACACTTTTCTAATAAACTAATACTCTCAACGATTAATTGCAACATCAAATATAATAATTTATAAACATTTTGCAAGATAANATATTGAAAAACGAAATAAATGAACAATTAAATTGTACGAATATTCAATGTCCATCGATGAGAATAGAATGATCAGCCGTTAGCGAAAATCGAATAAAAACTGAAGGACAAAGTCGATATACTCTTCGTTTTAAAGTATTGAAAAACGAAATAAACGAACAATTAAATTGTACGAATATTCAATGTCCATCGATGAGAATAGAATAATTAACAGATAGTGAAAACCGAATAGAAACCAAAGAACAAAGTCGATGTAACTCTTCATTTTACGATATTGAAATTTAGACGAAATAAATGAACAATTGAATTGTACGAATATTCAATGTCCATCGATGAGAATAGAATGGTCAGCCGTTAGCGAAAATCGAATAAAAACTGAAGGACAAAATCGATATAACTCTTCATTTTAGAATATTGAAATTTAGACCAAATAAATGAACAATTAAATTGTACAAATATTCACTGTCCATCGATGAGAATAGAATGATCAGCCGTTAGCGAAAATCGAATAAAAACTGAAGGACAAAGTCGATATACTCTTCATTTTAAAGTATTGAAAAACGAAATAAACGAACAATTGAATTGTGCGAATATTCAAAGTTCATCGACGAGAATAGAATGATTAACAGTTAGGTAGAAACGCTAACTGATAACGATCGTCCATCGTAACGAAATTCGAAAATCACCTTAACAAAATCTTCGATCTTTCCCCGACGAGATCCAAACCAAAACTAATATCGATTCGATTCCAGCGTCCCATTATATATAATCTCTCGTCACCTTCGGAAGGATACTCGAAAACCGTTGAATACTACGATCTTTTCGTTACAAATGTACATGTTACAGTGTACTATTTGTTAATTTTCACACTTTTCTAATAAACTAATACTCTCAACGATTAATTGCAACATCAAATATAATAATTTATAAACATTTTGCAAGATAAAGCTATACCTGCACATTTGTAATAATAGTTTTCGATGCAAAATTGGATTAAAATATTTTTATTACGTTTCTGCGATAAAATTTGATAGCCAGCCACTAAAAATTATATTTATCAATAATCATACAGTGAGAACAATCGATGTACGTAATAAAAATTCTAATTATTACAAAATTATTACGTGTTATTCCAGCGTACAATAATTTATCGATTTCTGTAACTTGTACTGATTTTTTTGTGCAAGTTGATATTGTTAACAGACGATTCGCTCTCCGAACGTTTATTATTATAGATTTCTGCTTTTTCGTCGTGCTGAGAAGCAGTATTAATTGTCATGGGTCACTCCCAGCATTACCGATGCAAAATAATACGTTTCTAAATTTTTTTAAATCACGGACGAGGTATAATATAAACGCAACATCTATTTTGTTTAGTATTAACAATAAACATCAGATGGCGCGGTACGGATGCTTTTTGAACGTAGAAGTTTCCTCTTTAAAAGAACAGCTTGTACTCGATTGGCAAAGAATAAGCGAAAGGGTAGAAAATACGTAGAAATAATTATCACGATTCGTCGTACTCATAAATTTGCGTAATCAGAATGTAATCAATCGCAACGATTTCATGATAAACGAATAAAAAAAGAAAAAAAAAAAAAAAAAAAAAAAAAAAAAAANGCGAAAGATAGGTTTAATCTGTTGGAGGAACAGTGTGTGACATTTTGTAAGGTCGTTGTCAGTTAATCATGGGGGTTGCTTAAAGGGTTAGCAAGTACTTGAGAATAGTGAGCACAATGATAAATTTGTTTGTAATAATGCGCGATAAATATTATTTCATGGGATGAGTTCTTCTCCTATTTCGGTGTCTCTTTGCGTTATTCGCGTCGAGACTGTAGACGAGGATTCCGAAGAATCGAATGGTAAATATTTATTTACATTTTACATCAGAATAATAACTTTCAGCTGTTTTTGTTAACTTAAATCATGTTTATTTTTATAGCGAGTAGTTTTGCTTTATCTTTTTGTTTACAAATCCCTGCAAGGTTATGTTTGTCATAACATTATTGTGTTTGTATCATTAGTTTTTTTTCTATAAGACACATACAATTTTGGGGAGAAAATATTTATTTGTGTTACAGATAAATAAAATTTTTTAACCATGACTTTTATTTTTCTTTTTATCGTACGTAATTGAATTGATGTTAGATCTGGAGAATATCAACATTTTATAATCCACATAATATTGTACTTTGTTGTATATATATAGATATTTTTTTTTTTGTACGAATTGATTATAATATTAGATCGTATCATTTAGCTTTTAGTTTTTATCAACTTTCTACAAATACACGGTTAGATTTGTTTTGAAAATTTTTGAAAGATACTTCCAAATATTTAATGTATGACGAGTGTTAGAAAAAATCATTAAAAGTACAAAGAAGATCATACCTTGTTTGTATCATGATTAATTCACAGTGGATTTCGTAATCCAGGCGCAATGGCTGCCAAGATGAGGGGTCGCAGAGAACCAACCAAGATAAACATGGAAAATTGCACAAACCTTACCGAGAAGCAAGATTCGTCGCTTCCTTCTCAAGGAACTAGTAAATCTAGCTCTACTTCTAGGGCTAATTCTGAGGAAAATACTTACGATGATTCAGAGATAGCTGGTGCAAGTGCTTGTACTTGCGATCAAATTAATTTTATCTCTGGAAATCCATTTGTTGAAGTGACCAAAGGAATTATACATTTGTATAAGGAAAAGTATGCGCTATGTATTGATCGTTATTTAATTATAATTATTTAAGTAATGAATTTCTATCGTCGATGATGTCTGTAGTGATATCTAATAATATTAATAACTTCCAGCAAATTAACAGATATACATCATGCAGCAGAACGCACCCAAACTATCTGCATTCTCTCGGTTCCAGCTACAATGACCTGTCATGATCTTCTAAGGTTTACAGCACCTTGTCATCAAGATATTCGACATTTTAGGATACTTAGAGATGGCAGTCCTAATCAATATATGGCTCTGATTACTTTCAAATCTGCTGTAATTATTATGCATTTTTTTTTTTTTTAATATATCGACGATACAGTATTAAAACTCATATAATATTTCAGAGCGCAGCAACAGAATTTTATGGTTCTTTTAATGGCACTCCGTATAATTCCTTTGAACCGGATGTTATCTGTCATATGGTGTTCGTGTATAGCGTAGAAGTGACATATAATGCTATGCCTCTATCTGGACACACAGAATTACCACTTTGTCCAGTTTGTTTAGAGAGAATGGATGAAAGTGTTGATGGGATTTTAACCATTCTATGCAATCATACATTTCATGCAAGTTGTTTAGCTAAATGGGGAGATACTTCTTGTCCAGTTTGTAGATATGCTCAAACACCAGAATCATTTGCAGATAGCTACTGTATGGAATGCAGTATGTAAAAACTAAATATATCTTCTTTTTTTTTTTTTTTCTATTGCTAAAAGTAAAAACGATATAAATATTTGTTAGATACTGGGAAAAGTAACGACGCTCTATGGATCTGCCTAATATGTGGACATATAGGTTGTTCACGATATCATCAGGGTCATGCTTCTCAACACTATCACGAAACACACCATTGTTATGCCATGCAATTAGGAAATAACAGAGTCTGGGATTATGTTGGTGATAATTTTGTTCACCGATTGTTACAAAACAAGGATGGTAAAATGGTTGAAGGTGGTCCCACAGCAACTAAGGCTGAAGGTGCAACGATGGAAGAAAAAGTAGATTCTGTTCAATTGGAATTCACGTATCTTTTAACATCGCAGTTAGAAACTCAAAGGCAATACTTCGAGGATAGATTAGCGCGATTAGAACAACATTCTGTATTACAAACTACAGAACTGAGAGAAAAGCTGGGTCAAGTATCGGAAGAAAATGCCAAAGTTAAGGTAAATGTTTCTTTTTAACTTTAAAACTAGAAAACTGGAAAAGAAAAATCATCGTTTTATTATGTACTTCAGGAACAATTAGCAACACTGAGTCGTGAAAAGCAAAATGTGGATAAACGACTTCAACAAGTTAGTAATAAATTAGTTCAAGTACAGGCAGAACTAACTGAAGAAAAAGAACTAAGAAAGGCGTTAGAATTAAACCAAGCCTCTTGGCAAGATAAGTATAAAACGCTGCAAAATGAAATGACTGAATGTCAAAAAACAAAGCAGGCAGAAGTTACTAATTTAAAAGAACAGGTGCAAGATTTAATGTTTTATCTCGATGCTCAGAACAAAGTCGAAAATTCTGAATTACGCGAAGAAATCGCATCAGGTCGTATAGTGATCCCGGAAACCTCTAACTCTACCGATTGTAAGAAGAACGCTCGACCTTCCAAATCTCGCAAAAAACGTTGACGTTATTTACTAATATTGCGTGTAAAAAAATTGAGTTTTGAAACGTACCTAGAAATTGAAAACTGATTTTGTACTATGTTTTTAATTATGTCAAAATAAACAGGCTGAATTCTTTTACTGATTTTCAACAGCAGGAATCTTAAAGTCTAACAATACGGAGGATGTTACTAAAGTTTATAAACTCCGAATGAATTTTAATATAAATTTTTAGAACTATATTTTTTTAATGCTTTATAAGTTTTGATGTTTACTTTTTCTTTCAACGTAAAATTACTATACGAAAACCGTACCTCGTTAATATAAGTTGATGTTACATACGTATACGCGAAATCTGTAAAATGGAATGTTTGAAATTTTGTTTATACTAAAAATAAAAGATGTCGTTTCATATTTATTTTTTGCCAACGTGATGGTTGAAATAAAGTATAAAAATATTAGCTTTATTTTGTTGAGTTGATTATAATTGAACTTGTACCACTATTTAACAGATCATAATGTTTATATAACAATAATGAATATTTTAATTCTTTTATTAAAATTTCCTATTTTCTATAAGAAATACTTTTAAATAAATGTGATTTCACAAATGTAAAATATATTGAATCTTAGAATAAATATATTATTCAAAAACGATAATTTTTTTTACACGTAGGTTGAACCTCTTTCAATTTTAAAACGAATAAAATTATATAAATAACTGAAAATTCTATTTGCAGGTATATGCATAGTATTTAAATTGTTATACTGTTCTTTCAATTCATCGATAAATATTCTACTAAATATTAGTAATTATTGTACTTTGAATCGCATAATTCCTAGTGATTCATGAAATGTAAATCGAATAATCACGCGATACGTACATGCATGTATCCATGTACATTTAAATAAATTTCATTTCCTTAAAATTAATTTCTTATTTATCTACTTTATAAAATGAAAAATAAATTGTACATTTTTTGTCTTTTTAATCGTAATACGTTTATCTCAAACATTTTTACCGAATTCGCAACTATTTGTAATATTTTTACATATTTTTCGATTATTTTATCATTTGCTTTTATGTTACATTCTCCATTCACAAATAAGGAACAAATACGGTACTGGTACTTGTAAGAAAAAATACAAAGAAAAACTTATTTAAAAAAGTACCTCAATACATAATTTTTATTAAGGTATACACATGTTGCTGATTTATAGTTTCTTTTTATGATAATAATTATCCTATTTTTATTCTCATAAGAGTACGAGTTGCTTTTAGACAATTATTAATTGCCAACACAATTCGTTGGCCCAGTTATAAAATAAAACTGATATACATATTTACATTATCTACAGTCACATTCAATTAGAATGTATGTGTTTAATTAAACGATTGCACATTTGGACTTCGATGTTGGTCATGCATGCAAATAAGTTTCACTTAATGTTTTACTTATCGAAAAATTGTTATATTTAACTATCAACGAAACACAGTTTCTCTTCCTGTTCGAGAAGAAAAACGAACAGTTATACATTATGAATTCTAGAAAGTAGTTTTTTTTTTTTTTTTTTTTTCTTTTCTTTTAAATAACTATTAACAAGTAGAAACTCAAAGTATAATATGGAAACAGTATAATTATTTAAAAAATGTTTCATGCAGTTTTGTTTAAATTTACAGTAACGGTTCGTGGAAACTTAGTTTCGTAACAACAACACGTCCCTCGTACAGTACAACGTAATTTGAATACATGTAATAGATTAACGCTCCTTTATTCATACTGCTCTCTTGAAATAAAATGATACATGAACTGCCAAACATTTTAATATAAAACAATCAACTATTAAGACATTTGTAACAGTACCACTATATCAAATATTTCAGATAATCGCATACACGATTTTTTTAATAAGATTTCAAAAATCTTGTTCATCATTTAAGACATTGATATACTCAATATACTACGTTTATATCGGAGAGCAATATGAGGAACCAACATCGATCAGTCTTGGAATTACAATTAGCAATAAAAATTATTATATTTTGCAAAATATATAAATATAAAAGAATAATAACTAAGATCCGTAACTACCTTGTGATAATTAATAACACTAATTATTCATAGGGCCTTATGCGTTGTAAATTGAACGCAAATAAATATGGGCCTTCCAGTTCCTTCTTACATTCAATGCCAATGCATAAAATCGCAATGTGCATGCTTTGTGTAAAATAGTTATTGTAAAAAAATTTCGTACAACGATCAACACATAAAAAGTGCTTAATGATTTAATAATATTGATCAGTTAGTTGTTATTATTATCTAATAGTTAATTAGTGTAAGTTGGCAAAAAGCATTCCATCGTATATTCTTCTTTTACAGAAGTACTCAAATCTTCAGACAACATGTACCAGTTAATATTTGTTAAAAATTTCTTATTATCTTAAGTAGTTACAGTCTCGAGTCATTGTATTTAGCAGACTATATGACGAAAATTTACGAAGTGCAACATACAATGCACAATGCACAATGCACAATACAACGTAAAATCGTCTTTTAGTTGTAATTAAGACAAATTAAACTTCTTTATCCGCTAGAACACCGCTAGTAACACCAGCAGCTAATTCAAGTTTAAAATGTCTGTATTAAAATATCTAAGAAATAATAATAAAAACGAACGAGATTTTTAAAAGATTAAGAAATGTAATGTTTAGATATATTATTATTTTTTTTTTTTTTTTCTCGTCACTTTTTTTTTGTGCTCAATTATTATTTCCTTCATTTTTTAAACGAAGAAAAAAAGTTTAGATACATAAAGAAATAAGAAGTAAAAGAGTGTGAAACAATACTTTAAAAAATATTGATACCAAGTAAATTGGATTAGAAGTCTCGTTCGTTCTTTAATTTTCGGTATTTACAGGTTCTCGTGCATGATGAATTCTTACATGTTTGTTATGATTGGATTTCGTACCGCTAGACTTTCCACAAATATGACATGTATATGGTCTGGCACCTGAATGTACTCGCAAGTGTTCTTTTAGATAATATGATCTATGAAAAGTTTTGTTGCAAACATCGCATGTATATGCTTTGTTCTCTTCGTGTTCCTTTACATGCCTTAAACAATTATACTTTCGTATGAACTGCGCTCCGCAATAGTTACAGGTATAAGGACGCACGTTTCTGTGAGAATTCATATGAGCAGTATAATCACTGTGCCGATAAAACGCGCCACTACACTGATTACACTTGAAAGGTTTGGTGCTACGGGCAGCGTGAGTCCATTTGTGCAATTGTAAGTTCCACTTAGTACTAAATGTTTTAGAGCAAACTTGACATTCATATGGTCTCTCACCGTTATGAACTCGCATATGTACTGCTAAGGAAGATCGCAAATAAATACACTTACATACGGGACATTCAACATTTTCGCTCTCTCTTTGAGCATCTGGAACGAATCTTTTGTTATGAGCTCGGCGCATGTGTCTAGTCAGACTGGCCATGTGAATGAATCTTTCATTACAGTATGTACATGCTTTGGGTTTTTCATCATGCGTTTCTTTATGCCAGGCTAACTTTTTCTTTGTATGAAAAACCTCACCACAATGACATATGTAATCTTTTAATTTCTTCTTTATATTTAGATGATGTCTATTTTTGTGCTGAGTTAGATTTGAATACCTACGAAATGTTTCATTGCAAAGATTACACTTGACAGGTGCATTCCCGGTATGACCATTGGTATGTTCGTCCAATTTCTGTTTCGTTAAAAATGCCTTGTCACAAACGGTACACGGAAATGGTTTAATTCCTAAATGTCGTTTCATGTGTAATTTGAAATTTTGTTTCCTATAAAAATACTTTCCACACTGGCTACATTCTAATGGGTGTATTTTTAAATGGGTATTGAACAATAGAACCGAAGGAAATTCTTCCTGGCATATCTGGCACTTGGTGCTCTCACGAATTCGTTTTGCTGTTTCTGTAATATGTGCTCTTCTATGATGCAGTTGCAATGATTTTTCACTATTAAATCTTTGATTGCAAAGTGTGCAAATCACTTCAATATTTGACGGTATTACTAGTGTTTCAATTTTTTGATCAGATTCTACTTTTGTAGTTACATCTGATGATTGCGGTGGCTGAAGTTGATGTAACAGTGGTTGTTGATGATAAACTTGTTGAACATGTAAACCTGGTACAAAAATATCTTCAAACACATTCATACGGCCTTCCAGTAACTTAATATCCTTTACTTCAGGTTGTTCTGTAGATTCTCTACTACTACTCGGTCCAGCTTCTTTGTGCGCGGTGGTAATATGTACTCGGCGTTCTTTCGGACAATCAAATACTTCAGGACAATGATAACATTTGAACATTCTTTTCGTAGGAGTTTTCCTATCTCGATCTAAAAATAAACTTGATGTAAAATGTGTAGCTAAAGACCTGCTATCTAATAGTGGGCCTCCAATTTCATTGTCCGATCCGTCAGATTCTTCCCAACTTTCGCGTGCCATCAAATCATAAGAAGTTGACATTCGTGATGACTCCTGACCAGCGTACAACTAAATGCATAAAACAGATTCGTCAATTTTTTTTTTTAAACTTCAATGCAACGAGATGTACAGATTATTTAATGGAAAATTTATTTATTTTACAAATTTTATAAATTTTACAAATTTTATAATCGTATACATACCTGCCAAGCAGATTGCTCTGTGCATCCATTGCTTTCTTGTTCTGATAATTCACCTCTGGGTGGCATAGTCTCATCAGCTCTCATATTAATGCTTTTAACTTCTTCGTCTACACCTACTCCACCTTCGCTACTTGCCATAGATTGTTGGCTGGTTCCACTAACAGCTTTTTGTGAAGAATCACTTATGAATGTACTAGGAACTAAGATTTGAAGCCCATCAAATTCAAACACATTCATTGGACCTGCATGGGCATCTTCATTTAAACTAAGAAGTTCCACTGATTGCTTTTGTATAATTGATTTAGATGAATGAAAACTCTTGGAATCAGAACTACTAGCAACATCACTAGATTCTGACAAATTTACACGACTGTCACTTTTACTCGGCGTGTTATACGATTCGTCCATCGATGTGGATTGTTGAGAATGTTGCGAATGAATCGTAGGAAATGAACTTATATGTTCGGTAATTCCAGACTGATATGCTGAATTTTCTTCCATTTTCTTTTCATTTTCATGTATGGAAATTTCTGATTCATCAGCTTTTACATCTTGTTCAGCCGAAGAACAATCGATAGGATCTTTTTCCGGTGATACATCAATTGCTAAATTACTTTCTTCGTCATGACTTATACCATTAGCATCCATACGACAAAACGAATGCACAGAAGCAGGTGAACATGGTTTACTGAGATCTTTTCTAACTCTTAATACAGAGATACCACTGCTAACAGATAATGGAGTATGCGATCTAACATTGTCTGCACTTTCACCATATTTAATGAAAGGGGTATGCGGGCTAGGTATTTCTTCTATTTCCATATCCGTTTCATCAAAATTAGCTTCATTTTTTTCATCTTCATCTTGCAACGTATTTGCATCAAAACCAATTGGATAACAATTAAGATTTTCATTCGAACCAAATTCTGAATGAACAGAGTAGGTTCTACGATGTCTCTTTTGTACAACAGGCGATGCAGGTGCGGATAAACTGTTTTTATAACAGTATAAAAGACAAGAACTCTTATTTTCATTATTATCTACATTAGTTTCTGAAATCTGACTAATTTGTATTTTTATATCAGGTTTACAACTGTCTTCATGCTCACTAGAATTACTAGTAGTTGCTTCCTGAATTATATTTTCCGCTCTTTCAGGAGAAGGACTATTTTTCGTACCTTCGCTCTTCTTTTTATTATCTTCGAACTTGGATTCTTTTTGTGATGTATTAATTAATTCATTTTCCATGATAGTGATTAAAAGATGCTCTAATTGTTCTACTTCAGGTTGAGTCGGTTCCTTTACTGTATCTTCTAAAGGCTTTTCTGCAGAGGTACCTTCATTTTCGCTTATTTTTTCACCGTGAGGAACTTTTTCATTAATCGATTCATCCGTCTCATTTTCCGTTGCTATCGGTGCTACTTCAGGCACGATAACTTTATTATTATCATCATCATCTTCATATCTGTGCACATATTCTTGCATTTCCGACGATTCATAATGGATGGGCTTACATTGTATATCCGTATTAACAACACGCGACAGATCTCCATCGTCGATATCCGGCAATACACTCTCAACTTTATCATCCGTAGTAACACTGACATTGCAAGTAATTGTCAATGATCTTGGAATGCTATCATATTCATTCTGCACAATATGCTCTTCCGGAGTACTCGATCTAAGGGGTTCTTCTTCCTCTTGCTCTATTTGAATTGTACTAGTTTCACTTTCATTTTGCTGCATAGAATTATCTTCGTTTAACGATGGGGGAGAAACTGGAAGATTGATGTCCGACAACACTTGTTCAGACTCCTGTTCCGATTCAGGTAAAATTTCAGGTAAAATTTGTTTTGGCTCGGAATTATTTACAGGTACAGCAATGGCAGTTCTACCACTTGTTTCACCAGCCATAGTCACCACTGGCCTGGCTCTAGCCGTGTTAGGAATGGCTGCGACCGGTGAAATCATTTGAACAGTCGGTATTTGTTGCTGTTGGTACATACCGTATGGATTATATAGCATTTGCATCATTTGATTCGTTTGTGGAGCCATTGCATACTGCGGTATCATCATAGTGCCATTATTTACAAATTGTTGATAATTAAATGAAGCAAACTGAGGTGGCATCACAGTACCAATCGGCGGACACTCGAAAATAGGTCCTATAGGATATGGAGATTGAGCCGATAGATGAGTATTCTGTGCAACTTGAGGTGAATTTTGCGGCGATTGTACAGCCAGAGATGCCGGAGGTGTCGACGGTGACAACGGAGTCTGTTGCGCGTGCGGAGAATTACTACTAGCTTTGATAAGAGCTTCGATAACTTGTTCTTTCGGATGAGTGTCCAAATGTCTTTGTAAGCTGATACCCTCGCGCAAATAAAGGGTACATACTGGACAAGCCACAGCACTCCCTGATGCTCCATTATTTGTTGCATCCATTGTGTCTGAGGTATCTTGTTTACACATTTAACTTTTCAACTATTACATTGAACACAACCAATGCAATGAAATTTTCTGTAAAATATCCAAGGTGTAATAGTAACACCGCTATCTTTTTTTTTAATTGACGTCTTTGCTGTTACTGCCGTTGCTGTCGTTTTCCTCGTATTCGTCCCGAATATCGTCTTGGTCGTCACCCCTGTCTTCGTCGTCGAAATCGTGATGGTGGTTGTCGCCGCCGTCGCCGTCGCCGTCGCCGTCGCCGTCCTCGATCTCGTCCTCGTCCTCGTCCTCGTCCTCGTCTTCGTCCTCGTCTTCGTCGTCGTCGTCGTCGTCGTCGTCGTCGTCGTCGTCGTCGTCGTCGTCGCCGCCGTCGTCGCCGTCGCCGTCGCCGTTATCGTTGTCGTCGTTGCCGTTTTGGTCGCCGTCGTGATGGTCGTTATGATCGTAGTAGACGTAGTCGTTGTAACCCGTAATTTGACTAAAATCGTTAACACATATCGCCGATGGCTGGCTGCATTTTGGGCTTTATCAGGCCTGCAAGCACATCAGAGCACGGCATATGTACAACCGACACGTTGCACCAGGCAGTGCCCCAAAAATATCGACGTTCATGGCTACCTGGTTCGTGTGTGCGATGGAGCCAGCAAGGCAGTCGCGGACAAATCAATATCCTATTAAATCGCCAGCCTCCCCTGCTCTTATTAAATTACACCTGCACTATTCACACACGCTCGAAATACAGCACCTTTCTCAAACCTGGGTATAACAACTCTTTTTAAGAGCCTTTTGTTTCTCATTCGATTATCGAAACGGCATGTTTTTCGCCCGATTCCAGCCTAAAAACACAACAGAAAACAGTGACGAGTGGTATTCCACCTTAGAATGAGAACAACAAGAAGTGTTACTACGAATATAGCGCCCCCTTGTACGCTCTTCTATTAGCCATAATCTTCCAGATCTACCGATTATAAACCAATCATTTTCTATTTTATCGACTGTTTTAAACAATGTTACTATACATCATATTTTCCGCGATACCTATATCGTATATATTCTGTTCATAATTTTATTTTATCATTCGTATTACCTGCTTCTTGTATTCAAACGTTATCGCTTTCTTTTTCATCGCTACCGTGTTTTCTCAATTTTTCTTTTTCCTGGTTGTCTATTCGTAAAATTGATTTTGCTTTTTATTCTAATCGACTTTCGCCGTAGCGTAATGCTTGGATGTTCGCGTAATATTTTACGACGCTTCTTAATCGAATAATTTTCGATAAATTATACTGTTGAAATAATTGTTATCAATGTTATAATTTAATCAATTTTTGCCAGATTGATATCGTAAGAAGAAAAATTAATGTTGTTATGTTCATCGAGTTAATGTCGTGATAGATTTAAGTATCGTACAACGAGCTGAATAGTTTCTTTAAAATAATTATTTTGGATTCCGTATAGTGAGAAATAACAATGATGATAATATACTGGCATAATTTTTCAATAATAACCGACTCACTATATTTTATTTATCTATGGTTTCGATTAAGCATGCGCATCGCAATGTACTGTCAACAGCATCTTTTTGTTAATCACGTTGGTTAGTGTTGTAGATCATAGATTGTACATAATTTGTCACTGTATAATATTTATATATATACATATACATATATATATACATATATATACAATTTTGTCAATATGTAGTAATTTGTATTAAATTTGAAAAATTGATCCTCTGCTCGAAAAATCTATATCACCTAATACATGATTTTAGTAAAAGAATTTATATTACGAACGCAAATGGTACCTTTTGACTTAAAGCATGCAAATTTTAAAATTACATCAGTTTATACAAAATTAGTTTTAGTAGTATTTCTGTGTTAAACTATACATGGTATACTTTTAATGCGATTAATATTATAATTTACATAATTTACATTATAATTTGAGTTGAATTTGTAATAAATATAAAGCAATAACAATGAGTAGTAATTGGAAACGATATCTTTTTTGGTTTGCCCAAGAACACATTGATTTTCGTACAGCTGTAAGTGATTCTTTGTTTAATTTTTTTTTATTTCTTTTTCTCACATATTTTTCATAATTATTATTTTTTTTTTTTTTTTTTTTAGGAAATGAAATCTATCCTTAGTATGTTTGGTATAAATACTTATGCCCTTGAATTGAAGGAACATGTAAGAAAAAATTATTATTGCATTATTTGATATTATTTAATACAGTTACTTATATTATATATCATTTTTACCACAGCCTTATTGGATAGTTAATTTACCTTCAGAGAATGTGGCACATAAAATTTCAAGTAGAGCAGTCAGTGTAAGATTTTGCATGGAATTATGGGCTGATAGTAAAACTGTTGAAGATTTACATAACAAGTTGAAAATATATCCGATTGTAGAAATTAAAAAATATGCTGGACAACAAAAATCATTTAAAGTAATAGTTGAAACATTTTGTAAACATTTTTCACAAGGTGAAAAGGTAAAAAAAATTGAGGTAGGTATATGATTAAATTATAAAAACTTTATAAAATTAAGTTGTGTAAAGCTTTTGTACTGAACTAATTTTATAATATGTACAATGCGGTACAAAGTCTTTTAGTTATTTACCATTGGAAGGACCAGTAAGATTAAATAATCCAGACACAACTTTATGTTATATAGAATTTTACGGATTAAATCCTAATGACATTCCTGAAGAACCTTTTGAATTGTTTTTTGGTAGATGGGTAGGCATTTTTATATTGTACTGTTACATTAATCCATCGTACATATGTTATATTTCAAAACGTATTTTTAGATATCAAGCGGACAAAGAGATTTGATTAGAAAGTTATCGTTGAAAACTAGGAAATTTATAGGTAATACATCTATGGATCCTCAATTGTCGCTAATAATGGCGAATCAGGCTCAAGTTCAAAAGGGGGATATTGTTCTTGATCCATTTGTCGGTACTGGATCTTTATTAGTTGCTGCTTCTCATTTTGGAGGATATACATTAGGAACGGATATAGATTTTTTAATGATCCATGGACGTACAAGACCGAGTAGAATATCACAAAAGGTAAAAAGTTGTTATTTTACTTATATTGAACATAATTAGTTAATTATAAAAATGTTTATCAGACTAGGGAAAAGGACGAAAGCATTGCCACAAATATGAGTCAATATGGAAAGAGGTCATATTATATTGATGTTGTGATATCAGACTTTTCTTATCCTTTATGGCGTTCTGATATGTGTATAGATGCTATAATTACTGACCGTGAGTGCAGTTCTTTCTTATTGACTTATAACTCTTATTCTAAATAATTTAGTTCTTTTACTAATTGTAGCTCCTTATGGTATAAGAGAAGCGACAGAAAGGATAGGTACAACTAAACTGAATCCAGTGATAGAGGAACATCAAGCATCGTCTCACATACCATCTAAAATTGGTTATGATTTACCCGAAATGTATAAAGATTTACTAACTTTTGCAGCCCAACATCTTAACGTAAATGGCAGATTAGTGTGCTGGTTTCCTTTATTCAGGTAAATGACATTCGTTCATTATTAAAAACTATTTAACAATATTACAAGTATTTATTTGTTAGAGTAAAATGAATATTATTTTTCAGAGATCAATATTCAGAGGACCAGTTACCAACACATCCATGCTTAGAATTAGTAGCTAATTCAGAACAAGTACTTAGTAATTATACTAGTCGCAGATTATTGACTTATAAAAAAGTAAAAAACCCAAAAGTATGTACGAACAAATATTAATAAAAGTATTAAAAATTAAATAAAAATCGAAATGATTAAATTTTTTCTTTCAGGAATCGGATGAAATAATTTCTACGAACTTAGTCGATTTTCGAGAGAAATACTTTGCATTACGAAATGAAAGCCGACGGGAAAAACGAATGAAGAAAGCTGTAGAAAAAGCAAAGAATAGAGAGCTTTGGGAACAGAATAATAAAGAAAATGCAAAAAGATGACTCTGTAATTATTTTACGTGTAACAAACATTTATTTTCCTTCAAATTCGTGTTTGAGAATATAATTTTTGTTTAACTGTTACTTTTTATGGCCATATGTGTAATTCAAAGAATTACACGATATGTGCAGGAATGTATAATAGATATGATAACGAGTTCCGAACCGATAATAAAATAGTTTTTAATATTTTTAATTAATCATTAGGAAAATTAGAAAACTTTATTTTTTTATGTTCTATTATTTTTTTTTTTGTCTTTGATACATTTTCCAAAAACAAATTTTTTAATTGATCTTTAAAAATTATTCAATTAAGCAAATAATACTTTGCTGTGTTTTGCATAGTAAATATTTGTCAATATGCATTTATCAGTTTATTTGATTCGCTAAAAGACACTTACGTCAAAACATTTTAATTAAATAATCAATTTTATGCGTGTATAGATTGTAAGAAGTGAATAGTACATTTACATATGTTACAGTACTTAAACATGTACATACATATAAATTTGTATACTTAAACTTCGAGTTGCAATTGTCCTAGTAATCCTTCTAATACTTTAATATTTTCATCTGAAACTTTTGATTCATACTGCTTTTCAATTTGATTAGCTGCCCATTCACTTAATTTTATTGCATCTTTCTTTTTAGAAGAAGGACATTTAGGTGATATAGCAATGTTGTTTGTTGCCTGTAAACGAATAATCTTGCAGTAATATTTTGTAACTGGAATGTACATTTTTAAATAGTTATAATTCTTACCAATATTAAGCCATACAAGGCTCTGACATTATTTGGATTCAATCTTGCAGCTTGACAAAAATATGCTTTTGCTAATTCCATGTTGTCAAATCCACCCTAAAAATAAATAAATGGTTATTATTCCAGTGAAATTCAAACTTCAAATATTATTAAATAAGAACTATTTATTACCTGAGAATATTTTATTTCTGCGTATCTTTGATAAATTAAATGACTATGTGGATTATGCAATATGAGTTCTTCCATACAGAATGCAGCTTTTGAATATTCCTGTTCTTGTAAATATAGATCGCATAATTCATGCCACGCTTCTTGGTCGCTCATGAATCTGTAGTGGATAAAAGATACACTGTCTGTTATTAATGCGGTAAGTTTGGGTTTTAAACTGTAAATAAAATTTTATCCAGATACTGACTTTTTTAAATATTCTGTAAGCTCTTTAATAGCTTCTGGTATTCGACCTTTCGCTTTTAATATAGCTATACGTCTTTTTCTTGGTGCCGCGTTGGTTTCATCTCTTTTTATGATAGAATCCAAAACTTCTAATGCTTCATCATACCTACAAATGTATTTTATTCCTCTTATGTAATATAAACATGTACAATATATAAAAATGTTTTGACGAATAACTATTACATTTCCAAAGCTTCCAGATGCATGGCATGATATTTGTGGACTCTTAAGCTGCTAGGAAATTCTCTCTTTAGTATCTTAATGCAATATTCTGCTAAAGAAAGACGATAACAATCCAATGCTGCTATGCATACTTGTTCCAAAACTAAATACTCTATGCAGAATTCATATACATCAAATTATTATAAAGATGTTTAATGCATAATAATTAGTGACAAAAAATTGATTTATCATACTTTCATTGCCAAGTTGATCAATTTTTCCCATTAATTTGGATTCCCATAGATCCACTACATCCTTACTTCGTCGTTCGCTGTCTTCTCTCCACGTCCTAAACAAGTCTCTTATTTCTAGATACGAAAAGATTCAGTTAATGAATTTAATATAACAAATTACAAATTATTAAAACATATTTTTGATTATCTTACCTTTCCAGGATAATTTATCGTATTGACCCGCCATTGCTAGATCTTGAAAAAAAAAATAAAAACATGATATATTTGTACGTACAAATATAATAAATAATGTATATGTATAAAATAGAAATATATATTCAAAGTGAATTTAATATAAGGTGAATATAACAAAGTTAATTAATCGTATGTTATAAAAATTATTGTTTCGCTTAATTTCTAGAGCATATTTTTATAATGACAAATCATTTTTAACATTGTGAATTTTACATAAGTATATATTTGTATTCAGTAGGAGAATTTTTTAATGTATGACTTTACTCTTCACTATAACCTGAATAAATAAAGGAATTGATATAAAAAAATATATATATCAAACTAATATATGTTTAAAGAATTATTATAACAGATTAAAAAATATTTAATATAGCACATACCTGTAACCTAATGTAACAGGTATCAACTGCAATGTACTTTAAATTAATCTAAAATTGTACTGTAACAATTCGTGAGCTAAAATCATAGAACAAGTATTACAGATATTACAAACTTACGAAAAAGTAGTTATAAAATCGTAAATGAACTTATGTACAAATTATTGACTGAAATTAAGGTACACGTAATCACAAATTATGTAGGTTACATAGACCGAAAGAAAACTGTTTCTAACAAGTAACAAAAATTAATGCAAGGCTATGCGAATTATTCGTTAAAATTATTCATCGAGAAATTTAAAATACATTGCTTCTTGAAATTATCAAACGAGTGAAAAATGTAAAGAATAATATATATTTTACAACATATTATAAACAAATATATTCGTATTATCATATCATGATCATACTGAAGAAAAAATGATCAGTATAAAGTTTGATAGGTTTGTGAATGTTTGAAAATTTACATTTAAGTAACAATAACAAGTTGCAATAATTTTAACAAAAACATAAAGTGTTACAATTAATACGTTAATACTATTTATTTCTAACGAAGTTTGAAGTTATAAGTAAACAATTAATTGGTCTTCCAACAGAGATTCGATGACAAATGTTTATTCGCATGTTTGATAAATGCATCAAGGAAATATTGTTAAATCCATCGAAACTATATTTTATCTATCCATCAGATATTACGATTATATTCCATTCCTTTTTTTCTCACAGCTGATTTGACACAACATATACCTTAAGTATACCGCATTTTGACATATTATGATTCAATTAGATGCGTTTTACCAGTGGAAAACTTTCAGGTGATAATTATTCTAAAAGATATGTAAATACACATATATATTTTTCTATTTGTATATATATACATATAAGTAGAAGCAAAATAATTTTATTCGAATGTATAAGAATAGCTTTGAAACTTAACAATTTACATCGTTATCGGTTTAATTCTTATAGTTGTATACTATAAAACATAGAACGTGTCAGAGACGCTTGGACGCCATGATGGTAGGTGGAACCTGTTATCACTTATCCACCGATCCGCCTTTCTAACGAATTTAATATTCTGCAGTTTAAGTTTTGCTCTATTGTAAATATTCTTCGTACAGTTTTTAATTAGATAAAATGTTTCAGGACGGCATATGCGATACTGCCGACATTTTAAATAATGTTCCTTCTAAAAAGGTACTTGCATTACATTCTTTTATTTTCTTTCATTCTGTTAAACGAGTAACGTCTAATTCAAATTTAATCTCTTTGTGTTTTAGATTGTTGCTTGTATTTCATGATTTTATTGTTTTAATTATGAGAATTTTTATTTACAGACTATTCACGCGGACAATGTAGACCTCTCAGACAAGTCGTTACAGGTGGATATTTCAGATGCTCTTAGTGAAAAAGATAAAGTAAAATTCACTGTACATACAACAACAACGTTACCTGAATTCCAAAAGCCGGATAACTTAGTTGTAAGACAACACGAAGAGTTTGTATGGTTACACGACCGATTTGAAGAAAATGAAGAGTACGCTGGCTATATCGTATGTTTATTTCCTTTTATGATTCTCTGTTAAATATATAATTATAATTTTAAGCAATGGATAGAAAAAATGTATATCTTCAGATTCCTCCTTGTCCGCCAAGACCAGATTTTGATGCATCTCGTGAGAAATTACAAAAACTTGGAGAGGGTGAGGGCAACATGACACGCGAGGAATTTAATAAAATGAAACAAGAGCTCGAAGCGTGAGTTGTACATATATACGTATATATATGTAAATATATTTAAGTATTTTTGTACGTTAAAAACATACATCTATGTGTTGATATTTTTACAGTGAATATTTAGCAACGTTTAAAAAAACTGTTGCCATGCATGAAATGTTTTTAACTAGATTAGCACATCATCCAGTTTTTCGTAACGATCATAATTTAAGAGTGTTTTTGGAGTACGATCAAGATCTTTGTGTGAGAGGTAAAATAAAGCTTTATTCAATTCCTTAGAAATATTGTATATGTACATATTTTTTATAATCAATCTTATTATTTGTAACACGAATAAGATATATAGATTGTTTCTACTTTCAGGAAAAAATAAAATGGAAATGTTTGGTGGTTTGGTAAAATCATTCTCTACCACTACAGACGAATATTATTTATCGGCAACTGTAAAAGATGTAAATGATTTTTTTGATCAAGAAATGTCGTTTTTACAAACTTATCATCATAATTTAAAAGAAGCAACGGCTCGTGCAGATCGACAAACGGCCAAACATAAAGATGTAGCAGATTCGTATATTAAAATTTCTACAAATCTTTTGCAATTAGCTACAACTGATAATGGTAAATTGGAAAGATTTTTAACAAAAATTGCTGAAATGTTTGAGAAGTTAAGGGTAAGATTTCTCAATTTAATTTACTTTTATTTATTCATATTATTTATATTTTTAATGTTATAATGTAATAGAAAGTAGAGGGACGAGTAGCATCTGATGAAGATTTAAAATTATCAGACACTCTACGTTACTATATGAGGGATACAGCCGCAGCCAAGCGGCTTTTGTTTAGAAGATTAAAAGCTTTACACGCATATGAATCAGCAAATCGTGCACTCGAAAAAGCTCGTGCCAAAAATAAAGATGTTCACGCTGTAAGTATATTATTTAAAATACGTTTAAGCTAACCGAAAGATTCATAACATAACAAACGAGTACATGTGCGTTATATGCAATGCTCAATTAGTATCTAATTAAAAATTTAACTTTTCTGGCTCGTCAAGGCAGTGGAGGTTGCTGAGGTGTGTTTTTCTCCATTTGTACGTTTTCCGCCTTGCTGTAGTGGATAATAATTTTAAATGTCATTTTTAGTTTATAAACAATATTTATGCATAGGTTTTAACGTTAAACTTTTAAAATATTTAATTAATTGTATAGCGATTAAACATTTAATTTTATAAACGATGTAGGAATGTTTTCGTAGGATTATTACTGTTACTGTTAGTGAAAAAACGAGGACTGGATATATTTCAAATTGTTTAATTGAACATGCATGGAATCAATTTGCACGAACCTTTCTTTTTGTGTATTAGTATCATTCAACTTCCGCTAAAAAATGAAAAAATATCTGGAATTTTTATATTAAAAAAATGAAAATGGCAACGAATGCTGACAAACCATGAAAAATAAAGAAAAAAAAAAATATTAACGTAGTATAGTTTTGCGAATTTGCATGTTTTTGTTTTATTTTGGTATAATATATTTGATCAAAGAAAAGAAAAAATAACACTACCAAATATTAAGCTGTAAAATATTGGTAGTATTATGTATACATGTGGAGATTAAAACTATTTTCGGTTTTGCTGATTTAGGCGGAACAAGCTCAAACAGAAGCCTGTGAAAAGTTTGAACAAATGTCCGAGAAAGGGAAGGAAGGTAAATAGTAATACAAATTTTTTAATTTAATAAATGATCACAATAAATTGAATTATGTTAATATTCTGTTACAGAACTAGTGGACTTCAAAACGAGGAGAGTAACTGCTTTTAGAAAGAATTTAATCGAATTAACAGAACTTGAAATAAAACATGCAAAGGTAAGGATGTTTTTATTTTTCTTAGAACATTTTTTTAAACAGCTATTCATTGTTTTAAAAAAATTTAATTTCGTTTGCAGGCACACGCGGAATTGCTCAAGAAGTGTTTAACGGTTTTGCGAGAAGAGTGATCCAGTTTTATAATTCTCGTTGCAAAGATTACCGTGTAATCTATACGAAGATAACAATCTATTTAAAATTATAGCAATGTAATGGTACTGTAAAATATATATTTTTTGTTATCTAGATTTATATCATCTGAAGAGAAGAATTGTATTATTAATTGCAAAAGGAGTTTATATGAAATTAATTCTCGATGAATTCGATATTTTAAAATTGTGCAAATTTATATTTATGTTATAAGTGTTTATGCTTAAAAAGCAGTCACCTTTTTTATATAATTTTTTAATGAATTATTTCATTTAGTATAATATAAAGATATCGGCTCTTAATCGAGTTCTTTTGTAGATTTATATTAGTCTATTATAAATTACAAGATTCTTTACATTCTACATATATTATAAGTATGTGTAAGGTGTTTTTTAACGTGTGTTACATTTAGGAAATAAGAGATTCGTGATGTGAAAATAAGATAACAAAAATATGTGTATATTTTTGAAAAAAAAAAAAAAATAATAAAAATTGCAAGAAATTGCAAATTCTATAAAACTAATTATTAAAAAGTAATAAAATGTGAATATCTAGGAAATACTAAAACGCTAATGTACATAGGAAATGTTAAAAATTAAATGCTGTAGAAAACATTGCAGGCAACGTATCGCGATTATATTGATGTTAAATATATTAATTATATTATTAATGATCGAGAATATTAATTATAGTAAAATATAGAAATATCAAAAATTATATATTTTCTTTTTTAAAGAATCTTTTATTTCCAAAATTTATCACATTTTATGAAACGACCTGCATACACGGATTCCATGTATACAAGCGTGTATACGTAATGAGAGAATCACCTAAATGGGAACACTTAAGCAATTTTGTTGCAATTCAAATTTAAAAAGCAAATTATTTAAATAATACAGTGAAATTTGTAACGATAAAAAAAAAACCATTTTAGATCATCTTTTTTTTCAATAATTAAAAGATTAATAGCATATGTAAACTTTTAAGATTTTTATATGTAGATTAGCATGTTGTATACTGTTAAATCAATTTAAAATATTTTGTTTGTTCAATAAATTATAGTTATATAAATATAATCACGAGTAAAGGAACCTTGAAATCAAGTATAACTGGAGGTAGGTGTTTCTCGTTCTCATTACGAGCATTTTTTAATAATATTCGACTTATATTTAATTTGTGTAAACAATTTCAAAAATGTTTCTTTTGCTATGAATATCCTTTAGGCAGTTTTTGCTTTTTAATAATAATTTGTAATTGATTTATGTATTTTTTTATTTTGACTTATATAGTAGGATTCTTTAGCAACAATAAACAGTTACTGTTGTTTCGATTTTGTAAGAAGATTATTATTTATTAACAATTTTAGAAATAGAAGTTTTTATAACGCGTTTTATTTATTACTGGACACTAATTTGTTTATAAATATTTTATAAACTTCTGAGGTACTGTTAAAGAATAAGGTTCCATCATTAATTGACAATAAATTATGTTCATACTTTTAATTCACTGTTAACAATCAAACAAATAATTGAAATAACATTTACTACGATATATACGTTCGTACAAGATACAATTAAAACGAACCAAACATTCAAGTTGAAAATATTTTAATTTCCAAGTGAAAGCGATTCCTGTAACTTTCAACTGGTGTAAATAAAAAAATATATTCCATCTAGCTAAAATTAAAACATTGAAAATATTTTGTACGTGTCCATTCAGATTTCGACGGCGTTCATCAAAAATTTGCCGCGAAAAGTTCGTCGAATCTGCGCGCGCAACTTTTAGGCCCGAGTGATGCCCCTCCACTCTGCCAGCCGAGCTTCGGTCGCGTGTCGTCATTCGTCTTTGGGTCTTTGTGACGTGGGATGAGGCGCACTTTTCGGATCGAGGTTCGTAACTTTGTATAACCTTACTTTACCGGTATAATTTCGACATTCGTTATACGCTGTATAATTATCCGCGTTGTTACGTTTCTAATTAATAAGCTATTGAACATCGCGAGAGTAAATTAAGTAATTTTAGTGTTTCCTATTGTTGTCGATTCAATTGTTACCGATTATTCGATATTTGCATTTCGCGAAGTAGATATCGAGAGTTTATAACGCGATTTAGATTAGGTTGGGCTACAATTAGGATTTATTTAGACTAATTGGTTTTAAGTTTGTGATTTTTATTTGTTACAGATAATTTGTTTGAAAACAGAGGATCGAGCTTTTAACACTACGTTTACTGATGAAATTGAGGAATTTTTTGGGAGATTGGTAACGGATTTATTTTATGGAAGATGGATGTATGGTATACCTTTCTATTACTTTTTTACTAACAATGTGTTTAGAATAAATCGTAATATAACTGAATTAATAATCTCTTGGTTTATCGAAAATACTAAGATAAAACAGGAAAATATTGAACATACTGTTTCTTTATTTTGTAAATATTAAATAGTTAATTTCTTTGATCCAAAATTATTTTGAAGTAAAATCTTTAATAATTTCATAGTAATAATTTAGAGTCGTTTGATTTTTTCGAATTTTATTACCTATTAACGAAAGATCGGAACGACGCATATTTTTTTGCACGTAGGTCGTGGTTACTCTTGTAGAGTCAAGCTACTAGATTTCAATAGCTTTACTAATTTCACGAAGCAACGAAAACTATAAATTAACTATAAGTTTAAACAGCCCTGAACGCGAGACCACCGTGAAAGCCGCGTCGTGGACCTCTTAATGGGACTTACACACATTTTGGGACACCCTCTATATCACGCTACCTGTGCGTGTTTACAATACGAACTTGGATTTTTGCAAGCATTCTTGAGAGTTCACTGAACGCGTGGTTGTATATACTTTGAAAATGTGAACAGATTAACAATCTAACAATAAATGTTCACACACAGTTTTCGTACTGTTTCAAGACAGTTATATTACGAACAACTACTTACAATATTGATGAATAATATTTTATTTGGAGCATTTATTTCGAATTTAATAATTGTTTAGAATTTTGTTTTTTATAACATTGAAATAATAAATTTGTTAATGAGAAATGAGTAACAATAGTTTGTTAGCTACACAAAAGGCGGTATTTATTTAAACAAATGCTCAATAGGTAGATAGATATTAAAAAAGACAGAGATAAAAAGTTTTGAGACACTCTTTAATCTCCCTTTTTTTTTTTTCTTTCACAGATTTTTTATTGCCGCGCGCAATGTGGTTGGTAGAGTTAGTGTTTGTTTTATAAAAGTTTTTTTTTATTATTTGTTAGAGCGTACTAGCTCTAAGTAAATTAATTATAGTAGTCGATTAGGGAATTAAAGTCAGTGTTGTTGCGTAAAAATTGCGTTACGTAGATTTATACGCGAAATTGGAATCAATTTGTTCGCCGATTATAATCATACGGTCGCGTTTATATAGTCTTTTATTTATTATTTTTTTGATTTTATTTAAAATATTTGTTGCCGGTATTAGAGTCAGTGCCTGTCTGGAAGGAATCTAGCGGGGCTCCAGAGGCCAACATTGTAAGTATCTTTGTATTTTATGCCTTGATTAATTTTGCATTTTGTACTTTGTTTCAATTTTTNTTAATCGTTCTTCAAACTTCAACCTTGTTGCAAGCGATAAAATGAAAAGTTGTGTCGAGTGTTTCGTTACTTAATGTCAGAGTTATTTCTTCTTCACAAAAAGAAAAAAAGAAAAAAAAAAAGAAAGGAAAAAGATGTTGAATATGACCATCCAAAGTAACTCATTCATCCCTTATTGCGCTACGAGATATTTCCTTTCTCGGAAAATTGAACAGTATTACGAGGAAGAACTCTTTGAATTATCGTCGCTGTTATTAAACTGTCGAGCATTTATGTGCTGCAACGTGGTATATCCTTTTTATTTTACAAATAAAACGTGTGACGAAGAAAACTTGTTTCGTTCCACCGATAAGAAGTAATAACGAAATTTCAAAAGTATTGTTCGAGAGAAAAACTTCATACCATTGAACATCTCTTTGAACGTGCTCTTCGTGTTTCCGTAACAAAGACAATTATTTCGCTCAACTTAAATACCTAATTCACCACGATCAAAGAGAGAATGCACGAATCTTATGCGTGTGTTTGTGTGAAGAATAAATAATAAGCTCACCTTTTTTTTTCTCCTCAAGGATAATGCAGGTGTTTCGAACCAGTGTTCCCTTGAGGCGGAGGAAAAGAGGTTCCGAGGGATGCAGGGGGTAGTGGTACAATTTAAACACGGAATCACTACCTGTTATTTTATCAATCCTTTCCGGACAACCTAGAAAGCACAATTAAAAACTGATCAATGTCATCGTTGAATCGTTTTCTTTTCCTTCCTCAGATCAGAGACGATCGTCTTGAATCGAACCAGTGATTAAGAAAACCGGGATCTTTAAGAAAGTTAAGAATTCCTGCGCCAATGAACGTCACAGAAAGCATTGGCCAAGGACTCTGCAACTTTATTGAAGTTCATTGAGACTTTTCTTGAACAAACTCACCTTTGGTGTTCCGTGAGATCACGAGGATAGTTAATGAATATCGAGGGATCGTATTTTTTCTTTTCTCTTTTTTCTTCCTTTTTTTTCTCTTTTTTTCTTTTTTTTCTTTGGTTGTGAACATCAAAGGGAAGCAAAGCCGTCAAAAACCTTGCAGTGCCTTCTGTATTGATTTAAAAATGAACGAAATGGTTCCTCCGTAAAGAAGGAACGCGTTGCTAATAAGTTTATCGAACGGCTTTACTTGGCTTGACACGATCTAGAAAAATTGTTTCGTACGTACGAGGTTTCAATGTTGTCACGAAGGTTTGGTTTTTTTTTTTTTCCTTTTTATCATCCTTTATAAGTGATTCTAATGAAAGTATACCACAGTTTCTCATAGTGATAACAAATTATAAGATAAGCAATAGCGGTACGTATTGGCCATTATCCAGTACGTATCATCGTCTCTCACACGTTGTATCGTCGACGTTCGAGTGAATTTTGACAATAAACTTATTTTCGACAATCAATCTCTTCTCGTCTAATTATTCCTCTCGTATTCCATATTTTTTCTCACGTTTCGTAACATATTTTATATAGACGTATATTTTCCGCTTCGTAACACGCAAGTCTCTTTCTTTTCGCGAACCATCTACAAACGAGCTGTACGTGTTTTATAATTAGGACGAAGTAGTTGGTCTTTTATAATAATCAGACTTATATTACACGCATGCAATCGCTCACGCACGTGAGTACACGCGCGTGTAGATTTCGGTGATTTACTACGGAACTAAAAGATATTGTCGTCGAGACCTTAACGAAGACAATTTCTACGTGGTTCAGAGATTTATTTCTATATTTCTTTCATTCTCTTCGATCTTCTTTCATCTTCTTCCATCTTCCATTCTTTCGTTTGATTTTGTCTTTACCCTTGTTTTCCCGTTTCTCCTTCAATTTCCTAGCGGTTGCGGTTCGTGAAAATTCGACAGAGCATAATACAGACACCAAAGAGTCGATATTTTATATTGTGGATTTTATTAAAATTCGGTTTCAACGGATTTGCGAATAACTGTTCGAAGTAAAAGGACACAAAAGTTCGTAAAAAGGCGGGCAAACGTTAAGCAACGTACGAAAGTTTTTTTTCCTTTTTCTTCATTCATCGCGTGTTTTTCTGTGTGTGTTGCTACGTTTCGAGTTACGCAAATGTCTATGTAATTCAAAAAATCAGATCATCCACACCGGTCCGTTAACGTGTCGATTTTTCTTTCTTTCTTTCTTTTTTTTTTTTTTACACAACGAACTTAACGATTACAAAATATCGAAGGTGTATACGATCGAGTCGGGAGTACACAGAGATTTTCTATGGCAGATAATACTATCGATGTCTTTGAGATGTACACGTAGAACGCGTAAAACGTGATCGAATTGTTTCGAGTATTAAAGTCTTATCGTTTATTATCCTATCGATCTTACGTCTCTATTAAATCTTGTTGCTTATTTTCGAAAGAGATCAAGGAATTGATCCCTTTCTCTCTCTTTCTCTTGCACTTATGTATTCGTTTATACTCTAAAAGATTCAGATCAAATCGTACCGATTGTTCGAGATTTAATCTCATCCCTTTGATTATTTTCTTTTCTTTTTTTTTCTTTTTTTTCTCTTTTTTTCTTTTTATTTTTTCTTTCTTTAACGCATACGATATCGTTTCTCTTGCTTAGTTTAGCCTAGCTTCATAAATCGTGATCAGAGTTATTAAATAGTTACGATCGACTAGCCTTTTAGGTCTCTTTTATACTTTAAATGTTGCGTGACAAAAAATGTTTCAAGGGAATATTTCTTAAATAAACGAGAGAACAAAAAGTTTGGTGAAAAGTATTGTTGCAAACAATTTGACGACGATATTACAAGTCGATGTCAAAGGAAGCAAATGAATGAATCGATCGAATTATGTTCTTGGTGTCCTGGCTTCTTTTATTATGCTTCTTCTTAATCCCGTTCATCGTCTACGTTTCCCTATTCAAATCGATAGCTGTGGCACGCGATACGCACGCGATCCTATTCACGTGAATCGTTACTTGTAACAAGAAACTTCGTTATACATATATGCATATATGCTTAGAGTTTCTAGCTAGCACTCAGATTTGTTTCGAACAGTTGTAAAATTGAAATTTATGAAACGTTCAGCCCGAAGGTCTTGCTACGTCAAACAATATGGCAGTTTCTCGCTTGCCCTGGATTTGATCAAACTCTCTCGCGTTACATTTTTAAGTATAATACTTGTCGTTTGATCCCTGTTTTAACTTTTCGTCTGCATTTAAGTTCTCCGGTGAACACAATTTTTTTCCTCTTTTTTCCTCTTTTTTCCTTTTCTTTTTTTTTTTTATATATTAAATTTTAAAAACGAATTTCTTTGCTCTTCTTTTTTGTTTTCCTCTTCAGAACAATGACAATGTTTTTATTAATCGCGATATGTAATGTCGTTCTGTATCGTTAAAAAATAATTCCCAAATGCAGACGAAACGTTGATAAATATACATCTCCTACAGGAAGTTGAAAGTTAACGGTGAATTGTGTAAAAAAAAAAAAAAAAAAAAAAAAAATGTTGAGATTTATCGTTCGCAATATATTTTACCCCCGGCCTATGTTAAACGAAGAATATAATTACATAGTATGCTACGATCGTTCCTGTAACGGGCACCATCGGGTGAATTATCATGGAAGAGGAAACACCGATTTCCGGAAAGTTGTGTATCGGCATTGAAACAAACTGCGTTGCGAGATATATCTCTTGGAAATATATTAATGTATTTTTTAAATCTCGCACCATTTACTTTACTTCCCTTTTGTATCGGTTATTACGTTAACTAAACAAATATACATCGTTATGTTTGATATTCGACTTTAACGGTTAATAATATCTCGAATTATAAACCCTTCGTTACAAATTATGAAGAAGGTTTTGGTTACAAAGGTAATAACATATGCGTAAAACGGTAATAATCGCAAAGAAGAACACGAGAAATGCATACATGGAACATCGATCCCGCGATTTACACCTTGCATGTATGAAACTACGAAAGGTTGGCTCGATTTGCGGCAGATAAAATGAAATTGAAACGTCCCGAGGGGTGATTAATTACAAGAACGGTACGAGAATCGAAACGGAAGGGCCAAGGGTTGATGAAAGGTACTGCAAAGTCTGGCAAATTCGAGGCGATGTTTGGTAACACCGTCGATCTGAAACTTTGATTCACGCACGCTCCTGTCTGTTTCCATACCTCATCGTCGTTCGTTGAATTAAAGTGGCCGCAAAACTTGTGGAAAACTGCCACGGCGTAAAGTCGATGCTCGTGACCATCAAACGAAATCGGAAACCTATTGTAACTTTTTAAACAGGATAAACGCGGTGTGTAAAGCTAAATCGATGCGACGCAGAGTTCGTATTGCTTTCGAGGAATGTTTTAATCGATCGATATTTCACGTAGAAACGATCTGCCGCCGGTTTAAGAAAATAATCTCGGTTGGAACGGCTTGAATCGAATCTGTCAAAAAAAATTGAAAAAAAAAAAAAGAAAAAGAAAATTGACCGCTGTATAAAAACTGAGACNGAAAGTTTCACGTTGAAAACAAGTTTATAATTAACTTAGATAGAGTGTACTACGAACGTCAACGATAAGATTCTATTTATAATATGTACTTAAGTTTATTGCACTTTATTTTATTCCTTGGAGGATTAACTAAGACAGTGCTTTCTATCCGACACGCATTTTAGCCTGACTACGGTCACGCTTTTGCTCACTTGTTGCGGAAAATCCCATTTTCCGAAACGTTGTCCACACGACGCGAGGGAAATTCGCGTTATTTAAAATTATTCTATACTTCTGCTGAAGGAAACAGACGTAACCAGAAATTGGGCACGGAGGATGGAGAGGATAGGGGACAGGGGAGAAAGAGAAAGAGAGAGAAATTGCAATTATCCGCGAGTATTTTTATAACTTTGGTCGCACATTAATGACGTGGACGCGCGGAACGATCTACCATGAAAATCTCGTATGTTGAAATAATAGAGCCGGCGGCAACCTCGACGGTGAGACGGAAAAGAAAAAAAAAAAAAAGAAAAAAAAAAAAAGAAAAAAAAAAAAAGAAAAAAAAAAAAAGAAAAAAAAAAAAAGAAAAAAAAAAAAAGAAAAAAAAAAAAAGAAAAAAAAAAAAAGAAAAAGATTAGAATGAAGAAAATACGGTAAGACGTGACGATTGCACGAACGCGGCTAATTAAAAGTAGAAAAATGAAGGAAATGAGAGAGAAGAAAAAAAAAGAAAAACGGAATGTTATAAAGATGACATGGAAATAAAAATATTAAGACAAAGAAGCGGGAAGGAAACAAGGAGAAAACATAGGAGAAAACAAGAGATCGCGTGGTATGATGATGTCCAGCATTAAAGGGAAAGAAGGAGTAGTGAATAGAGGGTTAAAATCGCAGAATAGTAGCCTATCTATCACAAACGGAAGTAACGGTATAATAATTATGGACATATCGAAGAGAAACGCTTATCGCGTTAAAACGACTTCTATCGCAATGGTGACAATTAGTACTAGCAATTCACAGAAATTTTTCTCCGCAGCCGACGTCTTGCGGCGCTGTATGGCTGCCATTTTGTCACCTGAAACGTTCAAAGTAACGCAATTAGTAATTCGTTCAACGTTATGCTACTTTTTGCTCTACAATTGGGTCGAAATTAAATTTCATTCGAAACAAAATAATTATTACAAAGTTATGACGTATCGATTTTTTTTTCTTTCTTCTTTCTTTCTAATTGAACAATTGATTACGAAAGAGAATACTCTACTTTCTGGGACAAAGAACTTTCGACGAAATTAAATTTCGTTTGAAACAAAAATTACTACAAAGTTTTGACTTATCGAATTTTCTTTTTCCTTGTCTTTTTTAAATTGAAAAATTAATTTACAAGGAGTATTCTACCTTCTGTGACAAAGACATAGATGGATGCCGATTTGGTATTCGAGGCGCTGCACGTGTAATTGCCTGTGTCCGTTTCCACCGCTTGGCGAATCGTCAGTCGACTTTGAGTCGAGCTGGTATCGGTTTGTACGGTTACGCTGCCTCGCGTAGTATCGTAATTTATCATTCGATTATTATGATACCAGAAAACATATTGCGGCGGTGTTGGACTCTGAAACGGGTAAAAATAAATGTTCATCATAGAGGAATTATCGAGTCGTTATTATAGTCACTTCTGATAACGAAAGGGATGAATAGACTTTTCTGGCTACTTTCCAGTACACTAATAATAATAAAGAATATTTGTCTGTCGTATTATTAACCTCAGTATTAGTTAAAATTTCTGTAGTCTATACTTTTGGAAGAAATCGTGCAAAATCCTTCCCTAACACGGCGCTCTATAAATGTGAATAATTCATAGATACATATTTGAGTTCTTACAATGGCTATTTCCAGAAGTATAGGTTCTTTTATTTTTAACCCAAACTTATTAACTCTTTCGTTATTGAGATCGACTATAGTCGTCCGTCACAAAAGGATCATAAAATATTAAAAGAGACTATAATTATAGACCGCAACTATATTCGTTGCTAACACACAAAATATGTAAGGCACAATCGTTCTTACGAATACCTCTCGAAACCCTCTGAACACTTTATTGGGAACAAAATCACAAATTTGTACGAAATATGTTCTATACTCCTTCAGTTTCGAGATAGTCGACATGTCATTTTAATGTGTCCTGGAGCATCGTATCGATTCTCGATACGTCGACCGATAAAATCTCGTCGCCACCTAGCGTAATTAAGTCTAGCCGGGATAATTGCCAAAACGATCGATGGCTGCCAATACGACGACAGTGTGTAGCTTTATTTTTTGCTCGGCTGCATCCTGGGTAGACGTTTCTCGGTACGTTCTATCGTTCTCGCTAACAGAAGAAAAAGAAACACATCCCACAATGGTGCGAAACATTTTCGATGCACGTCTGGTGTCTGAATCGAAAGACATTTCCCCTGCGAAGCGTACGAAGTGAAATAGAACGTCGATGTCAGCCACTCGTAGCAAATTCCATGGAACGTGTGCAGACGTCTTTTCCATTGCTCGAATCGAATATACCTTGGTACGAGGCAAATCGTTGCCTCGATTCGTCGATTTTCCCTCAAGAACCCAACGTTTCGAACACACGTTGATCGTGTTGACAATGTCTCAGCATTATTTCTGTCGCGTTCACATACCCAACATTGTCTTAATACGATATTATAACGTACTTATGAATACCATATCTACTTATAGGCTGCTTCCCTTCCCTTGGAAGCCGTATCGGTTTCCAGTTAATACCATCAATTTGGCGCGGAAGAATTTCTCAAATGCATTTCTTCGGTATCGTCGTTAGACGCGAAAGGAATCTACTCGCCGGAGATCAATGTTCTGCCCCTTTTTACGCTCAGAACGTTTAAGACGCGTTATTTTTTTTTTTTTTTTTTCTTTTTTTTTTCGTCGGGTACCGTTATGCGCGTACACGGAGGCGAGGAGAAAAAACGTTGCACTTTATTTTCGTTTCCCGATAGTGTCGAGTTTGCAACGGCGGTCGGCAATGCCGCTTTAATGCACTTCCACTCTTGTATTCGTGACTAAGCTGCGCCTATTTCACTAGAGGTTTTTCCGTTCCACGCCTGTACGAAGGTACATTGAATGTTCCCACGAACTGCAAGCTGTGCGTTTCTATCTACCTTCGTTAAGCGGATGGACTGCACCGCGTGCCTTTATTCACGGTCGTGGCGTATATGAAAGACACGATTATTTCCATGTATCAATGGAACTGATATAAAATGTTGGGATCCGTGTTTATTATTTTACTATAAATCCGTGCCCGATTTACGGTGACGTTGAGATAGTGTCTACGGCGGAAACGTGCAGCCAGCAGGTGCAAGGTGTTTTGAATTTGATGATTTGTATGGTTGATGGAAAATTCAGCAGCGCTGCATTAATCATTTCGGTGCGTTGTAAAACGAATTGTTTGTACTATGGAGGTAAACGAAGCACGATTAAAGTGGAATCTTACCTTCTCTATTATGCATACGAGATTTATAATGGATCCTACGTCGACGTGATGTTCGCCGCTCCCTAATATAAATGCTTCTGGTATAACTATGTTTAGATTGACAAAGTGTGATAGTATCCCTGTACTCCTCGAGACCTGCAACGAAAAAATAAAAAAATATCTTTTAATACGGTTAACCTTCCTATAATACGGTTAATTCGTTTCGTGTTGTATCAAAGACTTGTTCAGTGAAACCATAAAGTAATATAAATCAGGAAATGCGTTCCGTGTTACATCGATATCATGTTCTCCAAGTATCGTACCGCATCGAAATCGTATTAAGCGAAACTTAGAACCAATACAAATCAAAGGGAACGTGTTCCGTATTTTCAGAGTATCGTGTTATCAGAAAATTTACTGTAGAAAGTCGGTTTTTATTGAGTTTAAAAAAATCGAGGACCATACTTGATACCTTCAGACCTAAGATGGCTACCATCGAATTTCCTATTTTATATATTGAAATCACAAAATTCTAGGGTACCATTTTAAAAATAATAAATTCATTTGAACGCTCGGTATATATTTGCTCTAGCGAATTCCAATGCTCGGTCTCATTAAAATCGATTCGTTTCGAGGGTTGCGAGCGCGTTACACCAACAACGAGACGCTGCAACGCTGGTAAACGCCGCCATAGCGTCGTTCGCGCGGTATAACTCGAATCACACGGCGTGCACCGTGTTAATAATTCAGAGCTACTGATTAAAACAATATCCGCGGGGAACAATTAGTCACGTTATTACCTGACACTCGTAGGTCCCGTTGTCTCTTTCCTGAATGTACTTTATCTGAAGAGTCCAGTCGTCCGAGCCCTCGGGATGCAAAACTTGAAACCGCTCGTCGTTCGTGTACGTGAACGTGGAGCTGGTCAGGACGTGAAAGTCACGTCGTCGTATCCAGGATATCTGTGGAACAGGTGCGCGATCGTCGATCAATTTTCTTGCCCCATAAGAACCGGTGATAAAGCACAGTTTCAGTTCTTCCGGGTTAACGACGATAACAGCCGGAAACCACTCACCTCGGCGTCCGACACCGTTCTATCTGCCAAATTCCGAACTTTGCAATGCAAAAACGCGGTCCCACCCAATTGCACCGTGACGTTCGAGACGGTGTTGTTGTCGTTCGCATCGTTTACTCTTTGTAACTCGTCTAGGTTGCTGAACCACAGTGTCTTCCAATCCGACGGTATACTGTAAGGGACGCGTCGATCTGAAAGGATTGTTGGAAAAATTCAAGCCGTGAACGTTTTGAAGATCTTTGAAACAGTTTTTTTTTTTTTTTTTTTTCTTGTTGTTAGAGTTTTCAATTTTTGAATCGATGATTGATCGAAGTTTGAATTGATAGGGGCAGAGGCTCGGTAAGAGGTTTCATAAATTGATACGTTATATCGCGTAGAAAAGGGGACAGGAATTGAGGGGTGAAGTGAAATGATGTTTGAAATCAGACTTCTTACTTGGATGGTGCTTAGAGATCAGGTAGTCTGAGAGATGCGTTGTTCTGTGAAAACCGAACGTCAAAACAGGAAACTTTTGGGAACTGTTTAAAGAAAAAGAATGTATGGATCGGATTGTCGACTTGGTATTTTGTGTACTATTGTTATCTATCAGACTGTCCAACCAACGTTTCATTATAATTACCTCCCGCGCTTCTGAATAATTTTAAAATGCTACGTTTCTCGTTGATCTCTGTTAATTTACCAAATACTGGAAGTATAGAGGTCGAGACGACGAAGCAATCCTATTAAAAAGAAACACTATTTTGGCCCGAAGGTGCAGAATCGTTCCTCCATGGCTTTAACATTAATTAATTAAGTTGTCAAGAGTTCAAAGGCAAGGAATGCTGGCTAAAAGAAACGCGGTCGAAGAAGTTTAACGCGTAAAGCGGGGCACGAAGGGGAACGGATAGGAGAAGGAGACAAGCGCAGGATAATTCGAAAGTAACCTTAGTGCTTTGATAAAGGGAATACCGAAGAATAAGTAAAACCGGTAGAGTACGGAAAGCTGGGTTTCTCAATATAGAAATCCGTAAATGGAAAGAGAGAAAATTGAGAAACGGAGAAGCAGGAGAAAACAGAGGAAGGGAAGAAGATGGAACGAGGTGGTGGCGGTGGAAGGGTCTAGGCAAAAGACAAGCACTTGAGACTGAACTTTGTGAGCTTTTGAATGCAGGGCATAAGCTACCTGCCTTTTGTTTCCACGAGACAATGCGAAACCTTATACAACGAGACAAGAAGCCGGGTCTACGAGGGAAAGGTGCTCCTACTTTGCTTCGACCAGTTAGTTGGGCAGGATTGTGTTCTTTTCTTTCCTCTTTAAGTATTCCCAATTCACAGCCACTTTTGAGTGGGGAGCAAGTGCACACTAGAGAGGATTTTTCGCGAGGTTAGCGTGCTTTTGGCTATTTTTTTTTCCCCCAATTTTTACATATACAATTGGTCAAAAAAATATCCGCTCACCTTAGGTATTTAGCGAATCTTTTATACAGTCATAGGTTTGCAAATAAAAAAATGAAATGAAAATATATTTTTCACAAATAACAGCTAAAGTGGTCGAATACTTTCTGTGACCAACTGTAACATGAATTTTTCTTTATTCTAAATTTATTAAATATCGGATGACTTATGGGAGTGCATCTTCTATTATTCGTGGTAGCTTTTTGAACCGTATTTCGTGAATTAATCTATCATTAACTGAATAATCTAACTAAATCGTAATTCGAAACTCAGAACATTGGTTGAAATTAAAACCAGAGAAGCTAGAATTGGAACGGGTAAAACGAATGCCAGGAAGTACAAAAGATCTTATATCCAGGTTGGGAAATACGGTGGGGACTGGTGAACAGAGCAGGTTAAATGCTCCGAGAAAATTATTTACCTTTATCGAGCGACCTGGCCAGAAGAATTGTCGGCAGGATCAGAAAGACCATGTACCACGATAACCGGTCCCGCATCCTTGCGAGGTTTCGAGTCCTCCTGGAAACAAGGAAGGTCGGATTTTCGGTTATAAAACACGAATTCGTATGCGTCCGCTTCATCTTCAATTGTCTCTTTGTTTTCCTGATTTTTCCGGCACGGTGAACGTTCGTTTCTAAATCGTCTCTTAAAGGAAAACATTTGAATTCGAAGATTCGCGGTTCCCCCGTTCTTTCTCTCTCCCCCCCCTCTTTTTGCGCTCTGTTTTCACGTGTTTCGTATGCATTCGAAACGCAAAAGAACTTATGTCTGATTTATAACAAATTGCCTTCGTTTCGTATGGCATTCTTGAAAAGGTCGAAGAAGCGACCCAAAGCGGCCCGTTGTGCGCCGCTTTTCAACGATTTGCATACTAAAAGACCGCGGATCCCTTTTGATATGGCGAATTTTAATTTTCCTCGACACTCTCTTTTTTATCAGCTCATTTTTTTTTCTTTCCCCTTTTTTTTTGTTTTAGCTTTACCTTTGTTGATCGTCAGATTTACATTCAAATAAGAAAAACAATTTCGAAAGATAATAAAGAAATATTCATTTAGCCGTTTGTTCGCGGTATTAATATACACGCAATGTATTAAAACAATACGAAGCGTTCTACAAATAAAGCGAACAGCTTGATTTTCTCTTCCGTACCTTCGTGAATGTATATCGTGCAAATTGAATGTTTCGCGGAAATCCAAGGTAGAATAAAATCCATAAAATCCATGTATCATTTTCGTTCACTTTCGTTCATAACGTTCGCATACACGGAAGTTCATGGTTTCTCTTTACGTTTGTCGTAATTTGGTTCGTGCCGAAGATATAAAAGGCTTCTACACGTTTCATCTGAAATCTCGGTTACATCTCGTCCTTTTTGTACGAAGCTCAAACGATAACGAAGAGATTAATTTCTCGATGGTCACGCTGTTGATTCCGTTGGATAACGCGTTATTATTTTTCAATGCACGTGCTGATTAAACACGGTTCACGTGGCGGAAATGGAAGCGCACACTTATTTCTTGTGGTCGATCGCCGGCAGTCGCGTTAATTGGCCCGTTAAAGTCCCGTTCGACCGATGCACACAGCAACAACCGTTTTACGGCTAATAAAACAGGACGAATGCAAATAGTTGTGATAAATCGGGCAAACGTGGCGCCTTTATTGCGAAAGAATCGTTCGCGTTAACGTTTAACCGCGTGTTTTCCGTTCATCTTTTTCCTTTCTTTTTATTTTTTTTTTCTTCTTCTCTCGTTCTCTCTTTCGCCTTTCGTCCCATCTAAACTCCGCTCCATGGCTCGGATTACTCCATAAAAATCTATTGTTCGAATTTTTACGTGGTGCCATCGTAATTTCGCATGATACGGACGTAAAGTTTTGGAAAGAGGGGGAAAAAAAAACGCAGAAATGCATGTAAAACGTTTTAAAAGCTCCAAAATAGCTCGGCGTTTATTTTTATTTGTCGTGCACGTACACGGATATAAAACGTTAAAATGTTTTCACAAGGAAATGTTTATTACACGCGTATCCGCGTATATTGATTTTTCGGCGGTTAAAATTGCAACACAGAGAGAATGGAAAAAAGAATTTAAACAAAAAAAAAGAGAGAGAGAAAGAGAGAGAGAGGAGGGATTTAAATTAGTTGCGATCGTTTCGCCAAATATTGGTCGAAAGGAAACGCTCTTCTCGCGGTTAAACCAGCGATACCCGGGTGATTTACCGTTCAACGATGGTAAAATTGTTATTAGAGAAAACTGGCGACCCGACCGAAATAAAGAACGCGGCTAACCATTACAGATAAACTGAATTTGCATTTATCCGGCATCGTCGTCGTTTTATTTAACACGGTTATCTAATAATTTCTGCGCACGCGCCGCACCCGACCGCGATTTAATGTATCAAGACAAATACTCGCGTCGCATAATTACATAAAAAATGCAATCGGTACGGTTTTACCTGTTTTCAAAAGTTATTCTCGTGATCCGTTGTGCGGACCGATGAAAAACGAAAAGATAAATACGCATCGGTGGAAGAGTAAAATTAATTCTCGCAACGTTGTACCGAATTTTCATTACGTACCACCATTTGTACAATTTCGTTGAAACATGGTTACAAAATTTAGTCGTATTATTATATATTCCAACATAGATATACGCAACGGTTTCGAAATAATTATTCCTGAAAATAGTGAACAACCACAACTCGACCGAGCAATATCTCGTACACGTGTATTAATATATACGCGGCCCATTAAAAAAACAAAGGGAAAAAGAGAAAAAGAAAATGCAGAAAGTGGAAAATCGACAGGATACGAATGCGTTTCTGTACTCTCCGATTCCGGTGCACATCGAACCCTCGGTAGTTGGTTAGTATATCTATCTTCAAAAAGGACACGGGATACTCCAGGCAGGATTCGCTTCTCTGTTGCCAATCGTTATCCGAGATTTATTGTTTACCGGCGATGGCTGGGTCACGGAATCGGGTTCATTCTCCGCTCCGCCCTCGCAAGGGTTTCCCATTCAACCGACGCCGCTTGCATAAATTTCTGTACTGATGCGATGCGAGATCAGATCAGCGTCACGATAGAAATAAAATATGTGTACAGATTGTTACAAAAAGGGTCTGAAGCTTTAACGATTTGAACACAGTACTCGCTGAGAGCAATAAAGAAGAAAAAAAAAAGAAAAATGCTTAGTTAACACTGCTATTACAAACGATCAAAGTACACCTATTTGTACCGAAGAAATTGAAATGAAAGATATATGGAGAATTACCGGTCGCATAAATTACACCCAACATAAACACATGTGTCAACCGGTATGACTCAAGCCTTCAGGGTCTAATGACCACATATGCGGTACCAAGACTTTCACTTATACCCAATATTGGTTGCGATTGTGCAAGTATTGGTTGCGATTGTGCAAGTATTGGTTGCAATTGTGCAAGTATTGGTTGCGATTCTGCCACCGCCAGGAACGAGCAACGAGCTCACAACAAATTGCATCGTTGCCTTTTAATCGATTCATTGGGCTAAGGTACAGATAGCCAATCTTGGCTTTTCTGGTTGTAAGAATATTTATTCCTGGCCATTTTTCGTCGATACGTATTACAGCATCCACTCAAAGGGACTTGTCTGTACGCACACGTGTCAGGCTACGTAACGCGTATGCGTAGGTATTATCGATTCGTTGCCAATATAATGCGCGTTGATGCAGGCCAGACTAGTCGGTGCACGTCGCCGTAATGTAAGTAGCTGGTCCACCTTTGCAGGGCGACCGTTCTAGATGGAAATTGGCTAGTTACAATAGACCAGGACCGGAGCCGGCCCGTATATGCGGTAAATGCACTGCTGATGAAACAGTTGTATGGCACGTACATACACGCCTTGGTACGCGCGGTTAATGGAAACCTTTCCTTTGGCACATCGATCGATAAATGGGTCTGCAGGGAGCAGTTGTAAAGAGTTAGCATGCCGCTTGCATGTGGCGTCTGCCAATGCTTCTTACGTATGCATGGAATCGGGTAAGATTAGGGGGCTCGTAGGCCAACCGAGAGACCCAAGCAGAATTAAAGTGCGAGCGGTGTTTATTGCAACATACTTCGCTGCCGGTTGATATGCAACGCGAATACCGAATCGGTTGGAATTAGCCGTCGTTCTGATCCTTCCTGTTCGGAAATGTTGCATTAACTCCTTCTCAGTCAGCGTGAAACTGATCGTTTTCGTGTTCTCGTTCTGTGCGAGGAACGAAAAGTTAACTGAAATCAGTGGCACGACATGTTGCGAGGGAAACGTGGAGAGGGATTGCTTTTGATGCATTTTTCGAGTATCATAAGAGAGAGAGAGCTTCGTAGTTGTGCTAAGTTGAGAAAGTTAACGTGTATGGGTGCAATTTGCGTGCTTTTTATACGCTAGTTTTTTTCAATTCAGAGACTTTGGATTTGTTTTTTGATCCAGCATCGCTTTTTACTCGGTTACGTTGCTCAAACCCGGAAAGAAGACCCGCTTTTTTTTTTTGTTCATTATGGATCGTGAAGCGATTAAATAGTATAGGTGAAATTATTTTAATTCAGAGATATTAAATTTAATGTTGCACGATCGCCCGATATTATAAAAATTTTTATTTACGAGTCGTATCAATGATTCAACAAATTAGAGTTTAGCTGAGAATTTACTCAGTGTAGTATTTCAAGATTAAAGCTTATTGAATTTTATTCGAAAATTAGCAGTTTTTATTCCCAAAACTAACGAAAGACGTAAATGTATAATAATTTAATAGGTAATATAATAATTTAAAGAACAGGCATCGGTATCAATATAGTTTACATCAAATCTTCCATTGTCACGTACCACACGGCTTATAATAAAAGTACGAAAAGCGGCAGCGAAAAAATCCCAGTTTTATTACCATTGCGTCCCAGATCGAACACACAGCAGCTTCAGACCAAAACCAAAATCGTAGCTAACTGTTCCTTGGGGATAAGCTTTGCAGTGCAAATGGATCCGCCTAAATCTTTGCATCCTAAAGCATCTTTGGCGTACGTTTAGCTTTCGCGAAAAGGGTAGAACAGGATTGAACACAGATCGAGGGCCGCGATATCGGCGGAACAGCGGTTGTATCGCGCGTGACTTTGCATGCTAAGTACCATTGCCAGTATACATATACGTTTTCCGCGTTTATGTCTGTAGTCGTTGCGATAGTGAATGCGTACGAAATGGAAACAGGCCGTGAATGCCTTTTGTTGCTGGGATCGAAAACAAATTGTCGTTAGAAAGGGCTTAACAAATAGAGAACCTTCGTTATATTTTCTTCTACTTTGTATTCTTTCGATTCTTTTTATTATTCCTTTTTTTTTTTTTTTCATTTTTTTTTGTCTTACGTGTTGTTTTACAGCTGTTTATTCGGACAACACGGTCTCGGACCGAGCACGTACGAACGCTCGCCCAAGGGCAATCGTCCACTTTGTTTGCCGGGCTGAGTAGTTGTGCAAACTTATACAACAATTTCGTTCTTAGTACTCTCAATTAACTTAAGAGCAATTAGCATTCGTTTCAACTCGAACCGCTGAGAAATGTCTCGTTGGAACTCTTCGCGTATATCGCTCCGTTTGACCGTTGCAACCGGTTGTCGAACATTTTCAGGAATTTATTGAGAATTGATTAAAGCTCGGTGACGAACTTTGACTCGGATATAGTTGATGAAAGTAATATATTGAACTGTAATGAAACAGTAACGAAACTGAACGATACCGCAGGACTCAGAATCGTATACGATCTTTTTTTTTATATTTTTTTATTTCCATATATTAGCTTAAAAAAATGTAGGAGCTCAAAGAGTTAATATTTTTTGAACCATTTCATCCCTGCAAAAGAGAATCCATGATGTTTTATTAGATTCTTCAAAAATATGAAACCGCGAAACACAGTTACGCGTCCAATGTCCTATTTCAAACGAAAAATCGCCAGCAGATCTTCCATGATTAAACACAGTGGCACGTTATCACGCCTGGTAGAATGTTTTACAGCGGGTACAACGTTTTGCATGACCCGGCCGTTGTAGAACGTTCCGTACGCGAACCAAGATCAAAATGATCAGAGCCTCGCTGGATGGTAGTCATTAACGAGAACTGGTGCTATAATGTCGGTGGTTCGCGTCACGATTATCCAGCGCACGATAATATCTCTATTTCATCGAGAACGTGACTCGTCATACATGATCTTGCAGCGATCGGGACGAATATCGATAACCCTTCGGTATCATTCGTCAAAGTTTGCATTTCCCACCGAGGGAATAGAAATTTCACGAGCTTCTACGATCTTTTTCGATCTTTTTCGATCCTTTTCGATCTTTTTCGATTTTTTTTCAATCTCTTTCCATCTTTTTCTCGTGGTCTTGTTTCTAGTTTCCAACCGCGAAAAATCTTCTTTGTCTTGTTCCTCATAAACGAGGAACGTTTCGACAAAATTGGTAGTCGGCTAGCCGTGGGTCTCATTATTTTTAATTGAGGCGAAACTAACAGTTTTCGGGGGGAGAGATACGCGCAAACGACTTTATTCCAGCACAATGACTCGCCGTGGAATGTCGCCGCCGCGTTAATTATCTGCTTCGATGCAACGAGACATTTCGTGTTTTGCGGTTGCGAAAAAGGAGTTGGTTTGCACTCTTGCTAATAATTTCGTGGTGCACAATATTGGGTGATTATTGCTTGTACAAGATCGAAGAAAGTGTTTGATGTCAAATAGTTTTCGTGCGTTAGGAAATTTCGTTCTGATGCTAGAACCATCGAAGAGTTAAGACGACCGATTCGTAATTTTTTTTATAGAAGTTTAAAAAATGTATCGTGGTATGTCTTTGAGAATTTTGCGCGATCTTCTGTAGAAATACAAGATAAAGATTTGTCTCCTTTGCATCGTGTATTGGTTGGTCACGAAAATATTCATATCGTATTTGTACAATCATAGATTCGCAAATAGGAAATTAAATAAAAGTCTGTCGCTGATAAATATTTAAGAGATTATTTTAGAATAATGTGTAACAGTTTTTAAATAAAACAGGGTATATAGGACAACAAGATTATATTTTAAAGAAATAACATCGATACCTGAGGTGACCGAATAATTTTGTGACCAATTGTATTCTTTCCAATACCTATCGTTTTAAATTCTTTTTATACAAATCTATTTACTTTAATCGTTGGTAGTTTTAATGCTAGCAAAAACGCCCTAGGGTTTAATAATTGATCTTCAGAAGCATCACAAAATCGAAATTTAATTAAAAAACATTTAACTTTAAAAATGTAGTCCATCTTGGCTCCATTTGTTTCACTGATCACAATCACTGCTCTTCTTATAGCGCCAATAAATGGATCACCCATTTATTTCTCAACAATTCCCTGGAAACTTTCCACTCAAACAGTTCCTATCTCGCTCACCGAATAGTAATTATTAACGAATACACGGCCAGTAACAGGATAATTTGTTGCTTTCACCGAAAGCTCGATAGAATCGAGCAGATGATCGAGCGTGCTTCGCACGAACCTCCGTATCGCGTAATCTTGCGCGATACTTCCGCTTTGGAAACGTTTTGTTACACGAACACGGTTATGTGATATCTTGACCAACATCCCACGCGTCGTTGGTATTAGAATAAAGCAAGCAACGCGATAGATACCGTGAACACTTTTACGTGAAACGATTCGTTTCCTGATCGATCCTTGATCCATCGGTGTTCTCGATCCCGCCTATTCGAACCTGTTCCCATATTCCTATATTCATGAACGAGTTGCGTTCGATGATATGCAGATCCCGATGCGAATCGCGTAATCAATGCGCAAAGATATATCTTCGTTTTTGGTATCAGCCTCGATGGTAACGTATCTTTGCTTACGTACGATCGCCGACCGATCGTAAAGTACAAAATACCGAGGGACGAAGTGGCAATAAAATAGTTTTCGATTTTACGAGTTCCTTAGGGGCTGTTGACTTTGGAATCGTTCCTTTATTCTCTTTCGAGCGTGCACTTTGATCGAACGAGAGCCAATTCGTGAAAGGAGGAAAAGTGGAGTTATATAAAAAGAAAAAAAAAAAAGAAAATGGAAAAAGAAAGAAAGAAAAAAAAGAGAAGAGAAATAGTTTTGGGTATTTCAACATTTTCCGTATACATGTGTAATATACATTTCGATCAGGTGAAATTGTTTTTGTAATTAGGGTTCGAAAGTATCGTGGCTCGGCGATGCTATCGAGAATCGAGGAAATATCGGGACGAAATGCCATTTCGTTGTATTTATTTTAGAAACAAGGAGAACGAACCCCAGATAGATACGTGTAGAGATAAAACCACTGTTTTTGGTAAAGCTCTTTTTTTATCGTTTGATGGAATCGAGGCTCGTTCGCGAATACTGGATTCCGTTTGCCGGGCCAGGTATACCGCTGATCGAATCAAAAATCGAGTTTCTTATAAATCGAACCGATTTACGTATCAACCGTGGAGCCGATCATTGTTTCGATTTTCCCGAGTTAAACATTCGACGAGCTTTTTAATCCTGTCTATTCTCTGTCAATCGTTCTTCGCCGATGTTTCGAAATCGCAAGGATTCGATGATCCTGGGTATTAAAGGATTATTTCTCGGTGGGTTATTGATTCGTGTGCGCTACTTTTCTTCCAACTCTTACATAAATTTGAACTTTTTCTCTGTTTTCTGTGTATATCGGGGTAGGAGGTCGAAAGATTGAACTCCGCCTGTATCGATCCTTTAGCTTGCCTCAGAAACCCTTGCAACACCGTATGTCGAATGTGCATGTAAGAGCCGGTATGGCTAAGTGTCTGCAGCCAACGCCTAGTCTATTTCCTAGATATAGCGATACGAAAGAAAGAAAAAAAAAAAAAAAAAAAAAAATTGAAATTTTACAGCAACGTTGCAAACGATTGTACCTGTACATACGTGGCGCGTACTGTTTGGCCGATATCGGGTGTATCGAAATAGTCTCCATTGATCGAATTCAATTTTTTGATCGAACTTTCTTTTGTCGTGTGTTTCGCGTAATGGTTCCCTTTATACAAATTTCCACATTGCCAACTGTACGAGATACGCTTGTTAGGTACTTCTTAGAAAATAGTTGAAATTATTTTTCACGCTGCAGCGCTTTTTCAGTTAAAAGAATCCTTCGCGTACAAATTTATATAATTTTGGTTGATACGGGATAAATTGACGTATGAAAATTTAGGTGCTTTGCGTGATGAGTCACAGCGTAACACTTATGAATAAAAATAAAAATTATTCTTTGCTATAGAGGACGCATATGAACGTTTTTAGCGAATGATCGCTTCAATTCTTGGAGCGTACACATACGTCTTTCGTAGCGAAAGGGTGAAAGAGCTATCCATTACGAGAACGATTAAGAATAATAATAAATAATTCATTATTCAATGATAAGAACGCAAAAAAGAATAAATTTTAAGCTCGGTTTAGTACGAGAAAGGTTCAATATAACATGTAACTCTTTCGAAGCCTCAAATTTTATCCATGTTTTTCCAAAGCAACAATACATCGAGAGATCCAAGTCGATCGCAGTTTTCCATTACTATTTCATCGTTCCGGGTACAAATTTCACGAGTCGAACGTGCCATAACTGGCGATCATAAACGTAAATCCTATGGCGTTGAAACGTGGATTCCCGACGTTTCAGGGACTTGACGTGTTCAATTTTTCAACGACACGATTACACTGGTCGGATGGTCGTGAACGATCACCTAGCGAAAGGCTACTTGCTGGTGTATTTGCGACACTTGACACTCGAGAGAAGCCCGTGGAGATAACGAAAGAGTTGGCTGGCCGGTAATAGGGCGACGCGAGTGTTGGAACTGTTGAACGACGGTTAAGGTAGATCTTTGGTAAAGTGATAGCAGAAGTGGCTTTCGTTTCTCATTTCTCGGCGTCGAGTATATCTCTATAGCGCGGCGGGAGTCTCGTGGTACGCTGGACCGCTCGTTCAACAACGATCTCGAGCTCGAACGTTGAGCAAAGGTTTGTCTCCGTTTAATGAGCAAGAGTACGGCTTGTACAGCCATGTAAGAAAATAGTCAGTATGGGTTGTTTTCGTCAGTTTCGATTGATCTTTATCAGATTTTGTATGTCATCGATATGAGCTTGGTTCGAACGAGTAACGAGGGAGGTTACTTCGCCCACTTTCTTTAACCCCGCTGTCATCCTCGGGTTTGTGTATTCCGAAGTGAAACTTACCCTTAAATAAATATCATCTGATTTAGTTAATTTTTGCGTCTACTTCTTTAGTATTATATGCTTTGTAATTGTAATGTACTCGCCTTCGAAGTTACTTACAAGTATAAATATTTTTTTAGTTTCATTTTTGGTAACCTTTATTTAAAATTATCTCAGTCTTGATTTTAAGAATGAAGTTATCGAGTCATCCGCGTCCTATGAACTTACTGTTAGCGGCATTATTATATTTCTACATCACTATTATTACTATTACCTATCCAGAAAAATTGTTGAATACCCCCAAAACATTTTCACGAAGCCACATTTTGTCAAAAGTTCCTTGTGTCTATTACGAGTCTAAATATAATAATAATATAATCTAAAATATTTTGAAGTTAAAAAGAACTTTTAAAGGGAGTGTAAAACGTGTAGTATAATTATTAATCATAGAGGATAACAGCAGGATTAATCGATTGTACGTATAGTTGTAAAATCAGTAAGGGTGTTAACCCTCTGTAATCAGAATTTGGTTTGCTTACGACAGAAGAAATTAGGATTGATTACAGCTTTTCACTTTGAAATCCAGGAATAAATTGTTGCGAATAATTGTAACACCAATATATAATATGAAATAGCCAGACAATCAAAGAAAGTCATAGTTTTGAGAATCTGTGGTTTCGCAGGAGGTTTTCACAGTTGTCAAACATCGTGTTATCTGGAACCAGGTCACGGTGCACGGTCTAGTTGTTTCAGCTGGAAAACTGATTAACAGATACCGCTATGAACACCGGTACCCTTTGTAGTATTTAATTTATTGCAAGTTTGTTCGCCCGCGTAAATAAATAATTTCACGAGATTCGACGGTGGTGTATATCATCGTTGAACCATACTCTCGCCAAACCGAGGGTGAGAATTGGTGGTGCAACGGAGAAGGTCGATTTTTATGAAAAAAGGAAAAAATTAATCGATAGTCTGCAACAAAAGTTGTTGAAAAAGGCGTTTTTGTTTTCTACAGAAACGATGTTTTCGAGAAAAGTTTGTTGAACGTACGTGCACTTGGCTTGAAATTAATGTGGCAAATCTCGTTACACGCCATATCTTGTTTGCTTGTGTTTATAAATTAGGTTTGAGTAGGAAGCTAAAGTATTTAGTTTTTACGAAGTTGCTGAAAGTGCCCGCTATGCTGCTACGTACAGGACTTCTAAAAATTATAGCGCACTGTCTGCGGCAAATTTCGTGTTCTTAATTTTTTGTTAATATTAAAACAATTTGTTTTCTTTAAGTCTGCAAAATCTCTGTTGTAAACACAAGCTCGAGTAGAAATGGTATTTTAATAAGATTTAAATGAAATGCACGTTTTAATCAACAACGATTAAAGTCAATTTTCTCAAACACAAAGCTTTACTAGTTAAAATTTTATTCCAGTCTTTTCATTAATTTTTTTTTTTTTTTCTTATTTTACGAAGAATCCACTACCTTGTTGGATGAAATCAGCACTGATAAGCCACCCTGTATACATGCGCTGTACCAAATATGGATTGTAAGAGCAAAACGAACAAGCCAAGCCTACTGTTTTGTAAGCCAAATAGGATTAACCGGTCGTACATACATAAGGGATGCGGTTTTTTTCACCGAGGATATTTCTCGTGCATTGTCGCGACAGTATCTGACCAAGGAAGCTCGAAGAGAATAGCGTAGAAGAAAGTAGAATGGGGATTACCAGCAGGTGAATACTTCATTATGAAGCCTGCATGGAAACTTGTGGAATGATAATACTTTAATAGGCAGGGGAATATGGCTGCGGTCGTCCCGGTGGACTATCACCGCGCCCCTTCTCGTGTCCCCGGCCATTCCTTCCTCTTTGATGAGAACAGATTATTCTTAACTAGAAAAGGGAATATTTTTCTGTCCTCCATTTTGTCGTCGTTGCTTTCTTTTTGCCGCTTCCAACGATAANATGAAATCACCACTGATAAGCCACCCTGTATACATGCGCTGTACCAAATATGGATTGTAAGAGCAAAACGAACAAGCCAAGCCTACTGTTTTGTAAGCCAAATAGGATTAACCGGTCGTACATACATAAGGGATGCGGTTTTTTTCACCGAGGATATTTCTCGTGCATTGTCGCGACAGTATCTGACCAAGGAAGCTCGAAGAGAATAGCGTAGAAGAAAGTAGAATGGGGATTACCAGCAGGTGAATACTTCATTATGAAGCCTGCATGGAAACTTGTGGAATGATAATACTTTAATAGGCAGGGGAATATGGCTGCGGTCGTCCCGGTGGACTATCACCGCGCCCCTTCTCGTGTCCCCGGCCATTCCTTCCTCTTTGATGAGAACAGATTATTCTTAACTAGAAAAGGGAATATTTTTCTGTCCTCCATTTTGTCGTCGTTGCTTTCTTTTTGCCGCTTCCAACGATAATTGTTGCTGTCGGTAGAAAAGGTTGCCTCATTGTCTCAGCATTTTTATCTACGAACGTACGGACGAACGAAATGTATTCTTCCTTTTGCCGCTAATTACAGCTGTTATTCCTCGACTTGCTCTCAATTATTCTGTACGCCTGTATTACCATAACCACGTGAAAGTACAGTCTTCTTCTATTTCTCTCTCTTTTTTCTTTTTGTTCCTTAAAAGTCGCTAGGAAAAATTTCTCTGGATAAAAAAAAAAAAAAAGCACATTTCCCGTGGATGATGACGATGGTCGGTCGAGGCTGTGCAGTTAACCTGTTTCTTACCAGTGCTGCGCGAAAGAAAGGCTCGCAGGAAACAGGGTGACGGTATCAGAAAGAAACGAACGTCGAATTAGTCGGTGGCGGTGTCCCGAAAAGAACGATACGGACACGTCCGGCCTGTATTTTCCTCTCGTTTCGGCTCCTCGGGACACCCGGGTTCTCTCGGAGTAAAAAAGGGACGAGAAGAGACCTGTATAAGAGACACGCCAGCCTCGTAGGTGAATTGCTCTTCGGGATGGAATTGCTCGATAGAGATCCTTCGCAATAACTGGTCCATCCTCCCTTCCTCTTTTCCTGCCTCTCGTCTCCTCTTGTTTCTTCGCTACGTCCTACCTTCCTGCCCCGTGCTCGTTGCTTTTGATAACTTGTTCCGACAGCGAGCTGACCGTACCCATCTTACGGTCTTGTATCGAAGGCACGTATCGTTCTGTCACGATTTATCATTGAGATAGCTGGTACGGCCAATGTTGTTGCCCGGCGCTACCATCGATAAAGATCACGTACGTGTACGTTCGTCGAAGATCTACGAGAAAGTTCCGCTGAGAATTGCCGCGTAAGCGAACCGATCGAACGATCCATTCGTTGTTGCTACTTTTGCTCTCGAAACGATTCGCGACAACGACCTGTGCTTGCACGGAAACGGTTCGTCGTCGTCACGGTTTGTGTTTCTGGAACGTGAATGCAAAATATGTTCGGGACCAGGTGTTTGTATAATTCCTTGGGAATTGAGTTTTATTAACGTCACCTATCCGTGACACGCGTTCCCAGACCGAGACTATGGAATTCCTGACTCACCGGGTGAGATACGAGGGGAAAATACGGCAAAGGTTTTAAGGTCGGATTAAAGGATTGCACCATGGCGCATGGTGGCGGTGCCAGGGGTAACGGCGAATCGATGACGTTTGCGAAGAGAGATGAATGGAACGGAGCAGAGACGAACGATATATGTATATCTTGGCAACAGTTCCATTAGCCACTATACTCTGTTCCCGGTGCAGATCGCTCGTTTCTTTTTTCGTTTTCGAAAACTACCTTGGACCGTAGTGTCTCGATTTGACGAAGGATAATTGACTTCTCTTCGTTTGTCCGTAGAAAGTCAGTTTATTCAGTTGTGAATATTCTCATAGCATTATTATAGAACTGTCAGCTGTTTTGTAATTGGTTTTGAAATCGGTGGAACTTACAGTTTTCTGAATCGTTTTCTTCTTACGCTTGCGGTACCTCTTCCTCCATCGAAATCTCGTATTCGGTGTAAGGTCTTCGACGTTACTTCATCAATCGGTGTCGCTACTTCATGCTTCAACTTGTCATACGATGAAGACCATTATGCTCGAGTTTGCACTAGTAAACTCGTCAAGCCGCAACGATAAAGGTGGTAACCTAAATTTCCACCGAATGGAAGCCACTAGTTGTTTGCTCGAGATAAACAGACTGTATCAGTATTGCCGGGAAGAAATTTCTTTCCTAGAAGGGAAATTACTTCCTGCTGAAGATGTCGCGGGACCAGGATGTAAAGAGCTCTAGAACTGCGAAGTATGAAACGAAACCGGGGCGAGATCGTCCCGTTGAATATGCAACGCCCTGAAGTAAACGAATATTTTCAATAAATTTACAGTTTCTTGCTCAAAGGAATACGTAATCGTGTAGTTTTCAGACGACTAAGTTCGTGGTATATACATGGCCAGTCCCATGGCGAACGGCGTGCGCCATTCTGGCTGGTCTCGCATACCATCGAGCATCTAGGAATATTACGTCCAAGGAATCTGCATAAACAGCCGCGACGAAACTACCTTCCCCGCGAGGGAAGCAGAGTGTCGTCGTCGTGTAAGTTGGCTCATAGTGGATACACTTTCTCGGCCTACACTTTCCATTTCACTTCTTTACACGGCTGTTGATTACTTCCGACGGGGTTAAGCAAAGCTTCGAGCAGAGCTTCTTTCGTCGGGGACAAGTGAAAGAGGAGAAAGGGAGAGGCCGGCTGTAATGCCTCTGGCACCCTATTGTATCAACTTTCAAGTTCAGACGATAGAAACGCCGCGCTCCTTTTTTTTTTTTTTTTTTTTTTCCCTCGTATTTTATCTTTTCTTTTTTTGTTTTGTGTCTGTCTTTTTTTTTTTTTTTTTCCCTCGTATTTTATCTTTTCTTTTTTTGTTTTGTGTCTGTCTTTTTTTTTTTTTTTTTCCCTCGTATTTTATCTTTTCTTTTTTTGTTTTGTGTCTGTCTTTTTTTTTTTTTTTTTCCCTCGTATTTTATCTTTTCTTTTTTTGTTTTGTGTCTGTCTTTTTTTTTTTTTTTTTCCCTCGTATTTTATCTTTTCTTTTTTTGTTTTGTGTCTGTCTTTTTTTTTTTTTTTTTCCCTCGTATTTTATCTTTTCTTTTTTTGTTTTGTGTCTGTCTTTTTTTTTTTTTTTTTCCCTCGTATTTTATCTTTTCTTTTTTTGTTTTGTGTCTGTCTTTTTTTTTTTTTTTTTCCCTCGTATTTTATCTTTTCTTTTTTTGTTTTGTGTCTGTCTTTTTTTTTTTTTTTTTCCCTCGTATTTTATCTTTTCTTTTTTTGTTTTGTGTCTGTCTTTTTTTTTTTTTTTTTTTTTTTTCGCCTCGGATTCTATCATTCGCTTTCGCGGTACGAGCCTGTCGCGTCTAATTCTTTCGTTCCACGTTTCTCTGAACGTGATTCGTGTCTCCTTTTGTTTGCAAGGCAATTGTGTACTTGCTTTCGCGATAAGAAGCGAACAAGGAGCAGAACTTGAGAATGCATTTTTTTAAGCATGAGCTTTGATTTGTAGCAGACTGATGCTGTTGAAAAAATTTAATTTATTCTTCTTTTATAAAGAAATGTTTTATACAAGGAATCATTTTATATTAAGAAAGATAGGAGAGTTCCGAAAGTTCTCGCGAACAGGCCAATGAAAACGGAAAGCGTGGCCGTTCGTATACCCAGAAATATGACGTTTTTCAATGTAATGTCCTATCGTTTTCGCAGCTTGGCCGAATCCTTTCTGTTGGCCGAGGACTGGTTTCTTATGATGACGAACGGCTCAGCACATAAGAAACCAATTTTGGGATCAGCTGCGTCCGGGACGAATGATTACTGGATTCGGCTACGATTCGCTAAGAAAGATTGCAGAAAAAGTGAATGGGCCGTGCCGTCACGATCTATCGGTGTACCATTACTCTCGAGGGTGTCTTGACCATGTAGATATGTCTTTTTCCCCGGTTCTTTTCCTTCTTTCTTCTGGAATACGTGACCAGGAAATAGCGAGCGTACTCCGGTGTCGGGTGGATTAGTGAAACATGGAGTAATTTCGTTGGTAGAGCGACACGTTGGTATCACCGATTGTTAGCTGTGTCAACTCGACGCGTCGCATAGACCATTGTCCTTTTAACTTTTTATCAAATCCGTGATATGCTTTTGAATCAATTGACAGTGTTAATTATCACAGCCTATTAAACGGTATTGTTATTCAACAACAGAATAGAGGCTGAATGATTTCAAATACATTTTTATACGTATATTCGAATCGATTTTCTTTTTATCGGCGGGCGATTATTAATACTGTGTTTGAATTGACGCTGTTAAGCAAGAGATTAAAAAAAAAACAAAAAAAAAAGAGTCGAATCTCGGAGTTTCAGAGTTTACAGTTTTCCGAATGTTCATTGCTTAAGGATTATCCCAATTTGCACCGCTACGAGCGAGATACACGCGTGAGTCTTTTCGTTCAAATACACTTTCTGTTAATTGAATGTAAATCTATTAAGTGAGTTTCAAACAGTGTCTCTCTGTGTGTACATATTTTGCCGGAAGTGAAACAGAATGATTTTATAATAATGCTCATGCTAACGTATCGAATCAATGGGCTTAATTAAATCAATGCTATTTCAATATTAATACCAATTCTAATTTACAATCAATTTAATAAACACACCCCACTCGTCCCGCGCGGGATTTCGGAAACGCGAATTCGTTCTGCAAATATACACTGTCTGTTGTTTCTATACATATTAAGTTAACCGAGTTTTGTTCGGACAAGTTCGTGGTACGTTACCTCTGGTACACAGGGTGTTTCAGATTCACGGGTCAATGGTTCCATCGAGCAAACTGTGATAAGGGATGATGAAAGAAATATATATATATATTTTTTTTTTTTTTTTCGAATACAAGTATTTTTTCAATCTGTATGTAAAAAATTGTCAGATTTATTTTTTTGCGCGAATTCATAGTCCGAGAATTATTATATCACGTTTTCTGAACTTTTAGTAGCGTATAAAATATTTCTATTAAAACAGTGAAATAGAAATTCAAAACATAAATTACTTCTTTCGGGTGTATTAATATTTATTATAATAATAAAAGACAAGTAGGAATGTAACTGAATGTTATATATTTTGGCACTTTAACCCCTTAAGAGCGCGCTAAGTTTTAGTAAAAATATGTAAAAGGAAAACGAAACAAAAATAAAAAATAATACGTAAAAAAACGGATATCATATTTTAGTCGAACTTAACGTCACAGAAGTGGACCTTAAGGGGTTGAAAGAGAAAATAGCGCATAAGTTTCAGTTCACAGATACTAATGACTAAGGTCAACAGTACGGTTATTGCTATCGTCCATTGTTTGATCGACCGTTGATTTTGAAACCTCTTGTATAGATAGTGGAAGCGTAAATGTACCATTGTCATCATCGATAGAGAAAACGAAGAAGGAACAGAAGAAACGTTCGCGATATCGTCCCAGTGTGCGTTCGTATTCGTGTCTATTGATTTGCGTGCAACACAAGGAGAAACGTTTGTATTTCGCATGGCTGTCGACACATCGAGGGCTGTTGGAAGATAAGTGTCTCATGCTGTCTACATCGATTAATCAGTGATGCGTGTTTCTTGCAGCGAAAAATGTAGTTGAGTCGAGAATAGCGTTATAAAGACTTCGTCGTTTCATTTCCGCTTTATCGTTCACTGATTCACATTTCCTTAACTCGTTCGGAAACGTATGGGATAAAGTTGCGATCCAATAAATTCTTATTTGCACATTTTTGGAAGGAATTTATATCCCAACCATTATTCACAGTTTAAGGTCAGAGTTAATGCGATCATTTTTGAAAATTACTTCTCACACTTCGTCGCTTGCCATTTTTATTTTTTTCAGATACAAAATACAAAACACGCGACGTGTTAAGATTATTTTAATTAATGCAGAATAATGGTTACGTTTCTCTGCTAAAAACACATAATTCTTTTCCACACCTCGTAGAATATATCCCGGCAGAGTTGGCACGTTCGTAAGTACAAAACGTCATTTTTGGACGTTAACCATTTCATTCTATTTATAGAATGGCGGCTATCCGATATTCGTTAGCTAGCAGGTTCTTATTTTCCGCGTCTGAAAAGGTTGCTGGTTGTCAAGGAACGGATGTTCACCAACTTTCTACTTAAAGCAATATCCCGAGGACCGCAAAAATCTCGGCCATTAGAGAGTTCCGTGACGAGTTCCTCTTTCTAAGACGTCAACTTCTGCGGGGGAAAATTCTTTTGTTCGAACGGGGCCGTATGTATGGACGCGCTGTCGTATAAAGGGGATATTTTTAAGCTCAGGAGTAGAAAAGCAGCTTGCCCATTGAAGGACGCATTATACGGGCAGAAAATAGTCCGTCATAGACTCGGAGTGTTTCTTCCTTAATTTGAAACGTCTCCACGCTTTCTTCCGACGTTAGCGCGTTTATTTTTCAATTCAGGTTAATTTGCGGATACCGTTCGTGCCCGTTTTACCCTTTTCTTCCACGGAAAATCGCCAATGAATCACCTTCGAGGTCTTAATTGCTTTTTCCTGCTTTAAATGCACGAAAATCAAGCATTTCGCTTTTGGTAAACAACTTTAATCTTTAATTGGTTGCATTAAATATTCATTATTCGTAAGTTAATGCTAATTTAACTATATTTTATTTAAAAAAATGTAGGAGTTTATTTATACCAAGAGCAGCGAGGCAAGTTAGATTTACGGTACGGATGTAGCTTCTTTCTTTCTTTTGAGCTTGAGGATTTTCGTGTCCCATTGTTTTAGCTTTCTCCAGTTATCCACCTCGAATCGTAAGAATTTCAAACCTGAATTACATTTTTCTGCTTTGTTTCAATTTTCTTAAACATTTCTGTATATTACGTAGCACAGTAAAATCTGTAAAATCTCTGTAACTTCTATAATTAATTAAAAAAATTCTACGTGGCTTGTTTCTCTGTCGCGAAAAACGTACGCTTGGTTCTTTCGCTTTACTTTCGATTAATATCAAAAGTATACCACAGTGTCTAAGCAATCGGTAAGTAAGTTACGCGAGACCCATTTTGTACAGGTTTCTTCTATCTACTGTACAACAATCGTTCGATAGTAAATATATTTTCCATCGAAAGATCGTTTCTAAAAGCACGAAATTGAATCTTCAACCTCGTTTAATGGTCTCGATCGATGATAGAAAAGCGTCGCTCGATTACTTTCGCCCGATGACACCGTTTACTATGGGGGTGATTAATTCGACGGGGCAGGGTCGCGGCAAAAGGTTCCAACGCGAGGGAAAAAAAGAGTTCTCGACAAAAGATTTAACTACATCATTATTTCGATTATACGACGGACTTTGAATTTCAATTGAACGTTCTTCGCCTCGGACAGTCTCGTCCCTTTTACGCCCTCTTCCCGATCTCTCTTTTTCCCTCTTTCTCCGCCTCTCCCCGATCCTTCAACCATCGCGATGGATAAACGTTTATTCGTGGGAAATAACTTTTTTAATAGATTTACATTTTGCTCGGTTGACTAGGGTCGCACTCTTTGGCGCGCGAGTCTCGTTACAGGTCGCTCGAAAATGTTCTAATTGACTTGAAAACGTGGCGCCCGTTACAAAAGAAACTTTTTAACATCCTAATTAATGTTAAGCGACACGGATATTTAATTATAGTTGCTCTTTCGTCGCTCGTTTAGGTACGTCAACACTAGCCGTCGTGTGGCCAGCTTAATAATCCCGTTTACGGTGTTTGTTCTTGTTGTTGTTGCTGCCGCTGCTGTTGTTCAAATCCAAGGAGAAACCACGTTATCCGATTCGATTCACTATTTCCATGCCACTAATAACAAGGACGAAAAATTAATCATACCGTCGTAAAGTTTCACGTTTAATTAAATTCTGTCGTCGACGCGAAAGGGAGGGCGCGGAAATGGAGGAACGAGGAGAATCAGAACGGATTTTGCCTGTGTGTAAACAGATAACTTTGCGCAGTCCGTGGCCGGCAAAAACATTTTTGAATTATGCCTGGGTATTTCCCACAGGTAATGCGTCAAGACTTTTTTATTCGTGCAGGACACCTAGACCGTAGGTGTAGACTCGAGTTGCACCGTGAAATACTTTCTACGTGTAGACAGAGCCATAAATACGATACCTTCGCCCTTAAGAATATTATTCCTGTGTGTCTGTTTAGGTTTTCCATAGAGTTTTCAGGAGGAATATAAACGAGGTGTCGGCTAGGAAACATCGAGAGAGTGTCCTTTTCTGCAGTCAGCAGCTTAAAGCTTTCTCGAGGCTCTTTAAATATCGTGGAACGTTGAATCTATGTTGATTCGTTATATAGAATTTATTTTCTCCACGGAATATTAGATTTAGAGATTCAGATACATTTATATAGATTTAGATAGCTGCTAGATTTGTGTGACGGTTGTTTATGCGTCGTTTATTGAATATCCACGATGGAAATATTACGTTTGCTCGGTACTTTTCCATGTATTTCTTAACCATTTTAATTTGTATTATGTACGAGCAGCGCGAAAAGTAGTCTTATTCACTGTAAGACATGAGACATTGTTGCAAAGACTGCAATGGTGAATTGTGTATTCCATGTTTTAAAATGTATCACGTATAAATGAACTGTCTTTAGAAAGTAGAAAGAGAAACACGGTTAAAATTAGATGTCTTTGTACTTTTATCGCAAATAGAATCACTTATAACCATAAAAAAAAAGTGGTTTCTTTTTTCCTTTTAGCGGTTTTTCTAATTTCATTGGACAGCGAAATGGTTAAGCCGTTTAGGATTAGTGACGCTTTTTAGGATGAATGAAAAAAGAAATTGCTAAAATTGCTTTTGGTCTAAAATCTGGTTTTGAATGGTTTAAAGTAATACAAATGGTTGAAAGTCTTGATTTTTTAAATAGGTTAGCTGAAAATTTTTAAACAAACCCTTTTAAAATTTAAAAGTGTTGAATTTTCTGATTATTTTAAGCGAACAATGTGATGCAGCGTATAACAAATGTTTTTTCTTCGAATTTTAGCGTATTTCTGAATCATTGTGGAACATGGCCGGGTTTTTCAGAGTCGCAGGTTTAAATAGAACAAAACTGTTTACCATGTCGAGGATTAATGATGCAGTAACATAATCCAGTCGTTTTTTCATACACATTTCGCGTATACCCCGGACAAGAAGAATTAAAGGGATTACACATAACTTGAAAGTAAAACCTCGGTGCATAAAAGTTAACAGTAGCTCGTTTCATTGTTCCAGCTTTTTTTCTTCAACACTGTTTGTAGTTTGCCATGTCTTTCGTATCTTGAAAAGAGTTGCAAACGGAAAAAAATACAAAATCTTTATTTTATTTATCTTCAAATATCAGTCTAAAAAATATACATTATTTCTTACAGTTCTTTTTACGTGTGCTATATCGGTTTTTGTGGTCCGTCACTGGAAATTGTCGGTTATTTATTCTCTTAACAAAAATATCACATTCGCTTTTGTATTCTTCGCATATTATTACGTATTCATGTAGTATTTATCACAAATATACAAATATAAAAATACAAGTCTTTTTTGTTCGATAAATAGCTTCTGATAAAATTTCGTAAACATTTATATAATAAAATAACAAAATAAAAAAAATGTTTCATAAATACTTATTTTTGTCCAACTCAGTGTGTTTTTAAGGGGTTAATATTTTTATTAATTTATTCTTTAATATTTAAATATCTAAAAGAGATATTAAGAAAAAAAGGCGAACAAAAAGTTGAAGTTACTGTTACGACATTGGTTAAGCCGGTAAAGCACGCGTTAAAGTAACACCAATTTTTTTTTTTTGTAAAATATGATTGTAAAATCTTGGGTACAAAGTTGAAACAAAAATTTCCAAACGAAAAAATTCATCTCGTAAATAATATTTGTTACTGAGTCGTTGATAGGACTGAATAAGGAAGAAAGAAGGTGTATCTCTCGTAAAGGAACATAAAAAAAGGGAAAACATTTCATGGATAGCGCCACGCGGTATTTTATTATGCAAAGAACGAACAGCGATGAAGGAAAGGAATACGTATATTTCCATAGATATAACGGTGTACGTGGACGTTACCGGTCGTAATGAAGATTCGCGTTACGCTTGTAAAACTGAATTACAAACGGCGTTGAAGTTAGAATTAGAGTCTCACCCCCTTGCTGTCCCCTTCGAGTTCTCACTCGTTCCGAAGTTTTTGATGCGACGGCACGGAAAAAACCTGGTCGTCTCGTATTTACATCTAAAAAAGTTCCAGTTTTACTGGCGGCGCGATAATATAAATATTTATGCCTCCAACAAGTGGTAAGATCAAACGAGGGTACCATTTCGCATATTCCGTTTCTTTGCTCGCTATAGATACTAACACGTTCCACGCAGAGAGGAAAGTAAGTGTTTTAGCAGTACTTAATTTCTTGCCTTACTAATTTTTTTTTTTTTTATTAATTTTATACGTCGACCGTAGTTATTCATCGCCTCAACACTTTTAATTTTTACTTTAATTCTCAACTTTATAAATTAATAAATTTTATAAACATTTTAAGTCTCAATTTTATTTTATTTTAATTCTCAATTTTATAAACTGAAATTAAAATTAAAATAGAGTTTCATTGAAAGCACAGTGTGTCTTTATCGTGTCTTGATCATAATCTACGTTACGAATGTGACTCGTTCTATGGAAAGGGGTTAAACTCAAGCCAAAAAATCATATTAAAATTTTCAATCAGGAAAAATGGAACTTACTCTTAATTCTTGACATTTTTATTAATTTTTTTCTGCATCTATCTTATTTAAATAGATTCTAGATCTCTTTATTCTCACCAACTGTCGTAGGCCACTGATGGTCCACGTTGCATTGAATTTTTTTTTCTTTTTCTCCTCTTTCCTCTTGATATGTCGATAAAATAAAAATGATTATTCCAAAAAATTTTAATGAGATCCAACGGGAAAAGGAACTTTACGTTGCATGCGATCTGTTGGATTTGCGATTGAAGTTTCGCGACCCGTTCATTCCCCTCGTTCGTTTCGACCGTGTTTGCCAATTAAGACGGAAACTGGTAATTGGCGGGTCATCGATTGATTACGGACCGACTAAATTTAACAAAGGACTCGTATCCTTTGCGCGTGTGTACGTGTGTAAGCGCACGCGTGTCCATACATGGAACGATTCATAAGATGTTTTCTTATTTAAAAGGTCGGCGATTTGTAAATTAGAAGGGATGTTAATTCGGAGGGAAACTAGTGCGGCAGAGTTGGCCATTTTCGAGTAATTTGAAAACGAATTAAAGTTGGAACGACGGAACGTTCAAACAAACCTGAAACAAATTGTAAAATACGCGTTCATTTTTGCACGAGTAAGTGTGTTACTTTCAGAATGAGCTCTTGAGTGCGAGAGCCGTGTATGTATGTGGAAAAAAAAAGGGGTTGGGAAATTGGGATACTTTCCGTATTTTTGTTTTTTTCTGTTAGCTTTAAATATTCGTGTTTTGAAATGAGATTAAATTTATAAAGTTCATATTTGAAACATCTAATGGGAATTGAAGGCGTTACCTTATAAATATTAAGTTTTCCGGCAAACTGGGTTTTAAACTTATTTTTCTTCCAGTTTTTATTCAACTGTGATACACGCGTTGCTGATGTTTCATTCGTTATTCTTAAATATATAAAACTAATTATGTTTTCGTTGAAAAAAAATTAATTTTCTTAAAAATTTTACATCCTCTGTAATCCTCGATTAAATTTCTGATATGTGCTACGATTATGCGAAGACAGGTGAATAAAATATTCGGATAACGCTTTTGATGATTTAAAAAAAAGAAAAAGAAACGCGTAATGGTAACACATTGAAAAATAATCGTGTAAAGAACAATGATAAATTTTCTATAGCTTACGGGGATACACGAAGCGAGGAAAGAATGTAGCAACGATTCCGATGAAATATACCATGCACCGAATCGATCAATCTCCACAAGGAGAGCGGAATTGCAGAACTTTCGATTCACGATGGGACACTCACTTTTTTCTATTTTCAAAGCACGTTACGCACACGTTATCGGCTTACATGATAACACAACATTGGTACTACGAATATCCCCTTCATATAACGTACCTTTAAGCAGCAACATCAATATACGATACTAGCTTATATGGATCGTCATCTATTGATCCGCGCTAGTAGAACCGACAGAATTTCAATTGTACTCCACAGAAGGATACGTTTGCTAAGCGACGCTTTATAAACGTACACCGGGCTCGTGAAGTACGACACGCTTTTCCGTTCTGATGGAAACGCATCAGACCGAACACATTTTATTCTTCATTAAACATTTCAATGGAACTCAATAATTTCAATAATTTTAAACTCGTTTTTATCGAATCGGAACGCGTGAAAAATACCTTCGGTGGCCATCGTGTTTACAATTACTTTTTTAATTATATAAAAATAAAATACAAAAATTAGAGACAATACGCCGTTATAAATATTAATTTTAATGCAGAAGAGAGAGAGAGAGAGAGAGAGAGCGAGAGAGGAAGATGAACATGGAAAAGAAAGAGAGAAACAATCCCTTTGTTTGCTGGCCGAGGATGCACCTTTTGTGTGCCGACCGATGCTAGTCTCGGGATACGGGAGTCAGGACAAATTGTAGCAGGGTGTCCAGCGGGAAGTGATAAAACGCATCGAATCGAAAACCACGGCTCGACCGGCCATAACGCAATTTCATTCTTATCTCTTCCCCGTATCGCGTTTCATTGTTCCCCACCTCATCCCTCGCGTGTATACGCTCCGGAGGACTTATTGCGGTTCGTGCTACCTTTATCTGCTTAATCCAATATTTCGTTCGTACCTCCGACAGTTTCCTGTACGATTTCGTGGAACATGAAACAAAAAGAACGGGAACGAGTGACGAGGGGGATGAAGATGTGGGGATAAGGGTGTACGGGCGCGAGAGGGATGAAGTTGGGTTCCCTCGTCAGGGAGGGCAACAGTCGAGGAACGCGGACGAGCTGCATACATCGTGTGACGCCAATGAAACGAATCGTGGTTCACTTGGCACCGCGAGAGCTGATTGGATTTAACAAATACGTACTGCAAACTAGTTACACACCCTGGGGGTTGTCGGGTGTAGCGCCATGATTTTCCCTCTAGATTAAAATGCGATCGACGTTTCGTTCGTAGCGACGACCATTTCGCTCGCACGCGACGCATCGTCACGATTGATACGTGTGTACCTTTCTTCTCTGTCTTTCATTTTTCTACCCTCTGAGCACGACGGAATATTTCACCCTGGTTATCGGTTGTAAACTGTGAAACCAGAAGGTGAAAAATTTCGTCTAGAAACAGCTTCGTGTTTGTGTTAATTTATCACGATGAAGATGTTCAACGTGGGTCGTTAAACCGCGTGTCATCGTAGCAGTGGTTGTCGAGGCGAGAGGGTGGCGCGTTGTCCGCCCGATTATAGTTAATTTGCGGCACACGAATCGTAGCGGGGTGAAACAGCCGTTTTCATTGATCGTTGGGTTTTTCATTCAATCGAAAGATTATCAGATAGCTGTAATTAACAAGCCTGTAATTGTTAGCACACATTGCGTTCATAAAAAATGTAACGACTCCCGTTCATGAGTGGCAATTTCATGGAGAGAACTATGCGCGATGTTCGGTCATTCCTTAAATATTTAACGAATTAAACGATCCCACTTCCGACTGACTGATCGTTTGCGGCTCTTGTAAATTGTATTAACGTTCAGCGCGATGTTTCTCCAACCCCCGAAACGTTCCCTCTGAAACGACTTCCCGAACGCGTCCGTGACCCACGGTTTGATGAACGATTGAACGATCATCGCCGAGATGATGTATTTCGCGGTCGTGTATTCGTATACCAGTGGTCGTTAATAAAATCCACTTTCCCAATTTTGTTTTGGACCGACTGAAAAATAAATCACGAGAAAGGAAGCATTCATTCCCTGACTTTCGTCCACATTGTGTACGATCGAATGGATCTTTTTTCTTTTTCTTTTTTCTAGTTTATTTTACTATATAAAAATTGACTCCTTGATGGAACACATCGTGGATCTTTACGTTTCAATTAATTCTATCCGTTCGTATTGATTAGGAAATTAATTTGTAAATTAATTAGAAATATAAATAAAAGTTTGGTTTAATTTTGAAGACGAGGAAGGGGATAAAAAATATAGATCGGAATATATGTTGAAACGGTGAATCTTAATGTTATCTTACGGCGGGTGGGGGGGTATTTGTGTGACTTACAATTTGCATCGCCTGTGTACCGCACAAAAGGCATCCGCTTTCGAATCGCATTCCAAACGATCCGACGTGATTAAAAAGTCGGGGTGCTGCAGGCACTTGCTCTCCAGCAAAATTCCAGCCGTCGACGTGGGCTACTGAATAATTCAATGAACGTGCGTTAATTCCCATATACACGGTGAACTGGCTACGTCCAGAGACACGCGAACGCTCCCGAAACTTTGAATTGTTAATCGGATCGCGTTGCTCAGTTTTGAATCATGCTTGCGGCTCGAGGCGCACCAGTAATTCGCAACAACGCTGCCGAAATTTCACGACTGATTAAAAATAAACACTGTGCCGGTGGTGGGTTTGGTTTCAATAAAATCATTCGAAGGATGTTATGGTTGAGCTAAATCTTTTCATGTTTTTTTTCAATTTATTCTTTATAATATTTCAAAATAATTATTGCCTGAAATTTCTATGGAAGCTTTGTTTATTGTACATCGAAATTGAATCATAAAAATGTATTACTTTCCGGTTTGTACCTTTATCAAATGTTCTGTTCATTTTTTTTATCGCTTCCAAATTAATGAGGCAAATATTAACAAGCAATTCATCCATTTTAATAGAGTCTTGATTAAAAAGTTTTTTTTTAAATAACACAGTTCTAAATTGTATTATTATTTTTTAATTCTTGCGTTCTTTGCAATGAGCAACGACTCCATATTTTTCGAGCGTCGTGTGTATGAAAATAAATTTCTACGCAAGACTCAACATCGATAATTCTATTCTAACAACTACCCTAACGTTCAACGTTTAACAAAATCACCGACAACCACCCGATCTCTCAAAAGTATATTCGAAAAGCCTCACCAATCCACCCTCCATCCAAATCCACTTCCTCGATCTCGTTATTCTTCTCTGTACCCGCGGTCCACTAACCTATTTCCAAAAACCGTTCGGATGGCGTAAGAAATTTAATATCTTCGTTTCGCGAAATGGTTATCTTGCTTGATACAGGAACCAGGAAGCGGGGTGGCACCTCTTGCACCAGCGCGGAGTCAGGGTCTCGGGGCAGGATAAATTTTGCCGTTAAGTTGACAAAAGTGGAGGCCGCGTCGCGCAACAAATAATGGAAACCGAGTCTTTGGGAATGGGTTCGCGAAGATGCAACAAACGCGGCAAAACAAACAAGTTTCGGGTGCAACACGGCACGTTGGTGCTGAAATTGCGTCGACTCGCGGAAATGACGGTCCACGGGAGTGGCTAGAATCATGGAAAGAACGGAAGCAAGAGCAGCGGGACGGTCTTCCTTCGTGTGGACCACTCTCGTATTTCGGTGTAATTTCCTGAAAAACTGTGCCACCAGGAACGTAACATTGGCTGACAAGTCGAAACACCTAGCTTGTCGTCGTGTGAAACCCGATTTGACCGGAACCAGAGGCGGGATCAGTTTAGGATAACGAAACGTACGGCTGATTGGTTATAACAAGTGATTGATGTCATTACCGATTCGGCCTGTGCTCGCTGTTCTCGCCGTGTCTCATGCCACGAATTATCTATGCACATTGTACACATTGTTCGGACATTAGTGGATTGCTATTTGCTCTGCGACGTATCGATGCTTGATAGAAGGGGAACAGCTGGTTGGAGCAACGATTCCGTACTTTGAGGTTATCGTCTCATTAGCATATCGAGCATTCCCGTAATCTCGCTCTGATTGCGGGGGAAAGATACAGGAGGCTTTGGTTGTGTGTAATTACGCAGGACCGTATTAATTTCATCGAGTCTTGGATGGAGAGGATGGAGGAAATTCTGTTTTGATTTTCACGGTTCAAATTTTTCAACCCTTATTTTTCTTGTTCTTTTTCTGTTTTGCTTTTTGTTTTCCTATTTTTCTTTTTTTTTTTTTTTTTTTTTGGAAATACGGTTTCAAGCTGGTTGCCCCTTTTTCGGTCCGGTTGGGTGGAAGTGATTTTCATTTATTCGGTATTATTCATACAGAAGCGTTGAATATTCAGAGGAGCTTTCGGGAATAAAAATGAAGATCCAATAATAGGACGGAGGCGTAAAAAGGCATCCCTGGAAATTCTGTAATAAATTTTCTATATAAATTTCTGGTGTAAGTAAACGAAGATCATTTTGGATTATGCAGTCCCAAGAGGACGACACCCGGGATTAATTGAGCATGCTAATGTACCGAAGTTGAACCAGCCGACAGTTTGAAAAGCGCAATATGGAGGAATATATTTAGCGAACGTGGAGTGTCGTAAACCAATTTTATAACCCAAGTTACATCAGAGAAAAGTTACTTGTGCGCATCCTAGACCGAGGATGGTCACAGTAAATTGCAACCTTCCTTTTTTTTCAAACTTCTGAGTTTGAGAAATTTTAAAACGACGATTAAAAAATGTATTACGTTGAGTCATAAATAATGTCGTTTCTTGTGCAAGTCTAAAACAAGTTTATTCCATTATACAGTGTTTCGCATTAAATCGCAAGACTCATTTGCGTAGAAAAAAACATTATTTATGACCTTATTTGATAGTATGAATAAAATGCTATTTTTACAAAATTAGAATTTTTAATTCCTATACGATAATGATTGAAATGAAACGGGAAAAATTCATTTATTGAACTGATGGTTGCCAGAAAACAAAATCTTTGTTCGACAATATTTAGTACGTGTGAAACGGCTAAAAATTGGATTGTTCAAGGGTTCGAAAGGTGTAATACGTTTCGCAGTAGTGCGTATTTCAAAAAAGTTGAAGCCATTTTTTTCGTAACGTACATACGATATCGCTTTTCCAGTTGCGTGTATTAAAAACAGGAAGCCATAACGTTTACCTATTTCCATGCAACATTGGCGAACTGCGTATAAATTTTCCCGTTTACCAATTAAATGCCTAACGATATCGAATTTGTGTTATCGAATAGCACACTGGTTGCCAGGAGTAACGCCAGGCAAATTCTCTCTCCAGTCGAAGGAGCTTGTTAAGCACACCGACAAGAAGTAGCTTCGTGCCGCGATCGTGACTTCTTTTCGCGATTTCCGAAGTCGGCAATTTTATTTTATTTTTCATTTATCAACGTATTTCTTTTAATTTTGTTACCAACGAAGAAAAAACTAAATTTTAATTAAAGCTTAAATACTTTTGAACTTTCCAGTTCCTTTTTAATAAACGATTAAAAGATTTAAAACGCACTCTAAAATCAATGTTTTTTACGTCGAGTTAATGTATAGATTGGATAAAATATTTACTCGAATAATTACGAATTCATGGTTTATGTATTTTTAATCGATATTCTTCTGAAATTCAATTTCTAAAGTAAAATCTTTCCAACTATATATATATATTGTGTAGAACCAAACCTAGCATTAAAATTCCCGATGATTAAAGTGTACCTATTTATATGAAAGAAGTTATAATAATAGATATTTTTAAAAATGCACGATACAAAAGAATAGAGATATTTAACCGTATATTGTATACAAAATCACTGAAAATACTCAAGAACGAACCGTTAAAAATGTATAGAATTTCTATGAAAAAAAAATGTTGCTCTAGCGCTAGACACAGAATTAACCAAACATTCGACCTCCAACTCGCACAGAACATTCACACTGAACTTCAACTCTAAATTACACAACTCCCCCTTCTCTTAAACTTCCAATCACTAAATGGCACACCCAAACGCCCCTAGCTTCTACCAATTAACCCTCCGAGAGAAGATTCACGAATTCTTCCTTCCCCCTATCCAAAACTACCACTGTGTACGATGTAGATTCTACGTTCGAATCGTTTTCCATTATTCTTGCTGTTGGATCTAACATCACGAACAGGTATCTCGATTAAACGTCTAGAATATCGAAGACTTAACGATTTCGTTAGGTTAGTACTCCTCCAGCATCTTCGAGAAGTTTCATGTATTGTTATACATCTCCTACATCTCCGATTGTTTTATTTTTCCACAAACTTTAGAATCCAGACACCCTGTCTTCGCACCAAGGTCTTCGATTTCTCGTACAAGTTCTATAAACTTGAGGATTGTCCATACTATTCTGAACAGAAAAATATGAACAAAGATTCGTTTCTTTTGCACCAGATATTTCTCTGTTTCTTTACATCTTCGTAATTTAAATTTCTTTGCTACAAATTGAGATACACTCTGATCGTCACTAGTTCTAGCGCTGAAATACGTAAGGAAGGTACGAATAGAACGAGCTGAGGTGTGGCGAAACATTGGGTGCCTATTTTCAGAACCGATGGTTCGTCGATCGTTTGAAGCATCACGCCGGACACTCGGTGTCACGCGACTCTTTCGTTTTCAATGGGCAGGATCGATCAAACATCGTCATCGCGGCTAGGCGTGTTGCCTGTGAAGGCTCTGGGACCACACCTGGGTTCGCCACGCGGACAATATTTCCTCGACGATGCATACAAACACTCGCAAACAATCACGAATCCAGAGGATGGTGCATCGAGAATGTATTGTCGCGGTGCCAGGCGCAGGTGTGCCAGCAACTTTTTCGGCTGGTATCCTCGAGCCTGCAAAAGTGCAGATGAATTATGATATCGAGGAGCTTGTTCGGGACTACTGGATCGAAGCAGCTCGCAAGAAATAGGGATGGTAGAACATAGGGGATCAATTTTGAACGTACGACCGATTGTAAAGATTGTCGGAGAAAAAGAGGGACGATATCGTGGTATCGGACACTCGGACGAGGGACAGTTTGGTTGCGTTTTTCAGCGAGTCCATTGAAACGAAACTTTGGCGATTATACGAAGTCACAAAGGAGTTTGCTTTACAGTTTGATATGCTTTGACCGCTGCATAAATCCGAGTATTTTCGCAGCTAATCCACAGCAAGTTTCCCTTGTTCTCTATCTCTGTCTCTTCCTCTGGTTCTGTGTGCTCAGGCCTGTTTACAGACACCGTGACCGATGTCTCTTGTGAAAATCCAGGCGCAAGTTTCGCCCGCAATTGCTGACGGTCCTGGATTTCGAACCCTTCCACCCTGAGTGCTAATGAATTACTGAAACGTGTTTGCATACGAAATATTCGCCTTGTTATAGCGTTATTAGTATTCTCCGTGAATTATAAGCGTATGGAAGATAAGAAATTGGTTTTTTTTTCTTCTTTTTTCTTTTTGTTACGAGTAGAGGGAATTGAATAGCTTTTCAAAATTTTAAATTGATTTGGAGGTATAATTAATGGTACGAACGTAATTTAAAGTCTTGCTTAATGAAAGATTGGCGGGATCTGAAATGAAAGAAATAACTCGAGTTTAACGATGCTTGGAATTAATAATACAGTACAGTGTGTTCAACGTTATTCGTTTCGTGTCGTTACGAACAGTACGAATGTTGGGAATATTTATGCGGGCTATAAATAGTAGATTATATCGGCATAGTTATTACTTATTATATCACCCTTGGCGAAAGTCGGTCGAAAATTATTGTACGATTAAGAAACCATTGGTAGAAATTTTTCAGATAGAATATATAAATTAAATATTTTTGAGGAGCAGTTTAATAACTAAATCCGTGCTTCGAATCGTTAAGCAAAACGGTAATAAATTCAATTACACAAATTCGATGCATAGTTACTTGAAGCGTATTTGAAAGCAAGGGCATAATACCCATTTATCCTTTTCTCATTTACCGTGATTCTCAACGATCAATCGAACTGACAATAATGACTGAAGGGGTTCCACATTTATTATCAATTTAATGATGTTCGAGAATACAGAGTCGGGTAACTGTGAGCGAAGTGGTTTGAAAATCGCGGAGAATCCAGGGGCCAGAGAAAAAGGGAAAAATGGAAGAGGCAAACACTTGCGTGCGCCTGTGGTATTGATTTCACGCAACGGGCCACGCGAACTCTGCGCTGTTTCAGGTCAACGATACAAGTGCTCTTTTAAGTAGACGAGAAGGAAAGCTCAAAGGAATATAATATTGATATTAATACGAGAAACACTGCACTTTTTTCAGTCGTTTTTCCTTTTTTTTTTTTTTTTTTTTTTTTCNATTCTCAACGATCAATCGAACTGACAATAATGACTGAAGGGGTTCCACATTTATTATCAATTTAATGATGTTCGAGAATACAGAGTCGGGTAACTGTGAGCGAAGTGGTTTGAAAATCGCGGAGAATCCAGGGGCCAGAGAAAAAGGGAAAAATGGAAGAGGCAAACACTTGCGTGCGCCTGTGGTATTGATTTCACGCAACGGGCCACGCGAACTCTGCGCTGTTTCAGGTCAACGATACAAGTGCTCTTTTAAGTAGACGAGAAGGAAAGCTCAAAGGAATATAATATTGATATTAATACGAGAAACACTGCACTTTTTTCAGTCGTTTTTCCTTTTTTTTTTTTTTTTTTTCTTCAGCTGCAAGTTAATTAAGAATTATTAATTGCTTCACGGTAAATACTGCGAGAAAACAAAATTTCACGTTGAGCTAAATTTTACCGTAACGATTGTACGATTTCGGTTCTAAGATTTTACGATTGTAAACGTACGACTGAATTTCGGACGGAATATATTCCGTAGACTAAAAACATATTACCAGCACAAAGTTTGGGATTGTTACGCGTTCTTCGAGAATTTAAAAGATATAGATTTATAATCGTGTTACTTTGAAACAGTGATCCTTAACTTATTTTAATCGCCGAACTTTTTTCATTACGCTAAAAAATTTTCGTCACAGGTTAATGTACCAGGTCTGTCTCGCTTATTTTCGTGACATCAATTCTCTTTTCTCGGCGAAATGTTGGAGAGTCAGTTCGATCGCCCCGATCTCCCTTCCCGAATCCACCCTTGGTGTTACATTATTGAATATTTTCTTAAGTTTTCAAGTAGAATCTTCAAGTAATTTATTATTCAATCTACTTTACACGTACTAGAAGTGAAAACGTATTTAGCCTAGCGTAATCTCTACTGTTGACAATATTTAGGGTTGAAAGGGATTAATAAATAATTTCAGTCCATTCTTCTATCACCATTAACAATATCTGAAACGTTTCGGTAAGAAGATTAAAAAATAACTCTTTGTCCCTATGTGTTGGACTTTATTTAAAAAAAAATGTTATACACTGTAAAATAAGCTCTTGAATTTATTTGCAAACCTATAAAGAGTTAAACTCAACATCTTCCAAATAAAAGCTCACAAACGTTCAATTAACTCAAGGTCGATTAACTCAAAGTACACTTTTTAATTTGTTCATGCAAGCCTCAGATTTTGATGTTTACTTTGATAGTCCGTTATAAACGTTGGCAGTGTGCGAATCCAATCAGAAATACAAAGTGTGCGCAATGGTAGCCAGAGGATTGTACGGCCGTCAGGTTTGAACTGTTGCAAAGTAACTGTTTTGCACTCAGGGTGTTTGAAGCGTGTTGTGAAAAGGAATACCAATGTGGCTATCGCTTGAACGTGGAGCATAGAATACTGGGCAAGGCCTTTGGAGGGTAGCTGAAACGTGTTTATGATATAGCAGGGGCCAAAGAGTTTGATCGCTTCCTGTGAAACACGCTGGGGACGATCTCAACTTTGTTCATATGTTCGCCATCGGTTCACTATCTTTCATTTTTACTCGCTGTCGCGTAGAAATAAAAATTTTCGGATAAAAAATATTTCTATTCTGTTTGTAGTGGACGGATCTTCAGATTTATCGTTTTTTCGTTTGGTTTTCTTATCGTTGTTCTTATTGTTTGGATTCACAAAGTTACTTCGAGCAATTGGCAGTTATTGGATTCGTTACTCTCCATCTTTATCTTTGTTTCTTATAATGTTGCAATCGTTAGCGAAGAATAATAGAAACATCGCGAAACGGTTTGAAGAAAAATACACTCGAGATTAAACGCAAATAAGCCCCACTCCAAGCTGGATACTCCAAGTTCTGTTGTATTCTTTGAACGGTAACAGTTGAGTTGTACCATTTTTTAACGCTCGATAAGAAGACACTTCGCCCCTTTCCCGTAATGCGATTATCTCGAACAATTACAAAGAGCTAACTCTTTTCTCGCCACTTGCAATAAATATCTACCGTGAAAGCACCGCGGGAAGTCGATTTTTCCGCGTTAAACGAAATGAATCACCGTTGACAAGGAATCTCCAATATGGCTGCCAGTTTGTGCATCGTACGTTCTATCGATGCTCTCATCTCCGCAATGGGATCGCCTACTAGATGGTCGACGGAGAGTGGGGCAGTTTAGTTTGAGAGGACTGTCACTATCATCCTTTCTAAACGACACGACTACAGCCATTAGACTAATTACAGATAAACAGCTGTACGTATTGTGTTGTCGTGTATCGGCAGGTGGAGAGATGTGTGCGCGAGCTCAAACGACGCCAAGTATCCAAAATGGCCGACAGATCGGCGAGGACGATGGTTAAAATGGAGTTTGGAGAAAATTAATAAAAGGATCGGTTAGTCGAACCGTTGGCCGTATTTAGTTGTATTCGTAACACGGACACGTCGAACGAAAACAAATTTATATTGTTTGAAGAAATTCGATACCGAGCGAAACGAAATCATTGTTAATTATTAATCAACGTAATTTTGTAATGCAGCCGTGGCGTGTGGCAATCGGACGATGCAATGAACCCGTTGGTTGAACAAAGGAATCAATGTTTACCGTTTGCAGATGGTTGTTCGTGCGTTAGCCGATTTCCGTGAAAAATGAAAACGAGAGAGGTGGGAAAAAGGCAGGGCATAAAAGACTTTAATTTATGTCGTCTGCAAGAATGGGAACGAGAGAGGGATTAATGCAAATTTAAACGAGCAGCGATAAGACCGACTATTAGATTAGCCACGTATACAAGTAAACAAGCATTGTTCTCTGATGATACGAACGAAACTGTACCATTACACGTTCTGGCATCAACGAGGTGCTTATTGTTGGCGACATGTTCGCCACAACAGGCGCGCTAACGCGGAATTACAGAAATTATTAAAGAGTGATACGTTATCCTACTTTGTGTTTATTTAAAACATTTCCCTAAGTATATATGTTGCTGAAAAAAAAAAAAGGAAGGAAACGATACGACAGGAAAGTCCATTAATCATGCCAGCTGTTTGTTTAATCATTATAGAGCAGGAATTCATTAGAATTCCGTACACGCGGAAATTCTGTTAGAATTACAGATTAATAAAGTAGGAAGTGGTCGTGAATGATAGAAAGAACATTTTTTTTTTCTTTTTTTTTATAACATATTTGACCTCATTTTATTTTTTTACTTGTAATATTTCATTTCATTCAAATGGTATACCACTTTGTATCGTACGCTTGTGAAAACTCCACTTTTCTTTACTCTCTTTCATTTTTGCGGTGTTGCTTGTTTTTGTCACTGATATTTCTTATGCTGTTACAGTACTTTTTCCATCGTTGCGACTGCTTTTTCGGTAACTTTGTATTATTTCTTCTTCTGGATTTTTTTCTTTCTGGAAATTGCTTTTTGCCGCTCTTGCATTTTTCTTATTTCTTTTTCCTTTTCCGACGTCCTTGGTCTACTTTTTGGTTACCGCTGCAACTATTTTTTCGGTGGCCTTGAGCTTCCTTTTTATTACTAGAATTCCTTTCCTTGTACCCTCGAGCTATTTTTCTTTTTTTCTACCTATTAAGAATCACTCTTGATATATCCTCGCAACATTTTTTTTTCCTCTGGAATTTTTCCACCATTGCAAAGCTGGATTATCTCGTTGCTAGGATCTTTCTCTTCATGGTTGGATTGTTTCTCCGAGTATGGAGATGTTTATAAGACCCAGTTTCATCACGATAGTATACCTCAGGAAGCTATTGCCGAAGGGAAGCTACCCTCGCGTAGTGATAGATTATTTCCCACCACTGATTCAAGATGGATGTTCACTGCGATGGATGTGCACTAATCACTCCAGATCCTGTATAATCGGATCTCCTTGATATTAAGGGACGTATTTTAATAAGATGTAACTGTATTCCATGATATTTCACTCGATAATGGATAAGGATTGAATTTATACACAACGGATCATGTTCTTTCAATCGAGCAAGCTTTGTTGTATCGTTCTTAAATGAAATACGATCAAATTTAGATAAATTGCTGCGTATCAATATTTTCGGTGTCCTCCTCTGATCGGCGAATGTCAGGAAACACCGAATAGCGTAAGCCCAAAGCGATATTCATCGAAGTGAAAATCGGTTGAAAGCTTGAATGACGCTTGTGCGTATCGCACCTCGATTCGGGCTGTGATTAATAGTCACCAGCGTAACGTGTACGAGCAGTGGTTCGCAAAACGTGAAACCAGCATGAAACGCCCTTGTACTGGCTTCTCCTCTGTAAAATATCACTTGAAACGCTCCGTTCGCTTTGTCACGATATGTCTTTCGTTCGATTGTTCAAACGTTGCACGCTGAATTTCGGGTCTTGTCGTGTGTTTCATTAAAAATTTCCAACTATTCGCCGTGACACCGTGCGACACGGTTATTCATGCATTTGATCAGTCAGAGCTACTCGATTCAGGGTAAGGGTTATTTTTATATCCAATTAATCGTGGATAAAAGAGAAATTATTTGTGTTTCAAAGCCACCGATCGACGGTTTCTATTGGAATTTTTTCGCAAACCAAAGGTGGAGAAAAAAGAAAAAGGGAGCAGCTCGAGAGTTTTATGCGCAGGGTTCAATATTGAGACGTACGATACGCGGAGAGTAAAATTATAGGGAGCAGTGATCGTGATGTAGCGTCGGTGATTTATTTCCGTCAACCGACCGATTTCAGCTACATGCCTTCCGGTGGAGTAGGATTAATAGCGGGAGATTAGAAACTCAATTATACGTGACGTCCAGAGTTTCGTGTACATGAGCCGTGTAATAATATTTCAGCTCGAACATCGGATAGATTTTTCCTCGTGAAAACATCTGGCCACGGTGAGTAGCTTCCTGGTTAAATTCAATCTCTCGTCATCGTTCCTACATTTCAGAATCACTCGATTAAACACGAAGAAAATCATGTTACTCGATCATTAACCGAGAAATTTGATCGGTACTTTGGAAACTATTTTTGCGGGCACAGTAAACTCGTATAACCGAACGGTTACCGGAAACTGTTAACGAATTCGCTGGACGGAAACACAGGTCACCATAGGTGTTTGGAGAGGACAACGCGAGAGTGTAGGTGCGGATGAACGAGTGTGGGTTGTTAGCGACAGTATCGTACGTCGATTCCGTTTAAAATGTCGGCAGTATTTAATTGATGGGCGGGGTAGTAATCGACGATACACCGATTGGTCGCGCAACGGGCTTAATATTAATTACTGGAGTTTGTTTCATGGCGTTACGAGAGTTCAGCGTGCGCACAGAATCGAATTAAATCTGTATTTCGGAATATCGGGACCGAAACCGGTCGATTATTATTGTTCGCTACTCGTCGTCCATTGTACCTAAAGTGTTATTTAATTATGTATACGATTTTGTGAACGATTATATGCACGGTCTAAAGTGTCTCGTATAAAAGATTCTCGTTCTCGTTAAATGATTCCGCGTTTCGTTTCTCTTTTCGTCCCGTTAAACTGAACAATCGACTCGATACGTCATGCGCTATTCGAACAGATATCTCGGTATAGTTTTTTTTTCTCCTTTTTTTTTTTTTTTTTTTTT
>SMSQ01025896.1:0-14888 GCA_019453375.1 Ctenoplectra terminalis
GGTTCGGGTTAGGTTCGGCGTTTAGCCGGAAAATAATATAATAGAGTCGAGGAAACATAGTTTTGGTTAGAATTAGAGAATTAGAGAATTAGAGAATGACAGAGAGAGTTATAGTCAGAGAGACAGAGTTTAAGTCAACCACTGTAAAAAGCATTTCAAATACAGACTACTGTTCCTACAGTATCCAGTGCAACCGTAGCCTAACTCGTAGATGTATTTAACACTTAACGCTCTTTTGGCTCCGCTACGGAGACATGGTTTTCAACACGATTACGCGTAATTTCCAAAGATATCGCACCACGATGATTTACAAAATTAAAAATTTATGCTTGCGAAGGGTGTTTGTAAAATGAACAAAAACAAGTACTTTCACAGGCAACAGTAATTCTGTCCGTTCAAAATGAAACTTCTTTTCTTCGGTGATAAAGAATCGCGTAGAGTGCAGAGGATTAAAATTTGAATTACCAAGCTATCAAAATGACTACTTCGTAATTTTTCACGAATACACTGCGGATTTTTATGCTCGTTTGTATTTTTGAAAATATAGTAGGAAAAAATAGAAAAAGTAGAACTTCGAAAAATTCTCTTGAAAATTATTTCACCCATCGAGTATTATAAAAAGCACTATAATTGTGATATTTTATATATTTTTTTTATACCACGTATATCCTGTGGAATTTCGTACCTTTAAATTTCGTATGAATGCGTAAAAATCCACAGTTCGCTCATAAATATTCTACAAATTTGCAACGATGCATTTTCCAGGCGTTTTTGGAGTTTTTCTACAACAAACATTAATCATGCTTCGTTTCCTTTGCGTTGCACATTTTTTTAACTGCCGATCATTCTGATTTCTTTAACCGTCGGTAGCTCTAGCGTTACTCAATCTACTCGTTGCACGATTTACAATTCATCACAACCGATTAATTTTCAATTTTACGCTATTTCAATAATCGAGCTTAATATTCTCCAGATCAAACATGTAATAAAAAAAGATTATACCTTATCAAAAACCGTTTCAAAAACTATGCAAAAAAAGGTATGGAAGAACCAGTTGGAGCCAAAACTGTATCGCTCCGTTTCACTCCTCTTAAGTCCAACGAATCGCCACGAACAACTCTAAATTCCTCTATTCCACGTGAAAGGTAATTGGGAAGCTCGGTGAATTTTTGTCGGTAAATAACAAAGCGCAGCGGCCGCGTTATTTAATCACGTCCCTCCGCGGAATAAATCCGATGCAATTCACTTTCAATTGACAGTGTTTTTTCCGCGATCACAATAAGGTACCGGAGCGTTAACAGCGTCATTGTGGCACGCGCAATTTGTGGCTAAGCGTCGTGCCGTCGCACTTGCAAGTTATTACGTCTATTCCGGTTTATTACAGTTTTCCACGGGCGTCCGAGGACGAATTCGAGGGAAAAAAAATTTATTCTCCTATCCACTCGGAACAAGCAATCAACCGTTTGATAGGATTAAGACGTAAGATGAGGTACTATTACGCTCGCAGCTATAAGAGATGTAAACTGCTTTGCTGAAGAATTTACTGCTCGGTAGAAATTCACTTCCTTCCTTCTGCAAACTCGGACACTATTCGATATTTACGCAGATTATTCGCTTACTTCTCGTCTGTATTCTTTGTAAAAAGCGAATAATCGGTGTTTTCACGAACGACGGTCAATTCATCGTAGGAAAATTGTAGCTTGGTGAATGATTTTTTTTGTAAAAATATATAAGTACAGTTTTCTTCGAAAACGTACGAAATGTTAAGCTACTTTTGTAACAGCGATTAGAAAGAAAAATTTTGGTTAGACTTTGCAAAAAAATATATAAGTTTTTTTCAATACGAAAGTTACTGATAAACGAAGACGTTAAGAATATTTAATACGAAATTATATTAAAGTTTCATGCGGAATTATTAGTCGTTAACGGAATAGAAGATCGATGATAAAATAAAAAATTCCAGTGATCGTTTCACTGTGTATTTTTAAGAGGAAGATTGCAATCTTTCGTTTTTTATAATTTAAATATTTTATACGATAGATTTTTGTCACTTCCGCAATAATCCGTCGGCACGGTCGCCGCAAAAGTTCAAAGATACAATTTTACAAATTAAATAACGTTTCACAATTATTCACCACGAAATAGCATTGGAATTTTGTATAATTAAATTTCTATGCAATAATATTCGCATAAAGGATGAATCTTATCAGATATTCATTACCGCCGGAACCGGATGCTTAAACCTTACATTCCACAGAAATTTTCCAATTCCACGTTCACATCCAATTAAAATAAAAGACAGAACAAGTAACTACCGCAATACACATTTTACATCTAATTATTAACGATTAACGTCGGACAAACGTATTTTTCAATTTTATCATTTCTTATTAAAAAAAGTCATATTTATATCACGCCTTAACCTCTAATTAAATATACACACCATATCTTTGCGTTCGCCAAATTTACTGCTCCAATCGTATACGATTATCGTCTGTAAAAGTTCGTGTCCACGACAATCTCGAAATCTGTGGATCGATTAAAACGAAAAAACATACCGTGTCGAGAATGGCCGTGGTCAGGCCGGATCCAGTCACCAGCTAAAAGCACAATCCGCAGCTACGTGTCTCCGCGGGATGTTCACAACACTTTCCGAACGCAGCTCGACCAGCGTTACTATTCGAGCGGCTCGGTTCGCCACGATTTCGAAAACAGAGAGATCTCGTCGGATCTATCTTGAAACGGTCTCACTGATCACTCAGAATTGCACAGTTTAAACGTAAGTGGCGCGGTGCTTCGTATCCACCACTGCAACGTTGCTGCGAATCGATCTTAAACGAAGACTGGTTTCCCCGCTACGGAATCAACACAGCAACGTATGAACGTTGACGGCCACGGACGACAATGATCAATCGTTGACGGAAAATACGAAGGGTTCCGTCGCGGTCAGCGGCCGATGGACCAGATTCGACGGAACGCGAGGTAAAGACAGCGTCGCGAGAACAACGCCGCTCTCTGGCATCGACAACGGCTAACTTGGGGTATTTCGGTCGGGCGTCTCGTGTACGGTGTTTTATCGGTCGTTATCGCGGCAAACTGACCAAGGAAACGAGAATAGGACAATTGAACGCGAGCGTCGGTGAAGAGGAAAGAAACACGTGCAACTCGAAAACAGGGGTGCAGTGACGCGTCACTGCTGCGGTGCGCGGCGCCCGATTGACCACCAGAGTCTGCCTTCCTTCATGCGAAGATCCCTGCCGCACGATTTCGGCACCCCCACCCCTCGCTCAACACACTCCCGACTCGTACGATCTCCCTCTCTCTATCGGGCCGCCTTCTCGCTCCTTCTTCGCCTCTCTCTCCGACACAGCTCGGGCTAACCCGACGAGGTTGCTGCGCCTCCGGGCAAAGTCGCCGGAGCCGAGGTGGCTCCGAGACCGACCAGCGTCCCGTTTCGCCTGAGCGTGCCTATGGGTGGAGCCAGTGGCACGCTGGCGTGGTCGTATCTCGCTTTACCGTTCACCGAACGATACACCGACGACGACCGTGGTGGGGAGAACCGTGGAGAGAATCGTAGGGAGAATCGTGGGGAGATTCGTGGGGAGAATCGTGGGGAGAATCGAACGAGCAACGCCGCGCGACGTCGCAGCGTTCTCGAGTCGGTGTTCGCGGCAGTTCGCGCCACCAGAACCGTTTCCCCGACGAGGATGCTGGAAATGGGCGGCGCTTAACGGAGGCGGCGCCCTTTGTCGTTGGACCGCGGTACGGGACGCCATTGTCTGTTGGCGGCGCGGCACCGCGCGGCATGCGCGACGCACGCCGACGCCCGGCGTCGCGACGCCACTCTCGCACGCAACGCCGTCGAGGCCGTCGTTATCCGCCTGCCTCTTTTCTCTACCTTCGGCTGGCCGCTCGAATTTCTGCGCCGAGAGAGGTAAGTCGAGGATCCGTACGTATGCGCGTGTGATTGTGCGTCGTGTGTACGCGCGCGTGCGTGTGTGTGTGTATATATATAGATGTGTGTATATACGTGTGCGGAGTATGTGTGCACGAGATTCCCGTATGAACGTGTGTCGCACTTTGCCTCTTTATTCGCTCTCTTTTTATGCTCTTCTTTCCCTTTTTCGTCTTTTTCCTGCAATATATCTTCTCTGTTTAATCTGGCTTTCTCTGCTCGTTCCTCTCTCTCTCTCTCTACCGTAAACTACTATTGTTTTGTAGATATTTTTTATTCCGTGCATGCGCTGCACGAGCACGCGTGGAACCAGGATTTTTAACGTAAAGGCGACGCGAACGAGCTCCTTAATAAAGGAACGACTGCGATTAGGACGCGAGACTGAACAATGTGGTCGTCGACTGCCACCTATGCACATATGCTGGTACTTTACGAGGCTCTCGCAGTTTCTTCCTTTAATCTTCTTCGTCTTGGAATAGTGTTGCAGTTGATCTGTTCTATTACCGATGCTGTTCGTATTCGTTCAGTAAATAGGAAAAGGATTTTGATACTAGAGTTATCAAAACGTTCGAAGTGACCAACTCATAGCTTCTTATAAAAACTTTATTAATCGACTGTGGTACATTTTTTACCGTTCTCTATAATTCTATGTAGAAAATACGGATAAAGGTTTGTCTCCGTTGTATCGTGTATTTTTTTTATCCACCTTTCATTTAGTTTTCTGGTGTAAATAATTATAATTTAATTATCCATAGATCAAGTGTTAATCGCGCGTATATTTATTCATCTGCCTTACGTAAGAATTAAACGTTTCTCCTTGCTTTTATCCCGAACGATCAATCGACGTTTACAACTCGACTAACCTGCACCATCGGCGCTGTCTTTACGCATTTCGTGGATGTTGATATGTTGTCAAGAGAACAATCGTTCAAACTTGTTCGATCGTATCTTAAAGTCGACATCCTTTAGCACCGGAACAGGTGGCTCCAATTACGTTCCAATTACTTGTGCGTTTAATTCTCGTCCGAAGCGGCGGTCGAGGCGCTAATTCGAGAGCGTACACGCTCCAGCAAAAGCGAAAAAGGAAGAAAGGATGAAGGAAAAACGAAAAAGAAGAAAAGAGGATCGTTACCAACGACAAGCAATACGTAACACGAGTACCGAGTATAATGGATCACGACAGAGTGTCGCGCACGCATTTCGGCTATAAATTTCCAACGATTGTTCCTTTTATTCGACGAGACACTCGACGCAGGAAAAAAAAAAAAGAGCCGACACTACTGCGCTCGTTAATTATTTTCGCGCGCGTGAAACGCTTTCTTGCGTGGCCCGATTTTTCCTGCCAATCGTCGCTTCTCATTCCCGCGTTATTCAGCGCTGGATAAATGCCCGATTTAATATTAATTACCGTTTATAACGAACAGTTTTTATTTTTTTCGCGTCCTCTTTTTCCTTTTCTTTTGTCCGTTGATCGTATCGGGTATTCATAATTATTTACGTTTCGAGCACAGCGACGACGCATCTGCTTGCGTTTGGCAAGCGACCAGGATATTAAAGCGTTCTATACTTTCGTAATCGACTTCTGGGAAAAGGCAGAAAAGTGAACGATATGTATCGCGCATAGGTAAAATGCTCTTTGTTCTCTATTTTCTTTTAATTTTCACGATTGATTATTTTACACGATAAGACATTTGTCATGATATTTAGCTCTTTCGATTCCGACGATGACTATACTTCTCATCTGTAAGAAGACCCGTGGATACCAGTTCCGGTCACAGTCGACGTCCATGCAATGATTCATGGATGCTAACGCCAGTTATAGTCAGCATGATTCCATCTTTGGTCCCGTGTCATCGATACGACTCGTGTATACTTTTTCAATGAAGTAATCGAATGTTTTGTAACATTTGTACTTACAATAAGTAATCTCGAAGGATTCCTATGTACCTAATACTTGGAAATTTATGTCTTGTAGAGTAACTAAAGGACGCATCGTGATCTCGTTGCTTTAGGACGTAACGGTAGCGACCTATGCGTATTGCCTTGTTTCCGAATTGCTATTCAACCAACGCTGCCACAGCGAAAGAGTTAAGAAAAGAAAGAAGAAAAGAGAAGCGTTCGTTTTACAGTAACTTTCAGAATAACATGAAAACAACGTATTCCCAGCAACCAGTTGCCACTTCGTTGGTACAAGCTTTTTTTTCTCCCCGTTAAAAACCACCACGGTTACGGTCGCGACATCGTCCCGTGTTTTTTCCTTAAACGGGCAGAGTTTAGTTAAAAAGCCAGCAACCTGCACTCGGCCTGTTTCTCCTACACGTGAGTGGTCACACGACACCAGAACTTTCCGAGGGAAGAACACCGAAGACACACCGCCAAGGACGGCGATCTCACTAGTGACGCTACTAAATACGTGTACTCGACCGAGTGTGCAATTAATCACCGATCCGTGGGTAATTGGTGCCGGGGCACGAGAATCGATCGGTGCGGAGCATCGATGTGTGCACGGGCCATTCAACGAAAGTTCCGTCACACCGGTGTCCTGCCCTTCGAGACATCCGGTTAAAAGTGTTTCGTTCAGGGGCTGTTGCGAGAAAATAAAGTCCAGATAGTATTAATTAAAGTAGACGCTACTAGAGGATGTAATATGAAATATAGTTGGCTATCTATGTTAGAAATTACAATGAGTAGAAATTATAATACTTTCAAGGCTGTTAAGGAGCAATCTTCTACCATAATGTTTAATCATTTTAGTACTGTGTATCTTGTTTTGTTTTAGTGATTGTTTTAATTTCTTGTTTTATTTATATCTATAAAGTTAGACATTTGTTGCTTGAATGTTATTTTGATTTTAAGATTAAACTTCAAGTGGAAAAGTAAACTATGAAAATGTAGGGTATGACTCCATATTATGTATGAAGTAAAAATAAATTAAAGACAGAAATACTCTGACTCGAATATGTTTGAACCAGATCGTGCGATCATTTGTAACGTCGACCACAATTTAGAAGCTGTATTGGCCAATTGATGATGAACAAACTGCAATCGAGATTGGACATATTGGGTGTCGAAAATCGAACCCTGATGTCTTTGTGTTTAATAGAAACCGGGGATTGACCTGCCTAAAAATAGATCAAATTTCTTAAGATTGTTAAAAGTGGTACGGATGGCGTTCTTCCGGATTGAAACCTCGCATCTTTTTTTCTTTATTCTATATTATACACTTTTTGGACTCAACCAAAAGTTACATTGTTTTTTAAAACCTAAGAAAATTAAAAACCTATTATTTATGACAATTTCAAAATTGAATTAAAATTAATTCTATCCAAGCTAAAATAAATAAAAATTCCTTAACGCGACCTATAAGTCGCTAATAACAACCTACTATTTTCCAACCTTACAAAATATTATCAAAAGCAATTTCATACTTCCTTTGGCAAATATAAATAATATATTTCCCTACGAGTCTCAAGGATAAATTTATACGAACTGATAAACCTGCTTGCAAATTAAATTCTTTTTCTATCGAGTCAGCTATAGACGTAGACTTAAAAAAAAAAACAATAGAAAGAGAGAAGACAAGAGGAAAAAGTGGAGAAGATAGTCAGACGATTACCAGATAACCAGATTAGAGTAGAACCAGGTAGGTGAGTAGCGGATAGATATACCTACCTGTGTAATTATGTCCCGACGTTTGAGTGACACTTCTCATTTATTTCGGTCGTTGATCCTACAACCGAGCACCCACTTTACGCGTGGCTCCCTACTAAAACGCTCTGCGAACGTAATCATGGATCAGACAAACGAATCTGACGATACTTCCGCGTGTACTTCTTCCATTGAATTGTTTGTAACCATTTCTGTGACAACAAAAAGACAAAGAATTATGCTCGTAAACTCGTGCTCCTTCGTTTCCTGTTCCCTCTTTTCTTACGGTAATTTGTTTCCAAGAATTGGTGAGCTTCTTCTAGCTGCCTGCAGAAACGCGCTTTGCCTTTTTAACAGAATAGCCGTCTTAAGCAAAGTATTTACCGTTTGATTCAAAGGATTCCTGTCAACAGGTTACGAGGCTTTAAGTTCCATTCGTGTAGATCTCCGGAGAGCCGGGTCCCTAAGAATGCTAAATAGACGTTATCCGTGGTCGGGTAGTTGGAAAAGTAGGCTCTCCTTGAAAATTGGTTAAGTGGGTGAAAAATGACCGGTGTAACTGGTATAACGAAACAAAATTCTATCCTGCGTATTATTTCATTTTTGTGATACACAATGGTCACGGAGAATCTATACATTCGGCCATTTTTTTTTTATCCTAGAATTTCTGTTATAATTATTTAGCAAGGTTGGAAGTGTGGATACTTAAATCTTATGTATATAGGAATGTTAAAAAATTCGATCTCGGTGTAAAGAATTTTTATGGTAAGAATGAAGCGCAGAATACGAACGAAGAAGCGTTTGCAAAGAAGCAAAGAAGCACGCGGATGGAGGAAATACTTTTTTATTATTTATTAGAATATTTATACAAATTTGATATTCTTGTAGCGATTGATTAGAATTTTGACATAAAAGGAAATATTGAAAATAAATAATAAAACAGTTCGATATAAATCCGAATCTCCAATTTTGCCGCATAATTTCGAACAGATTAGTCACCTTCCACAGCAGTCACCTCTTTCCTCGACCAATTAGCTACAGGTGAAGCAAGGTTTCATTTAAACCGCACTAACGGAACACCGATCCGTTCAATGGTGTTTGTATTGGTAGGATTAGATGGCTTCCGTGAAACGCGGGGCAGTCATATCGTTGTCAGAATTTCGGTGCAGCTCTTTCGTCACGCCCCTCATGTACCTTTCAGCTTATCCAGCGCGTACAATTGGATTTATCAAGTTAAAGTCGAAACCGACGAGTGCCATGCGTTCGTGCTGCAACGACGATGACACGGGCCGTTTCGACGTCGACTGATCCCCGCGAAACGGGAATGTCAAACATCGACTGCATCGGACGGCTCTGCTGCGGAAATTCCATGCGTCACGTGGCACCGGTTGAAAATCCTATCCAAAGTGTGCCGAGTCGATGCTCGATGAACCGATTCGGTGTAACCATGGTACAATCATCGCGTTAATTTCTATTTATCATTTTTGTGCAGAATTTCTTTGCAACCTTAAATTGCGAAATTATATATTATATTCATCATTAATATTTATTATATTTATTATATTTATTATATTCATTATTATGAATTATATATTATATTTTTGAGAAATTATATTCTAACTTTCTTGAGTTAAAAAAAAAAAAAAAACTTACAAATCTCTTACATTATATTCATATTTAAATAATTCCTCGTCCTCTATAGAACACAATATACACCCTTACAACCATCAACAGAACACGCACATCTAAGAACACTAGTTGAAACAACAGAAACCACCAAACATCCGTGGCACAGACAACTTCCGGTATACCCAGCGGAATCACGAGAGAACGCGATTCAACAGCTGAGTCGTATTTCTCGCGGGATTTGCCGCGTTGTTTGGATCAAACTCGCCCGCTCGAGCATCGCGAGCGTATCGTAATAATTAGGAAGCGAGACCGTCGTTTAAACCTGACGGTTCTCGTAGGGAACACCAGTCGAAAGATATTTTTCCGCGGATCCGTTGCACGGTTGCCCGATCGCGAATGAAAACGCGACTATGGCCGGGTATCGGCGTTTCCGACTAGACGAATTTCATATTCCACGGTATTATTTGAACGATTAACGCGAATGGAAAAGCTCATGGCTTGGGGCCCTGCTCGTATTGTTGGCAACATTTTCAACCGAAGCATTTATAATTCTCTCTTTATTGCCTTTCGGCTTATCCGGATTGCGTCGGGCCGCGAGCGAGCCACGTTTCATTCTAATAATAACCATTAAGTTAACGAACTGCAACGCGGTTGTTTGAACACCGCTGGACACGGGGATTAACGTACCATTAATAAGATTATCCGCGTAAACAATAGATTGTCCATTTCCGGTCTCCGGCCATCCGATTCCGCCGGAAATATAATGCCAGCCGCGCGACTCGCGGTTTATTGAAAAACTCGACGCATCGAGGGGGGAAATTGAAACTGTGACAATTCCTGGGTACGCTGAATCAAAAATACGGTGCAACGTTTGGTTTCTTAGGTCGAAACTATTTTATGAACGATTGGATTGTGCTCTCTGTTGGATCGATGTTCGAAGAAATTTTAACACGTCCGGCTACGTGATTTTACGCAGAGACCGAAATACATTCGTTTCATTTTTTCGTTTCGTGTAAATTAGAAGCAAAATTGTAAATTAAAGTTTACGGTGGAAACGCAAGTGCTGTGTAAACGCGTAGAGGAAAAATTCATTTAAATAATGTAGTTGCATTGTGAAATTCGTGGAAAAATGGTCATGTATTTTTAACTCCATCTCTTAACAAGTTAAGTTAATAACCGGTACCTGCGACTGCTCTGCGATACAAATATAACGAAAGATGAAAGAATAAATCTGTAGGAATCCTGTAGAAAGTCTAGATAATAAGATTCGTTGTAAACTGTCTTCTAAAACAGAAACGTTGGGAATCTAACTTCATACTTTGCGCTTAACCCTCTATAGCCCGAATTTTGTCTGCTTATCGGAGAAAAAATGACGATTGCTTACAGTTTTTCACTTTGATTTGAAAATTGTTAAACTAATAATTGCTCGTGGTGTGGCTACGATAATACAATAATTAAATTTAATAGAACAGTGACAACTAAGTAAAATAAATTTTAAGTCACACGGCGCCATAGAGGGTTAACCTTAAAAACTTAGCTTCACAATAATTCCGTACACCTATTTTGAATACAATAAAAAGTTCATTATAAATATATTACAAACATTTACTCCATTTCTTTTCTCTCATTCAATTCCCTTAAACTACACCGGTGAATCGACCAGAAACAAAAATGAACAAATACAACGTTGCAACCCCTTGCAAACCCTTCGAACCTACATCACCGTGCAATACTCCATTTCGCGGAACCTTGACCCAAAGCAACTTCTCCTAATCGGAACGAACCGAGTAAATTATTCGCGGTAGCCAGAAAGAAGAGCAAAGTGGGCCGACGTGGGGAATAAAAAATGTATCGGGTTACCAAAAGGCGTGTTTCCAGAAAGAAATCGATAGGAACGGACAACGACATTTCGAACGAGAGAGGTGAATTCGTCTTTCCAAGTTGGAAATGCTTGCTGCTCGCCGATTTACCGGAACACAAGAAGCAGCGTCGAAACGGCAAGTGTGTTTTCGCAAACGAGCCTCCCGACATCTCGGTGTAATCAGACACCGATGCTAGGGAGTGGTGCAAATGTAATTGAAAACATCCGTCATGCCTCTGATCCATGCCGCTCCCTCTGCCTTTTTCTCCTTCTTTCGCCGCTCGGCGAACGCGCCTCCCCTCTGTCCTGTAATTAAAAGTCGTTTCCCCGTGATTTCTGCCCCGTCCCGTTCCCGTTTCGCGTTTTACCTGTTCGCGTTCTACCTGTTTCTCTTCGCGAACGCGTTTCAATGCTCTTTTCGCGATTGTGTTACGCGTTTGTGAAACCGACAACTCGTTATACCTTTCTATGCCTTTTTTAATCAGTGGTAATGCTGGCAGCAGATGAGACACGTCGTCGAGAAGGTGGAGAAAATTTGTTTCATTGCTTCGTTCTTTTGGTATTTTTTTTTCTTCTTTTTTTTGTTATGTTTATAAATGATAAAGGAAGATGATATTTTTTGTAAAATCAGAGAATAATTCCGTGGTTGGTGAATTAAAAGTTCCTTGGATCGTATGTAACTCTATTCTGTTTTCCTTTTGTTAAAAAGTGTCCTGATTTTGAGAAAAATATGAAGATATTAACCATCAGCGCTCTTTTGACTCCGCTACGGAGACAGTCTGTTTCCAACACGTATACGCTTAATTTCTAAAGATTCCATGATGATTTACAAAATTAAAAATTTATGTTTCCTTTACGAGAGAAAAATGGATATTTATAAAACGAATAAAAACAAGTACTTTTGTAAGCAGTGGCAATTTTCTCCGTTTAAAATAAAATTTCTTTTCTTCAGTGATAAAGAATCGCATGGAGCGCGAAGGGTTAATATTCCAATATACTTGTTTCACTTTTATACCAGAGACACATTTTTCTCAAAGTTAAGATTTCTTTATCAACTGAACTAAACTTAGGTTGAATCGATGAGAGGGTTAAGAATAACCTAGAGATGACAAGTCACATAGACAATCGCTTAACTTTAACGGTTAATTTATTATATTTTGCTCGACAAAAACTGTTAACCAAACCATCATCCATCTCGCTCTGCTTACTTAAACGAAACAAGAATAATTACCAAAATACAAAAAGCGTATCATCGAACAATTCTCCTCCCTTGCAACCCTCCAAGCGACACAATGCACTGTCTACGCGCGTATCCGTGAAATCGTGAAACTTTTCAGAAGCTGCCGTAGGCCGTGCTCCCGGCAAGGAGCGCGATAATGCGTTTCCAAGTAGGCGAAAGTAGGTGTAAATACAGGCGAACGATTTTTTCCCCGACATCGTGGAACATTAGGTGAAAGGAGCCGACGAAGGCGGTTCCCTTTATTGCGAATATTTTCAATGGAAACTTTTTTTTTTCTTTTTTCTTTTCTCTCGCAATCCTCTCGGTGCTCGCGTGTATACCGACGCGTATACACACGTGAACGATCGAAGTGAAAGAGGGAAGGGGAGGAGGAGAAAAAAAAAAGTGGAGAAGAGAGGAGAGATCTGAAAAGTTACGCAGAGTACCGCCTCTGATGAATGCCGCAACCAGTGGCCACCATGTTTTCCCTTCACTGGTCCGCCCTACTACGAAACATCCCCCTGCACATCCCTCTGGCTGATTTTCCAACCCCTCGCCAAACCGCGATTGAACCCTTGTACACGTTGGTATGCGCATCAGAGGAATACATTTTGCAGACAGGCGGTGGTGCACGAATCGGAGAGCGCAATATCGATAATAATTACGGCGCCGGTTGGCGTTTGCCGAAACTAACCAGACGCGCTTGCCGAACACCGTGCACACGTAATCGAACTTGAGGAGTCACGATAAAGGGATTCGTTCTTTTATTTTTCTATTTCGAAGGTTTGTTTGCCTCTATTTTTTTTTTTTTTTTTTTGTTTATTCTTTTTTTTTGTGAACGAAACGCTTGTTGAAACGAGAATTTCCGTTTTTGATAATTGAAGTATTGGTTGTTAGAGCTAGTTCGCTTTCGGTAAGAAGGATTATCTACAAAGGTTTGATACGGTGCTATTATAAAATTATAACGTGTTTGTGGTTTTGTGAAAATTGTTTAAGAGACAAAAGAAGAGATAAGCAACGGAGAATAGATGTAAATAGTATATGGTTTTATGTTCGAGGCTCCCGATAAATTGAATACAGACGAGAATATTTGGAATGCAAAAAATACATACAAACACGTTTAAATATACAATACGCGTGTATGCACTTTTGTTCCTCAATGTTTAATGAAATAAAGAAAGTTTACCAATGTCGTGCTTTTTACTCTGCTATAACCAAAGGTCTCTACAAATTATACTCACCAACAGAAACCCATTCACCTCCTCCCCCTAACCGCGCCAACAATAAAACCTTTAACCAATAACTCCACGAGTATCTCTCGTACAATCAAAAAGAGCGAACCAACGAAAAGAAAAGAATCACCCAACGAAGAAGAGAAAGAAAAAGAAAAAAAGAAAAGAAAAAAAAATTCAATGCACGCATCAAATGTACATACATACGTACGCATCGGCAAAGTCCGCCGCTTCGTCCGCAACGCTACACACGCGCCGCGCGTTTGAGGAAGCGTAGGAGGAAGAAGCCGCGAGTTGAAGCCGCCTTGAAGAAAAAAAAAAAAAAAAAACGCCCGATAAACAAACCGTGCCGCTCGGATCGCGGCCGCTTTAATCTTTCTTTCGAGGGATTGGCCGCCTTTTGCGGCGTTCAATGAAAAGGAGGAGCAGACCGGGTTTTCTGCTCTCTATATCCCTTCCCCTAACCCTCCACCCTCCCTACCACTCCACTCATTATGGCAACATGCGGTAAGTATCCTGGTGTTTAAGTCTCGTTCGTACCCTTCGAGCCAGGGGTGGTTGTACGAGGGTACAGCATTAGTTATATGTATATTCGTGCACGGCGCCCCAATAAAAAGTGCCATAGGTTGGATACCAGAGGCTGGAACAAGAAACACGACGGGCGCGCGCGCTGTTCGAAGGCTGGAGGGACAAGGACAGGATGGAAGAGCATCCCTTATTTTGTGGCGGCTCGTTGTACGGCTCGACGCATCCGAATGCTCTCACTCCCCTGATCCCGGGGATTCCAGGTGGTTTCTGACCCCCTCCCCCTTCCCGCTGTACGCCCTCTCGAAAATTAGGTAGCCTGAATCGGATGCACACAGCTGCAATCCGCAACAGCGTCAAGGACCGAGGATGCTGCTCGCGGATAGCTGACGCGATTCTTTTTTTTTTTCTTCTTTTTTTTCCGGGGGTGTAGCGGCGTTGTTTCACCCTGTTGCGAACTATCGGGTCGTTATCGAATCGATCCTGTATCAATTTAAACATTTTTTTTATTTCAAGACGAATGTAAGATATTCAATTTTGAAGTTCGGTCGTGTATAGATCGTCTGTGGTGAAGTTAGGAAACTTTTTTAAGGAAATGAGAATACGATTGGGTCGACAGATCTTGGAGGGCGTTGCATCGTCACTTGATATTCAATGCGTCATAAATTCCTGTTCCTATGCTACTCTATAAAACTACAAGAATGTTTTTAAGTTTCTTTGAAAAGTTTCAGAACCTAAGTCATATGATTCTTACCCCGTTCCACTAAAAAGAAGACAAGAATACACAATACACAGGAATAAAAACCCGAAGAATCTTTC
>SMSQ01025896.1:15125-64172 GCA_019453375.1 Ctenoplectra terminalis
AAAAAAAAAAAAAAAAAACGCCCGATAAACAAACCGTGCCGCTCGGATCGCGGCCGCTTTAATCTTTCTTTCGAGGGATTGGCCGCCTTTTGCGGCGTTCAATGAAAAGGAGGAGCAGACCGGGTTTTCTGCTCTCTATATCCCTTCCCCTAACCCTCCACCCTCCCTACCACTCCACTCATTATGGCAACATGCGGTAAGTATCCTGGTGTTTAAGTCTCGTTCGTACCCTTCGAGCCAGGGGTGGTTGTACGAGGGTACAGCATTAGTTATATGTATATTCGTGCACGGCGCCCCAATAAAAAGTGCCATAGGTTGGATACCAGAGGCTGGAACAAGAAACACGACGGGCGCGCGCGCTGTTCGAAGGCTGGAGGGACAAGGACAGGATGGAAGAGCATCCCTTATTTTGTGGCGGCTCGTTGTACGGCTCGACGCATCCGAATGCTCTCACTCCCCTGATCCCGGGGATTCCAGGTGGTTTCTGACCCCCTCCCCCTTCCCGCTGTACGCCCTCTCGAAAATTAGGTAGCCTGAATCGGATGCACACAGCTGCAATCCGCAACAGCGTCAAGGACCGAGGATGCTGCTCGCGGATAGCTGACGCGATTCTTTTTTTTTTTTTTCTTCTTTTTTTTCCGGGGGTGTAGCGGCGTTGTTTCACCCTGTTGCGAACTATTGGGTCGTTATCGAATCGATCCTGTATCAATTTAAACATTTTTTTTATTTCAAGACGAATGTAAGATGTTCAATTTTGAAGTTCGGTCGTGTATGGATCGTCTGTGGTGAAGTTAGGAAACTTTTTTAAGTTTCATCGTCACTTGATATTCAATGCGTCATAAATTCCTGTTCCTATGCTACTCTATAAAACTACAAGAATGTTTTTAAGTTTCTTTGAAAAGTTACAGAACCTAAGTCATATGATTCTTACCCCCTTCCACTAAAAAGAAGACAAGAATACACAATACACAGGAATAAAAACCCGAAGAATCTTTCGTAACGCAACCGCGTTGTCTGAAAATCCAAAAACTGTCCCAAATTCCCCTTCTCCCGTCAGAATAGACTCCTAACCGCGTACTTAGAGCAGGACCAAGGAAGCACCCCATTCCCGACAAATTTCAGCCATTGTCGCGTCCAACGGTGGAACTCGAACCAGGTAACTCGGCATCCTGGCCGATCAGGTCGTCCAGGTAGCGAAAAAAAGCCGGTGTCGGTCTGCGCCGCCCAGAGATAATCCGTGTAGCGACGGTGGTGAGACTTACTTACCCCCTCCCCACCTGGCAACGGCCAACCCCTATAAGAGGCAACGATACCGCGGCTGAAAAGCTGCTACGAATAACGTGCTTACGCGCGATCATCCGACCGCGATCCTCAATGCCCGTGACAGATCAAGCTGCGCGCGCCTCTTCCTCTCTTACCCTCTTTTTTTTTTCCTTCTCTCTCTCAGCGTGAATCGAACTTAAGCCAGCAGCGTTAAACAGCGAGAGAACAGCGGCTGCTTTAAGACCAACAACGATGGACGGGGGCGGAATCTCTTTTTCCACGGGCCCGACAATACGGTGTAGATTACTTTTCAGAATGGGCGGCGTGACGTAAACGCGGACGCTCCCTTCTTGCTAACAATCGCCATGTTTGCCGACACAATTTCCATGGATTAAAATTGTGAGAGCAAGGAGGCCCGGCTGGGGGTTAAGATCCTTTCTCCTAGCTTGGGGATGGCTGCGTTTCCGCGTGGACGCCGTCGTGTCCGCTGTGACTGGGCTTCGCGATCGCTTCGCTGGAGTTTGCTTATTGGGAAGCGGTAGCTTTCTTCGGAATAAGAAAAGGGGGGTGGAAGGGGTGGATGAGGGTATTGGTTGGATGTAGATCAACGTAGATCAGCTCGAGCTTTAACCCTTGGCGTTCCTTCGGCTTCGTTACGGAGACGTTTCGTTTTCAACACGATTACGCTCAATTTCCAAAGATATCGCACCACGATGATTTACAAAATTAAAAATTTGTGTTTCGTTCGCGGGAGGAAAAAGGATATCTGTAAAATAAATAAAAACAGGTACTTTCACAGGCAATAGGAATTCTTTCCGTTCAAGATAAAACTTCATTTCTTCAGTGATAAAGAATCGCACGGAGTGCAGAGGGTTAACGAGCATTCTATAGACTTGATTATGTCACGTTAGTTCTGTGACGGGATATGGAGATTTCTTTTTTTACGTAGACCTTTGAAAAATAATTTAAAGGGTGTAGAATTAAAATAAGTTCCAACTGGACAACTTTCTGATCAAATTCTAATCATCTTCTAGAAATACACTTCTATCAGTTTTAAAAAATGTATCTTCTTTAACGTTTATACACCTTCATCAATACCGATGCATAAACTAAAACAAAGTTTCGCTCAAGAAACCTCATACACATTACTACGAACTTTCGATTCACCTTACTCGTGCACACCAAGAAACGTATCCTCACATTCGACCAACCTGCTCCACGTTTCATCCCTTCCACCAACCTAACCCTAACCCGTATCGAATCAACAAAAAAGAAACAAACAAAACACACACTTCGCCTTTTCGGATTCCGAAAAGTCGAAGAAGGATCCAGGTTTGACCGCGATCGAGAGTCAAAGGCGTATTCGATCCTCGGTCGTCGACGGACGATGGAGTAACAGCAGACAGCGGGCGCATTCGATATTGGGTCCTGATGAAGGCTTCTCGGATGTCGTGTCAGACGCTTTCGGAACCGAGAGGGAAGAGAGGCAGGAATAAAATAGAAAGGGAGATCGAGATGGGAGACCGCATTCCTAGACGGCTTACCGGTCGGTTATCGCGGCGGCCATCGCTCGTCTTCTCATATCCAAAGGTGGCGGATTTGTTTCTTCCTCTTATCCGACCCTTAAGAAGAGGCTTTCGCGCGGGGGTGGCGAGCCGGTGGTACAAAGGCACCCTAGGGACGCAACAACGGTATCATCTTCGGAGGAACGGAAAGCTACCGAATTTTCGAATCGTTCGAACGTGTCGCTTCGAATTTTTTCCGGGCCCGTGGCCACGTCCGACGGATACGAGGCTGTCTCGTGTTCTATTGTTTGAAGTCTCCCAGGTTGGGACTTCTTTGCTTCGATTGATATGGTAAAACGTTGACCGTGCGAGTTAATTGGGGGAGACGTTCCTAGCATGAAATTATTACATCTGTGGTGGGAAATTGGAGAATTTCTTGCTGGGTAGATTGTAGTGGGTGTTTTTTTTATAGTCGCTTAGGTATTCTATGATATTTTATACTTGTTTATGTGATTTATTTGAACATTGAAGTAAGTGGAAACGAATGATATTTTTGTGGTACGTTAAAATAAAGTTTCTATAATTTTTGAGACGATTAATGTTACGATTAGTTGCCTAATGTTGTAAATGGAATAAGGTTAGATTATACGCTGCAAAAACAGCTTCAGGAAAAAATTAAAAGATATAGTTGGGAACTTATACTACGTCCTTGGTATTTCACTGATTTTCAATCAACAGATTACAATATTTTTTAACCGGTAAAAATTTGACGATAACGAGTATTTAAAATCAGCTCTAAATACTTAATATATCAACTTTTACTATGTAAATATTTTTTCGGTACCCTCAAACCTTAAATCAGAGTCATTTGTGTCCAGCGTGTTTTTCTCTGACTGAAAGTCTTTATAAAAACCGTAAAAAATTCAGGTAATATCTTCAAACCTTTCAAAACAAAAAAAGAAACAAAAAAAAATTCAGAAATCTTTTCGCTACCCTAAAACTTATTTACGGGAGAAACCGAAGGTCCGCCATTTTCTGTTATTCAAGGAACTTACATTTTTCAAATTCGCTTAAACAGAAATGACTTTGGTTCACACAGTGAGGGTCAATTTTTGTTTTGTTTCTTAAAAATAAAAAAGAATGAAAATATTTCCAATGGATCTTGATGAATTTTAATAAAAAGACTGTTTCTTTGACTAACACACTATACTGCGCACAAAGATCACAATCTGTACGCTGGGACTTCGCATAAGGTCCTCGTGTTAGGTAAACGATCGACAAGAGAAAAGTCAATTCGCGGATATTTATGAAGCAGCGATTACAACGAGTAATAGCGAGACGAATCAGCGTACGGTCCCCCATGCGACGTGTCCCCTTTTGCCATTATATGGAACCGCCCATGCGTGAAGTATTATCATACAAATATAATCCCCGCCCTTATGCGAAATAATATTTGTCCTGATCGTAGTACGACCAATTATCTTAACTTGCGCGATATGTCAACCCCTATGTACATGTGCACACCCTTATATCCGCATATCGCACGAGTGTATAAGTTCGACGTACCTTTATTTTGTTCCAAGTTGTTGACACGGCGAGATAAATAGCGGTGAAGCTTTCGTGGGACAGTTTTTGAAAGTTTTGATTGAGTTGTAAATAAAAGGATCAAGAGATCCTTGTGTCATAGTCAATGCGTTTAGTTAATAGGAGTAGTTATTTAGGAGTTGATATTTACGTCAAATCGCAAGGAGAAGATAAACTCTTTTTTTTATTTTTAGATATTTATAGTTCATTTTTAGCACTTGTATATTATCTCGTGTATGGAATCTTTTTTTTTTTAATAACGAAACTAACATAATTGAGGAATTTTTATTTTTATTTTCACTAGGTACGTTGTTAAATAATTTTAAAACATCTGTATTATCCACAAAAAGGTCGTGTTATTTATTAAAAAGTTAATCACGGCGACAAATTATGTAGTTAATAGCATTAAATTAAAATGCTTAATTGATTTTTTATTTCCTAGGAAACAGTGGTTTTTATTTGTGACATTTAATTATTATATAATTAATAGCAATTGAATTAAANTTGTTAAATAATTTTAAAACATCTGTATTATCCACAAAAAGGTCGTGTTATTTATTAAAAAGTTAATCACGGCGACAAATTATGTAGTTAATAGCATTAAATTAAAATGCTTAATTGATTTTTTATTTCCTAAGAAACAGTGGTTTTTATTTGTGACATTTAATTATTATATAATTAATAGCAATTGAATTTAAATGTTCAATTAATTTTATATTTCTTGAGAAACATTGGTTTTTTATTTGTGACAATTATTATATAATCAATGGCAATTGAATTAAAATGTTCAATTAATTTTATATTTCTTGAGAAACAGTCGTTTTTTATTTGTGACAATTATTATATAATCAATAGCAATTGAATTGAAATATTCGATTAATTTCATATTTCCACAGAAACAGTAATTTTTTTATTCCTGTCGCTTTTCTTCCAAGCAAGCGACACCTAAAATTGATATCGTTTACAAGAAAAAAAAAGCTTCTTACTCGAGCAAAGAGTTGAGCGTAACAAGACCACAGTACTCGGCAAGCGAGAATGTACGAGGCGCCGTAAAAAGCAATTCGAGAACAGAAGGAATCTGCTAGAGAAGGATCATTCGGGTACGTAAATATAGGAAACGCGATAACACGGTGAGCCATTCTCGGTTTCCTGACTCTTGGGAAACAGTTGGCCACTGATTGGTCATCTGTGTGTGATCGAGCACGTTACACATCGACGACAAATCGAACGATACACGTTCTCCGTTTCTCTGTCCACGGGTACCACGCGGCCAAACGGCCCGTGAAAATCTTCTAAATCAATTTCTGTGCCGGCATTTATCGAGTCGCGTCCCTCAATCTCGCTGGATTTAGGATGAAAACGAATGTCCTTCGAAGGCTAGGATCGATAGGCCGCTCCTACGCGGATATCGGGATCCTGCATTTGTCTCGATAAGGGGAGGAAACGTCGACCTAAACTCGATTCCACCTAAACCCACCGCCCCCACATCCCTTATACCCTCGTGGTTTAACATCGTTCCTGTAATTTTGTTGATTGCCCCCAGCGTTATCGTGGAACCACGCTGCAACCTCGAATATTTTACGAATGGAAACCCGACAATTGCATTGGCAGTACTTCATGACCGAAGGTTGGATTTCTCGGTGGTGGATGGGAGTCGGGTGGTCTTTCGTGGTCGATGAGAAAACAATAAATTTATAATATGGGTGTAGAGGGAAAATTCAGTAAGTCCATTTTAGATTTAAGAGTTCCTCTAAACTCATTTATGGATCGAGATGATAAGTTTAATCCTTTCACGCGCTAAGGGCTAAAAACGCTATTGCTATACAATAGATCAATACAATTTTTGTCGATGCGACAAAAATATACATATCAAAATTTAGATACATTGTGCAATGTTATAACACATATGAACGAAGATAAAAATAATTTCGTGCTATAGAAAATGTGGGTTTTAGTAAAGGATTGTTTAATTTCTGAGACCGTACATATACGCCCTTCGCAGCGAAAGGGTTAAAAAACATATGCATGTCACATTGTAGGGTAATTTCAGGTGAGTTAACTGTGTAGATGAAATGTCCAATTTTTCACCTATCTTTAGCAGTATGCCAAATATTAAAAATACAAATATTATGAATCTACGTGTACTTACTTTAGCAAACATATTTTTTAAAATCGTGTCAATTAAACTTACAATGTATCGATTCTTTCCAAAAAAAAAAAACAGTCGTTACTCCTAAACTTATCATAAGAATACGAATCGGAGAGAGAAAATGAGATTAAAATTTGGTAGAACAGCCACACGAAGTGAACGAAAGTATAAACAGACAATCGCACACTGATCGAAATGAAAGCCATCCCGACGTCTTAAGTTTAGCTTAAAATATAATATCGGACGTGGGATTGACTCTTCACAGATTCAGATGCGGGATTAATTAAATACTTACAGCGTGTAACAACAAAACGAATCTTTCTCACCCAAGCAACACGTAACCAAAGTAAACTCACTAATAGTCTCATTATCATACACCCACCCCACACCCGATTCTACGCATCACAGCCAGCGCCGGTCCTACCGTCTCAGCCGCTGCCAAAGGAACGTCCAAGCGAGATTTAATTAAGAATTTTTCAAACTAGACATCCGAACAGGGTTTCGCGCGGCAGCCTCTGCCCCTGCCGGCCGATATATCTGTAGAATCAACGTCGCTGCCAGAAACGAAACATCGGAACACGACGGCAGAGAGGAGTCCAAAGAGGAACGACAAGAGGAAGATCGGGCCTGGAAGGTTCGCGTTTCGGGCCGGTAGCACGAACGAGCAGCTCGGACCTCTCGGCACCGGCAAAGCATTCCTTACGTCAGAATTTCACAACGATCTCTTCTCTCTCCCGAAGAGAGAATCGAGAGATGGAGGAAGAAAGAAAGGTCAGCGGGATACTTCGACGAGGGGCTACTGGTTTCTCCGCGTGGACCTCCTATCCGCGTGGCCCGTTCCTTCGTCAAAAGTCCTTGTCTGCTCCTGTACGCTCGTAACGCGTCACAGCGTGAGTTTTGTGCCTCTATTCGCGACGTCCGTATGAATTTCAGCAGCGTTTCGTCGGCCCCTGGACGAATCGTCCTTTGCGTATGGAAATGTGGTATCGGAAAAAAAAATAAAAAGAAGATAACGAAAAGAGAAAAAGAGGGAGAAAAAGGGAGAGAAGCCGTATTATCGCGCGACCGTAAGACGATCGACGGGGTTGGCGAACCGATTTGAAACTTAAAGCGGAGGAAAGGACACGCGAAAGTGTTGCGGATCGTGCGAACGATGTTTGGGATCGTATTAATCGGCTTGAGTCATTTAAGTAGGAGGTTCTTCAAACGTTCGGTGGGGGCTGAAGATATACGTGAACGTTGGAATACATTTGTATTATCGCACAGTAATCAGCTACATCTTGTACAGTTTCAACTATTCCACAAAGGATCATCATCTACTTTTATATTTTACTTTCACGAAGACAATATTATCTCTAAACATTCTCACCTTCTCAAAGACACCGTCACCCTCACCGTAACCACAGGCAACTGCAAAAACGCCTTCACCCTTACAAAAAGTATAATAACTGTAAAACTATAACGAATAATGGATGCATCGTTTTTTATGTTTCATAATATATTATCACACTCTATAGGATTCATTTATTTATTTCAATTACCTTGCACCATCTCTCGTTTAACTCTTTGCGGCACAGAACTTCGGATAATAAAATAGACCCGTGTTGCATAGAAATTTTATTGCGTTTTAAATGAAACAAAACTGGTATATCTTTGCTAATAAAGGAATCGCATAATGTAAAAACATAAAAAAATAATAGTAATTCGATTGAATTTGTTGTTACAGGATTGGACTCAAATAGTCCCACCGTGTCACATGTGTTCGTGAATGGTACTTAATAAAGCACATCCTTTTCCCTAAGTCGAGGTGGGACTAAAAATGTCCCACCATGCATCACGGTGCATCGAAAAGGTGGGACACTTTTAATCCCAGCGTGCCACAAAGAGTTAACATTTAACGCTGCACGTTTATACGCACAAACCCGCCAAACGAAGTCGCCGCGCGAAGCTAACGAAAGAAACTTTCGGCCACTGATGTNAAGGGAGAGAAGCCGTATTATCGCGCGACCGTAAGACGATCGACGGGGTTGGCGAACCGATTTGAAACTTAAAGCGGAGGAAAGGACACGCGAAAGTGTTGCGGATCGTGCGAACGATGTTTGGGATCGTACTAATCGGCTTGAGTCATTTAAGTAGGAGGTTCTTCAAACGTTCGGTGAGGGTTGAAGATATACGTGAACGTTGGAATACATTTGTATTATCGCACAGTAATCAGCTACATCTTGTACAGTTTCAACTATTCCACAAAGGATCATCATCTACTTTTATATTTTACTTTCACGAAGACATTATTATCTCTAAACATTCTCACCCTCTCAAAGACACCGTCACCCTCACCGTAACCACAGGCAACTGCAAAAACGCCTTCACCCTTACAAAAAGTATAATAACTGTAAAACTATAACGAATAATGGATGCATCATTTTTTATGTTTCATAATATATTATCACACTCTATAGGATTCATTTATTTATTTCAATTACCTTGCACCATCTCTCGTTTAACTCTTTGCGGCACAGGACTTCGGATAATAAAATAGACCCGTGTTGCATAGAAATTTTATTGCGTTTTAAATGAAACAAAACTGGTATATCTTTGCTAATAAAGGAATCGCATAATGTAAAAACATAAAAAAATAATAGTAATTCGATTGAATTTGTTGTTACAGGATTGGACTCAAATAGTCCCACCGTGTCACATGTGTTCGTGAATGGTACTTAATAAAGCACATCCTTTTTCCTAAGTCGAGGTGGGACTAAAAATGTCCCACCATGCATCACGGTGCATCGAAAAGGTGGGACACTTTTAATCCCAGCGTGCCACAAAGAGTTAACATTTAACGCTGCACGTTTATACGCACAAACCCGCCAAACGAAGTCGCCGCGCGAAGCTAACGAAAGAAACTTTCGGCCACTGATGTAACGAACCTCGCTTGCACGTGTCGTTCCAACCAAGATCCTCAAGAAGCTCCCCAACTTCCACGGCAACAAGAAAAACCGAACCAACCCACTTTTCACCGCCGCGACCACGCACCCGTGATCGTTTTCCGTCGTTACGCGGTGTGAAAACGGCATAAAAGGCGCTGGCTTGCACGCAAACCACGCTAAGGGAGCAGCTTCTCTCGTAGCTGTACAGCCGCGTCCGTAGAATATGACAACGAGATCGCTCAGACCGGTGACAGGGGTGCGTTGGAGCGCGTTCGTGTGTGCGTGTGTAACGCGAGTGACACAAGAGGGGCGAAAGACGCGAGGACGTGGCATCCCCGTGCGAAGGAAAGAGAAGCGAACGGATACGGACAGACGGACCACCCCGTTTGCCGGCGATCATGTCCCGATCACGTAAACTAGCCGCCCTCTCATCCATCATGCCTTCGTCGTACATTGTCATGTGTGACCAGAGCGATCTCCTTTTTCTTCCTGCACCTTCCTCTCAGCCGGGNACAAAGAGTTAACATTTAACGCTGCACGTTTATACGCACAAACCCGCCAAACGAAGTCGCCGCGCGAAGCTAACGAAAGAAACTTTCGGCCACTGATGTAACGAACCTCGCTTGCACGTGTCGTTCCAACCAAGATCCTCAAGAAGCTCCCCAACTTCCACGGCAACAAGAAAAACCGAACCAACCCACTTTTCACCGCCGCGACCACGCACCCGTGATCGTTTTCCGTCGTTACGCGGTGTGAAAACGGCATAAAAGGCGCTGGCTTGCACGCAAACCACGCTAAGGGAGCAGCTTCTCTCGTAGCTGTACAGCCGCGTCCGTAGAATATGACAACGAGATCGCTCAGACCGGTGACAGGGGTGCGTTGGAGCGCGTTCGTGTGTGCGTGTGTAACGCGAGTGACACAAGAGGGGCGAAAGACGCGAGGACGTGGCATCCCCGTGCGAAGGAAAGAGAAGCGAACGGATACGGACAGACGGACCACCCCGTTTGCCGGCGATCATGTCCCGATCACGTAAACTAGCCGCCCTCTCATCCATCATGCCTTCGTCGTACATTGTCATGTGTGACCAGAGCGATCTCCTTTTTCTTCCTGCACCTTCCTCTCAGCCGGGAAGCGGCGTCCACCGGTTCATCGCTCGCGTGTTCTCCGTCTTGTTCCACCAACGGTGTTCTCTCGCGGACCAGGCTCTCGCTGCAAATTGGCAGGGAAAAAGAAACGGCGAGACCGAGCGAGGCCGACGTAAACGTACCGATCAGGGGTGGTCAAGGTCTCAAGATTCATAATTAGAGTCAGTATCTCGTGTTGTTCGCCATATTCTTAGTCGTCTCTACCTTGAGTTAGAGAAGTTGTTCCGTCTGGGTATCGGTTGTGCGGTTTTCGTGGTCGCGAGGGTTGCTTTGGTTGCGGTTGGTACGTTAAACGATTAGAAATTGGATTTTTTTGGAGATTCGGAAATGTATTAACCATTTCGCTACGGTGAAATAATTGAAAGGGCTCTTGGTATACTGGTCGTACAATTTTTGTTGATACAACAGTTTGTATAGACAGAGATATAACAGACAAAATACAGTTTTCGTTGATGTAACAATGATGTACGTAGCAAAATTTTGAGTATATTGTTTAACGAATTATGGCAGATCATGTGTGAATGCGCGCTTTTATCGGATGATTATTTAATTTTTAAAGGCGTATATTGTATGTATACGCTTTTCGTAACGAAAGGGTTAAAAGATTCTTGACGGTAACTTTCAGTGGGTATTAGTTTCTAACTTTTGAGAATTACTAATTGCAGTCACTTTTAGTAGATTGTTGGTACTGATAGAAAATAGTGGTATTTATGTTTGATTTTAAGAAATGTTTAGATTCCTTCTTTAATCAATTTTGCAAGCTTTGGATTGAAAAGACTCGTCCAATGATGATTTTAAGCGCATGCTATCGTCGTGTTTTTTGTCGATTAATGTGATAAATGAAGTTGCAATCGATAAAAGCTAGGTCGGAGGATTATGAGATATTAAATGATACAGTTCTGTACAATGAATCGAAATTGTTACCGATTCGTACAAGTACTGACGATTTAATGACACATTTCGTTCAAGACGAATAATTCACCGCAACGATTTATAATTGTACCGTATACCGTATTATGGTCTGTTTTCAACCTTTAGATTGTACGGTCTGGTCACCCCAGGCTGGACAGTACATTGCTAATTGCTGATTGATCATTTCTGAATAACGCAATTAATCGAACGAGAACCTTGTTAATTGTACAAGAATATTAAAACAGACTGAAAAAAGAACATCAATTCTCGCTCTCTGTATTTTCTTCTTATTAACAGGTTCAATTTTTTTTCTTCGTACCTCGTTACAATTTCAGTAATTACTATTAAATAATATTACATTTTTGTAGTTTAACTCGAATTTTAAATCTTTCACGACAGTTCTATACTTTCAAAAAATTACAATAAAAACGCACTAAAAATCAAATAAAACATCTAACGCTAACAATTTCTTATTCTAAACCAATGAAAATTCCTGTCTAAGATAATAAATCGTTAAAATCCACAAAAACCTAAAATTTTAACTCATCACGCGATCGATCGCTAAATTAACCAATATCAATTTTGCAAGGTATTAAATTTCAAGTGTCTCTAACATCGATTCACCGATCAATCCTGAAAATCGTTTCCACAAGAATCTCCCTTAAATGTCTCTGAACGGTGAACGGAAGAAGAACAGAGAGATATCGAGATTGGAGTACCGATGCAGCGATCGATCGCACAAAGGGTGAGAAACGAAGGGCAGAAAACGAATAAAGGAGCCTACCGACTATGGCACGTGCGAGGGCTGCGAGCCGCAAAAGAGGCGGCTTATATTATTATAACCGTGGGCAGGTGGGCGAGGCACTCTATTGGCAGTGCTAACGAGGGATCGGTAATTATTACCCACGACTTAACTCCTAGCTGTTCGTGCAAAGACCTTTATTGTAATCGCTCACCCTTCGTCCTTTCTTCTTCTGGCCCGAATCTGGTTTGCGGGAATCCTATAACGCCGCTGCGGCCACCGAATTAATACGCATTACGATGGAATTCCGACGCGTTCACCGTACTTCGACCTCCTCCTTGTGGAATTTTGCAGCGAAATTAGGAAGGAGGATTACGCGTCATTGTTCGGGGTAATTGGATGCTAACAATTGGATTTGTTATTTTAGTTTTCGGGCAAAAGTTGTCTGATGCGTGAAAATGGTTCTTAGTTTTTGAAGGATTTTGTCATTTTTTTGTTATTTAACATGGAAATTGGTATCGAGGTATTGAAGTAGCGTTTAATTTTAAGCCAGGAATGCTACTTATATTCACACTAAAATATTCATTTATTTTTTGTCTTATTAATAATTGGTTACGAATTGGTAAAATAACATAAAGCATGGTTTCGAATTATTCGATTTAAAAAAAATCTAACTCTGCTAAAATCCAATATCTTCGTTCAAAATGTATACTATAATATTCGAAGCATTTCTGTCAGTCCAATACAAAAATATTTCTACCAAATAAGTAAAAGTCCGGATTTTTGGAACCAAAAACTGGTGAAAGACATTTGAAGCTCTATTTTCGACGTTGGAGGATATTTGAAAGTTAAAGACATCTTGAATCCTAGTTCCAAAGTCTTCTTATCCGTACGAAAATATCGTTCGAGATAGAAAAGAAAAATCAATCTTGTTCGAACAAACTCGTACAAAGGCAAATTGAAACACGTACCCATTAAGGGGGATTATTTGACACTGGATTTCGTGCACGTGTTTAAGGTTCGTCGCATGTCGGGTTCGCGAACAACCGGGTCGAACAACGTATCAGATGATTTTCACGTTTTGATGGAGTTGTTGACCCTTGTAAAGGTACCTGCGTGCCGCCACGATTACACACTTTCAACGCGTTAGTGTGAATGTACGTCTACCTGTCCGGTCAAGGTGGACGATCCATCATCGTGTCAACGGAGCGTTACGCCGTACGACCAGGAATTTATAACATTCCCCTTTACGCACATATACGTCTCCTATCGGGTTTGAACGCTTTTTTTGAAACTGGTCGGATAAAGACCAGAGGAATAAAAAGTGTGCAATCGTATCGCGCGATAAGAGGACTAAAGGGCAAGCACGAGAAACAAAGGGAAAAAAAATAAGTACAAAGGGTGAAATGGTAGCACGAATCGAAGTGTCGTTGAAATTTTCCATATTTTTGTGAAGGAAGGAAAAATGGTTAAAAAATTAGAAAAATTAATTTTTTTTAATTCGAAAGACTTACAATCATTTACAAGTCACCAACAACGTGGGATATTTCTGATTTACTGTCGTAAATATTTCCAATACTACAGTTTCACTGTCCTGTACAAAATAATGACAAACTCCAAAAATCCTAGTTTCATCGTGTAAATAGATATTATGTTAAACCATCATTGTTCAAAATACGAACTCTGTGAAATTTTCTATCTGTGCAAATTTCCTATTTCAATATGCCTACAGAAAGTGAACAGCACAAGATCAGTCAATTTGTCGCAAGAATTATATTTTGAAACATGTTTCACTCAGTTTACGGTAAGACCATACGATTTCAACCTCTCCTTTGGCTGCATTCTCAGAATTTATTTAATTCGAAAAATAGCTATCGCCTAAACCAAATAAAACCACGTTCCAAGGAGCGAACAGCTTGAAAGAAAGGATAACCAATACCTTGAGGTTATAAAATGCGAAAACCGATAATGTTAAAGGAGTACCCAATTTCTCATCAAGTTCCTCATGTAATTCTTCCATCAACTCCATTTTCCAATTTCGCCGTACGATATTCCCGATACTCCTATCCTCAAAAACAACGCTCAACGGGAAGTATCCTTCACTGTTCGATTTCCACTCGAACCCAAACGGATAATCGCTTGTTTGCTACCTCCTCGAGGACCGATCCTTCTCTTCCCACTGAACAGCCAACTATCCGGCGAATTAACGTAAATCCTTTTTAAATAATAAACCCATCGTTAAGTGTAATGAATCTGCAGAGAATGAGAATGGTAGAAAGTATAGGGTGCCAGGGTTGCAGGGTTTCCTATTGTCGAGGCTCGAAGGGCCGATAAACGGTGCCAGTGGGACAGAACGGAAAAATGGGCCAAGACTTGGCAGTGACACTCGTTGCTCGGTGCTTATCCTCGTTATTAGCCAGGACTTGGATATTTGGATACCCTTAATCCCCTTTCTACGATTCCACCGAGTCTAATCTACCTGACTGAGGGGTGACAAATAATATCAAGTTGCCTGCCGCGACGCCAGCGCTGCTCTGGACCGGCTATCTGATTTTAAGGGACACGCCGCGAAAGATGATCCCTGTCCGACAAAAGGCGTCGAGGCCCTAGCTCGGATCGTTGGCTAGAATATTTCCACCGAAATCGGCATCGTCGTTTCGTGGCAGAGGGTAAAGCCGTCCGGGGCTATTTTTCCGCCGCTTGTTTGCGTGCGTTAGGATGGACTCGTAACGGTGACACAAAGAAGCTTTTCAATGCTGATGGCGACACAGAAGGTTTTCGTGGAGACGGAATTTTTTCTTTTTTTTTTCTTTTTTTTCTTTTTAGGGGAAAGTATTAGTTTGCGTTAAATTGTGAGATATCGCATGGATTGCTCGAGACTGCGATTGACTTTGTCATTGCAGCGATGGTCCGAGAAGGTACGCGCGACCTGGAAAACAAAATGGTGGAAATAGAAACGTAGTTGGAGGTGAGTCAATGTTTCGTCGATTAGGAGTTTTGTTTTTTAGGAGATGCGTTAAGGGTTGAGTATCTTCTTGAGTGCAATGGGTTAGCTTCGAGAAATGGAAGGTTGGAACAAGTATGATTGACGTCGGTGATATACGAGATGAAACTGGTGATCGATCGGGTGCGTGAAAAAAAAAAATTGCTAACAATAAGAGGAGCGGTAAATGAAAGGAAGAGAAGCTGTACAGGTTGCTTCGTTATGAATGAAGAAAAATTTATCGTTCGATTAACGGTGTTCTTTTGAAGAAAAAATGTTATACAAACATACACCAGAAATTCAGTAATCAAAAGATAAAGAAAGAAAAAATAAAGTGCTAATATACTACCTAAATTCCACATAGCACTTTTAAAATCAAAACATGGAACTATTTTATTAAATTATCAAACCTAANAGAAAAAAAAAAAAAAAAGAAATAACGTGCTAATATACAACTTAAATTCCACATAACGCTTTTAAAATCAAAACGTGAAACTATTTTATTAAATTATCAAACCTAAACCAATTTCAGCTATTACAAAAAAAAAAAATGCCTCTAAAACATACGATAAACCAATTTCCAGAAAAAACATCATCGCTTCTCACGATCGCCCTTAAAACAAGATCTACCTCAACAGACGCGAAAGCCCGCGAAAGCAACGCAGAAAATCGAGATAAAAGGTGATCACCATTCACTTCGGTCCTCTCTTTCCCCTCCTTGCTCGAAATCAATCGAACGTGTGTACATCTATACGCGCGAAACGCATATCTGTGTAAGTTCTTACCCGACCAGGTACATCGACTCGAAGAAAGAACACCTGACAAGACCAACAACGAGAAAGAAACGCAGAAGCAAAGACAGAAAGGAAGAAACACGCACGCACACCGGCAGCGGCGAGGAGAAATCCATCGTTGAGATCTTTTTCTCGAGTCAGTTCGATGAGGGGAACGGTACAGAAACGATAAGCGAGCAAGATCGACGGATACACTGGAATCACGAACGAAAGAGAGAAAGAAGGAGCCAGTTCAACGAGTTCTAAGGCGGTGGCTGCCTTTAAAAGATGCCGGACGCTTTGATGTTCGCCGCACGTCATCTTCCGCGCTACCTCTCCGCGCTGGCCAACTTCGAAGCGGGCGAATAGCGAAACGTCGCCGAAACATCGCGTACGAGAGGGTGGATCCTTCCGTTGGACCCGCTCGTGCTTCGGTGTTCACACAAACGCGTACATCCCCTTCGTTAAGTGGATGCTCTTTCGGGCGTTGAAACGTAAATTTGGATTCGCTGATAAAATAATTTATTACTAAATGATTATCGATAGAAGTTACTCTTTTAACGCGTTAACACGTTCGCGGACGTGAATCCTGTAGCATTCGTTTTTATTATGATGCAGAATGACACGAATGCTATAGCATTCAAATCTTAACCGTTTGCGGTCCGAGCTACGTTCGACGCTTTAACTTAACTAGTTCATATTCAATAATATACTTTTAAAATTTGATAAGACCCATTAATGAATTATAAGGTATTATTTCTTGAAATTGATACCGTCAGTCCTGAGAAACCAACGACGCCTAAACGAAAATTTCAGAGTCGATCCTCAGGGACCGGCGTGGCGCTTAACGTGTTAATAATTACATGTACAAATATTAATTCTAAAAATAAAATATCTAGAATTATTTAATCGAGANTTTGATAAGACTCATTAATGAATTATAAGGTATTATTTCTTGAAATTGATACCGTCAGTCCTGAGAAACCAACGACGCCTAAACGAAAATTTCAGAGTCGATCCTCAGGGACCGGCGTGGCGCTTAACAAATATTAATTCTAAAAATAAAATATCTAGAATTATTTAATCGAGAATCATATTTATTATTATTTTAATGATTCGATGAATTTGTGAACGAAGAAAAAATATACAAAAATGCTACTCGATTAATAAGTTCCCTATTGGTACCAAAGAATTCATTATTGTTTTATGTTGCTGTTTACGCGAAGTGGGAGAATACAGGGGTGTGAACATAGGGCTGAAAGAATGTTGTTCCAGGAGGATAATGTGGAAGTAACTAAGGGTTGTTTGGGTGACTGGTTATAGAAGATTGAACAGAGGCGGGGAAGCTGTTTTGAAAGATGTTTTGGGTTAGAGGGTTTCCGCGAGTTGTTTTGCTCGATTTGTATTTTGTTTGTAGGTTTGTTGAGCTATCTGGAGACAAAGATGATGCCGAGTTTTGGGGAAGAAAGGTTGTCCTATTTTTCTAAATGCTCTTATTTGTATTTCCACTTGGTTTCCTTTTTTAAGATCAATTATATAACTACACAGAACCTTGAAATTTCATTTCTCCAGCGTATAAATTATTATAATATCTATGTTCAATTATCTCTAATTTGATAAAGAATTGAAAACTGAAAAAAAATTTGATAAGACATATCAGAAAAAGGAGGCTGATAACATTTTAATCGTTCTTTTACATCCTTCTAAAGTAACACACAAACCCGACGTGATCAATCAAGATTTATTTCCACGTCAAACAACTTTTCACAATTTACGTTTCACTAATATTCATCAACTAAAACCAGTCACCGTTGCCGATGCTAAGCATATCCGACGTATTCTCTTACATCCATGAAACTCGCTTCAAAGAAGATCGTTTTACACGTTTTAAAGAAATCTTTGAATCACGTTAGTCCAGGAACCTAAATAAGCGCCTCTTTTTAAAAATAATCCAACGTGTCTCGTGCCGATAACTGTATCGGTGCTTCGATCATCGATGCACAGCTGGACGAGATTTCCGCGTGATGCGAGTTCCGCTAGGCGGTATCGCGACGGTCGATCGATCGCGAAGAGGACATCAATACTCATTAACGTTCGTTGCATCGACGTTCGGATCGTCCGGCACAAAGATTTCGGTGACTCGACCGGTAACCATAACGGATGACCACACGGTGAACTTGCAGGTCTACCGAGGATGATGACGATGCCAGGACCACCGTTCACACAAATCAAGCTGCAACAGAGGGAACTCTGATGGAATGGTACGAACGTCAAAGAAGTAGCCAGAAAGTGGACAAATACCTGCTGTGTTATTTTGACGAATAGAACAAAATGATTTAACGTTGAAGCGAGAAATTTGAATGAGTGGAAATATGAATGGTTTGTGAGAAGTTTCTTTTTTCATCCAAGAATTTGAGGAATTTATCACCGAATCACGGATTTTTATACATTTGTAGGAAATTTAAAGCTGCAATATTGCACCCAATGCACGTGGTGCGAAAACGAAATACAGAATGTAAAAATTATTTATCTGTCTATTCAATTTTTTACTATATTTTCAAAAACATTAAGCTCCATAAAAATTCGTAATCTACCATTATTACCGTTATTACCATCGTGTATGAGAAAAATGTACAAAAAATCAGTTGATAGCTCATAAATGGGATTGTCATTTATCCAGAATACCGCAACTTAAATAAATTTATAATTTTGAGAGATGCAAACCAAGAAAATATTGAATAAAAAGCGAAGAAGAAAAATCAACGCACAAACATCATAAAAATTCAAGAACGAACACTGGATTCCAGTTCCGCCTCATCCATGAGCAACCTTGCAGCTTGTTCGATATAAAATAAAAGTTTCTGTTTCATTACGATTCCTATTTTACACATTATTCATCTAAATATTTTCGTTATTTTCTTGTTTACAATCGATGATACCATCCTCCTTCTAATCACCTTCAGTCTTCTTAACGAGAACATTTCTCAATTCGTATCGATCCTTCCTTACTTTCATTCCTACAATCCCACTACAAATTCTTGCGAGTTACGAGTAACGAGGGAGCGCTCTCATACAAGAATACTCCACTGGTGAACTCACAAACTTGCCAATTCTCTCAACCCGAATAACCTGGGCGTGTGCTCCCAAGAACCTTTCACCGTTTCGTAAAATGAAGTGCTCATCGATACTCTTCTCCTGACAAATGTGAGCATTGTCCGCGGACAGCGTGCTTCCAGCTTCACAATTACACCGTTGCTCGGTCGTTCGGCATATACGAGCCAGGACACTTTTCATCCACGTTGAACCGGGTCGTTCGAGGCGAACGGATCGTTGAATGTCGGCGGATCCTTTTTACGCTCACGGTTCCTCCTGGGAGGATCGCTCTCTTCGTACGATTCGTCACCGACGAAAACTTCTTCTTCTTCTTCTTCTTCTTCTTCTTCTTCTCTCTCTCTCTCTCTCTCTCAATGACCGGTCGAGGAACGTTGCTGAATGTATCTCGAACGACGTATCTGTGAACGGGTACACCTGTAGCCACTGCCGGTATCCCCGAAATAATTCCGGCCATAATAATAAGCCTCGAGCCGGAACGAACACAAGAACGACGGCCCATTGACTCCGTTTTTCGTGTGGCTGAATAGAAGCGAGACGAATTGTGCAGCCACGATGAATCGGTCCCGTAGCTCTCTCGAACCTAGTGGCTCCATGAATGAAGATGTCGTTGCACACGACGGGAAATAACGTCGTTCGAGCCGATCCTACGGTTGTCCATAAATTATCTACTCCACTCGAGTTCGCTATTATTTCGATGTACACCTTCCTCGAATGTTGGTGATTCTTACTTTTGGTTGTTTACTTACCTGTGCAGCTGAAGACGCCTGGCGAACCGAGTCTCGGACCTTTTAGGAGCTTCGCGGTCGACGCAGTTTTATTGGTTGTCAAAGTGCACGCGGGACGATTCTTTGAACTGTAAATTGTCGTGCTGTGTGTTATTTTACGTTGCATCGGTGGAATATCGAGAGAATTATGCTTCCGTAAGTTTTACGATCGTTACGATTAAAGCTTTGAGGTGATTTTAAATTGTTTAAATAGCGCGTAACGGGGTTTTTTACATTTAATTATAAATTTAATATGCGCAGATATAGATTGATGGATGTATTTGAAATAAAAATTAAAAACAGCGATGTGCAAGTATTTTGAACACGAAAATTTGCAATTTTAATTCCTTCTCTGCCAGGAAAATGAAAATGCCGTCGATCAACGCAAGTTGGTGCAACGAGGAAAGTCACAACGTTTAACTCGACGCGAACAAAACATCCCGTACCCCAATATCGATAACTACCCAATTGTGCAGCCTCCGGAGGTTCGTTTCTGATGTAATCAGGGAATACGCAGGGGGTGCTACTAATTGTAATCGTATAACACAGCCAGCCGAGGGGTGACGAGCATCGCAAAGAATTGATTCTGGTTACGTTAATATAATCAGAAATTCAGGACCAGCTCGTTTCTGCCCTTATGAAATATGTACCACGGTAGACAACTGTGTTCCCGTCTTATTTATTTACCGTCCATCGCATGAACACGGAAACTCAACTATCCGTCGCGAGAGTTTCGAACGCTCCGCGCAGAACTTTTTGGCGATAATAGAGATATCTCTGAAGGATTGCGTTTCGTTTCGAAGACAGCGATGCCGGCAATGGTACACAGAACTATTTAGTCGATTTTAACACTAGAAATACCAAAGTACCAAAATTCTCATAGAAACTTTATAAATTTACGGTGGTACATTTGTGGAAATTTTCTGCGACTTTTCTTCCTAAAAATGTAATAAAATAGATAAAGGTTTGTCGCTCTTGAGTCGTGGATTTTTTTATACACCTTCTATTTCGATTTCTTTAACATAAAAAGAGTATACTTTGCGCAGCGCATTCTTACCTCCATAAACGTTACTTTTTCCAAGGGAATACAATTTTATTGTATATGTAACTTCGTGAGCATAACTTTTAAATAATAATAAAATAATCATATATTTTCATGCTTATATTTAACACGAAAAGGAAATTATAGAGGCACAGTTTATTTCATTTAAATATAAACCAGTGAATTAACCAGTCATGGTACTGTTAGCGTTAATTACTGCTAGCTCTAGCGTTAAGACACTATCCATTTTTATTTTCTTTAACATTTATCAGTGTGCCACCTAAAATGAAAAAAAAGAAGTAAAAATTGTTACATCAGAATGTGAACTTTCACTTTATGAACGAGAATTATGGTACAACAATGTTCCAAGAAATAGACAGATTTTATTTGAAACAAAATAAATATTTATCAAGAACGAGCTAAAAATAAAGATACAATTTTACATCTCACCTCGCTGATCAACCTTCGAATACCAAAGACGAATACATAATTTTGCTCCAACATTCCCAATCGTCGTTTCAATTCTACCAGAAAAGTATTCACGGAAATTCTTCTCCTACAAACATCCACCGATACCTCTCGCTTCCCTGCATTCTCTATTCCCATACTAAAGCTCGATCGCTCTCATTCCTCGGCAGAATCGCAACATAGTTCCAAGTACGGAGTGTCGAAAGAGGGCAGTCCGGCGGTGGTGCGTTCAAACATCAAAGACAAGAGTAGAAAAGAGAAAGGGAATCGCGTGAGCATCGGCGGAACATAGCGGAGAGAGAGGAGCACGGTAAAAGTGGGCAAGATCGCGCGCGCTTGAAAAGGCATCCATCGGGTTCCCTTTCAGCGGCGCGCACAAAACGAGCCCGCGGTATCGGCGCGGCGATGGAGCGAAGAGCTCGCGTAATCAATCAGTTTCATGGGAGCACGGAGGCCCGGCGCGTTAATGCCCGGTAGAAAACTATGAATACACGCGTGGTTGTAGGCACACTTGGCCGACGAGGATTCGGACGAATGCAACGTGCAAGACGAATACGAAACTGACCACGAATACGAGCTTGCTCCAGCTACTGCTTGCTTGGTAGCTTACGCATAATACGTACGCTTATACAAGGTGTTTCAGAATCGAAGTGTTAACGCTCTGTAGCTCCAATTTTGTTCGCTTCTGAAAAACAAAATTGCTGGTTCATTGAAATTTTAGTTTTGAACAAAATTAGTGCAGCTTGTTACATAGCACAATTATGTAAAAAGGAAACGATGTTCGTAAAAGATGGGCATATGGGTATTTAACGCTTAGACAGCCGCGCTTGTCATGAATAATTGTATAACTGGAACTCAATACCATTGAATAAGAAAAGAGAAATGATATTTTTGTGAAGTTCTGAGCAAGGAATTGGATATTACTGGGTATGGAAATTTAAGCGTGAGAATGGAATAGCATCGCATCCGTATCAAACAATATACTTACGTTGCGTGTCAAAGAAATTTAAATTAAAGGTGTACGGAGCAATACACAACGAAAGAGAGTCAAACCTTGGTCTATATTTTTAACAGAAAAATTGGGGAAAATTCCCCGAAATATGCCACGATAAATAGATAAAATTTATTTTAGAAAAATACGTAACCGTAGCTCTGATGTTAAAAGTAATATATAATACCAAGATCCTTAAATTTGCACCTCTTTTAAACCTCCATTATCAACTAAAAATAAAAAAGAGAATCAAGCATATTAAAACTAGATAGCATATTAAAAGAATCAAGCATATTAACACTAGAACTACCGACGATTAAAGTTTACCTATTTCAACTAAAGAATTCAATATAATAATTATTTGAAAAAAATCTAAAATCTAAGGGAAATAAATCTTTGTTCATATCCGTTACAGAAAAACGCAATTAATTCTTAAAAATGCGTCATTAAAAATTTATAGGATTTACATATATGAGAAATTGCAAACCAGTCATTTTGACCACCTCGGTAGTTCTAGTGTTAAAAAAAAAAAAGAAAGAAAAATGTTCCTTTCGACACTCCCTATCTCTCGCTGTTTGATAGATCTATAGTTTTGAAACACCCTGTATATACGTGTATACATGGTATGTTACGCCACTGACGAATGCATTGTGCCATCGTAGCGAGTAAACGAGTCACGCTGCGTCACGTTCTGGCCCACCACCGCAGCAGCAGCAGCAGCCCTTCTCCTTTTGTACGAACACCCCGCTGCTTTTCAGCCTGGCCTGAATTACGTTACGCCGCTTTACTATCGGCCAGTTTATATTCGAGGTTTATGCGAACCTCGGTTAGATACACATGAATAGCGTTTTAATCGAATCGCGCCGCAGCCACGTAATGATATTTGCTCCCTTCTTTTACGGCGCACTCGATGGTAGCATGGAGAAAGATTCTCTCTTTTTTATTTTTTTCCTTTTTTCGGTCTGTCTTTGTTTTTTGGCTTTCTCTTGTTTGTTTTCCGTTCGTTTGTTTGTTTGGAGGTTGAGGTTCTTTGCCAGATTTGTCGGTATTGGATTTTGGGCTTTCCAAGTGGATTCTGTGCGGTGGTGTACGGCGTTTGGGTTAGGTTTCGGTACAGGGAAACAATTTTCGTTTTTGTAGAATAAATGGAAGTATGTTTCTTCCGTTAGGTTCTACTCCGGTCTTCGTACTGCGATTTTAAGTTACACCGTGCAATTTGGTTTATCCAGTGAAACGATTTTGTCGCTTTTATTCGTTGATCCGGTTACGATGATCGGTTAAAGCAGTTCAATTAATCGTTCCGATCGACGATGAGGGTATCTGTGGAAATTATTTTGCAAAGTAACGCACTGTGAATACCTTAGTTCTTACCTAGTTGAGTTTCGATTATTTTTAAGAACAATTTTCAGTAGAAAAAAAAAAAAAAATTAATACTGTGACTACATAGCGTCATTTTTAAGTCTCGTATAAAATACAAATAAAAAAAATATTTCCTTAGTCAAGAATGAATTTAAATATGAAAAGCAGGAAAATTTGAAACAAACAGTAAATATACAACGTACCAATAATAATTGTATACGTCTTCTTAACTTCCTTTCAACTACTCGAGACGCCAAATCACTCGAGCACGAAAAGCGAATCGAATTTGGTACTCGAGAACAGACGAGTTGAAAACTCTCGAAATATTCGCACATGCCAGCTCATAACTTAATGGAGTTGACAAGTCGTCGGCGAGGATGATGGACTGCGTTGGATCAAGGGGGTCCTCGCAGCCCTAACGCGTGGCTGAAAAACGGATTCGCCACGGGCAGCTGCAGCAGCATCGCGACTTCTCTTGCCTCCTAGCTCATTTTCCTTCTTATTTTCAGGGGAAATCAACTCTCTACCGTCAACGTAATCGGTTTTTCTCTTGTGTCACTCGAACACCACGGCATTTGTGCACACGCGTGTTTTACACGATATCCGTGTTCCGAATTATGCACGGGACGACCCCTCGACGGAGATTCGAGAGGCGAAAACCACTTTATTATACGGCCGTCAAAATTTTCATTCATATTCGTTTTACATCGTCACGGTTCCTTAATGCTGAACAATGCTGAGATATATCGAACGTGTGTAATTTATGCATGACAGAGTGGGAGGTATAGTATTTTGTTTGCTAATTTTTTTTATCGAGCAAAGAATCTTGTCGATCGAGTATTTAATAGGCAACGAAAGATTTTACGTAGGAATGAATTTTGTGGAGCTGTAATACGATGATTTTTAGATCGATGTAACGTTGATGGTAAAAAATAAAAATGTATTTTGTAAATAATAGGGAAGGTGAAATATGTTTTACAATTTTGGCGAGAAATCTACTGTATCGATGTGGAATTGATTTTTTGTAGGTTTGTATGTCGCGGTAAGTTACCGATTGAAACGCTTCCTGTGGTTGATAAAGCAGAAAATATTATATTAATTATTTGTACGATCGCAGAGAACATGTCTCGATAATCGATGCAATTTATAATTACAAAATAGACGTTTTCTCTGATACATCATTATTTCGTATAATATGCAAGCACATAAACTAGTTTATTATTTCTTTGTCACTGCCGGCATTACCGACTTACCACGGAATAAAATTTACTTTTATTGCGTTTATATTTGTTTTTCACTGCATTATTAGAGGGCTAACGCCCGTTAACAAGTGAATAAATAAATAAAATTATTGTTACGTTCAAGCGAGAATTCATCGATAGTTCGGATTGGTACTGACAGAGGTCCACCGAGTGCTCTGGCACCCACGTACGATATGTACGAGCGAGTACGAGGCGGGACAACTCGAAGGATCCAAGTGAATGCGAACCAATAATCGAGACATTAATTACTCTATTGAATAAACATAGAGGATGATGGAAAAGCAATGTTGTTTATTCATTTTATTTATTCCATCTTTCGAAATAAAATACGTTGAGAAACCATTTGAAAGATCTTTGCATATTAATTATGATGGAACATTTTTAAATTCCTAACATCTCCATTGTTCGTTTCGTCTCTGTAAACTTTTGAAGTGCACGGTACTTTGTAAAACATCCTAGTAATTTTTACGTCTATCCACGCACTTGATTGGAGTAAGTTTTCCCAGGATTTGTCCATCCCAAAGGAAATGTTCCTTTTCCTTGTTTTTAAGACGCTTAGCGACGTTCAGTATATTTTCTATAGCGAATCCGCGTTGTTCGAACTTTTTTTATTTCTTGTACCTGTAGTGTACAAAAAAATAATAAAGTTCCTACTTTCTACAACTGTACCTATTTCCTGTTTATTCCTCGGTTATGGTTACAGTCTCCACGGTTACCGCTATAATCTAAAAAATAGTTAAACGTTTTCAGGTTTTAGGTTGAAAAATCTGGTGCTTTAATGAGCAGCGATTAGAATAGCGATTTATAAATGGCAGCCTTAGGTTAGCATAATATCTCGTAACCATTTTCTTCCTCTGAATCAATATCGATCTCGATTTTTATCGCGCATTAACACATCGTTTACGTTTCATTGACCTTTTTTCGACCCGCAAGAAGTTGTACAAAAAACAAATCAGAGACTATGCAACGTGTTACGTTATTGCACAAGCGTCTTACGCGTGAACTAACGCCTCGATTGACACGCGCTTCGCGAAGCCGCGATTCAACGGAACAAGGGTAAACGTAACGTCTAACGCTTGCCTCTAAAACGTGTGAGGTAATACTTGCAAGGTGAAACCGATTAAAAGGTGACATTAATCGGGTTACCTCGTGCAACGAGTGCCTGATCGATCACGAACTTTCAGTTTATTACGAAAGCCCTACGAGGATCGTCGTCCCCACGCTTACGCGTCATTGAACGTCAAACACCGATGTTAGGAGACTGCATTTGTGATAACGCTCGATTTCAAGGCCGGGAATACACTCTCTTACCGATCCTCGTGCAACCGGTTTCCTCGGATTTTATCGATAGTCTGGCAAAAGGTGCGCAGCTTTCGTGCGACTAGTTCAAGGGAAAATGAAATCTCAGGCTAGCTTACAGTGATATTGAAATGTGGTTCACTGGATGGGATAATTTAGTTTCATTCGAGAATTCGTGAACTTTTTTTTTCAATCGGAGTACGATGATTTGTATCGTGATCTGTAATTTATTTTAGTTATTGAACAGAGTTACGCTTCCTCCTGTAATTCTTGCTTTAAAGGAATATTTTAATTTCAATAAAATTTTGTTAATTTAACCGTAGGCACGCAAAATATATTAATTACGGAATAAATTGTTATCCACCTTGCACATTTTCTAGCATAATTATCGAATCATTGCTTCGAAAGCAAACCACTGAAATTAAAATTTATATTAATGAAAGTTCGCAGAAATTTCTCATCGATCAGAATAATTCTTTCGACGTACGAAGAATTTATCATCCTCCGATATTTTAATATAGCTTGCAACATTTTATCCACGTAGCAACACCTGAAATCGTGAACAAATTTTACAATTATAACCTTAAGCGATAAAAATGAAAAACCGGCATGTGCACCAAACTGCATTTACATAACCGACACCGTTTATGTTTGCCCCGTACGCGCAGACTGTTTTGAACATTTATTCCCAAACTACCGTAACATTTCGGGTAGTTATTAATTAGAAAAAATTCTTTTTTTAATTCCTTAAAAAATGTTAATATTTTTATTTTCATCTGTTAACAGCAAACCAGTCTGGCCTTGTTTCGTACCGATTGCACGGTCTTTACCGCGCAAAGGGCTGAAATTTACTTTCACGAACTGTTACACGTGAAGCGGATGACTTTTTCTTTTCGAAACGGAAACACGTCCCACGCAAGAACGTGACAAGAGCATTGCCGATTTTGGGGATAAGCATTTCGATGGCAGAATATTTTTCCATTAGCAACGAGTACCATTGTCTAAAGGTTGAAACACGCGTTCGTGAATACCTGCGATGGTGTACCGTGCTGAGACACGCTGCTCGTGACTAATGTGACCTTCACCCTTGCCTCGTTTCACCGACTGGTCATTTCTCTTCCAGTGGCCACCTCAGTTCTTGAGTTAGCGCCGCAGCCCGTTTGGTTGCCGGCGTTTAGATTATGGAAGCAAGGGAGAAGAAGAGTTGCTTGTAATATTTATTTATTTATTTATTTATGTTACAGATATAAGATATTAATATCCTTTTCGTTGAATCACATTGACACCCGTTTTGTTGTTACCAGGCGTTCAACAAATGTTTATCAAATGTAGTTAAGTTCAGTTTGCCTCTGTCAACGCGTAATCCCGTTCAATCTTTACATTATTTATTTATTGTAAAAAGTGTTCGCTCCGATCCTCTACCTCTAACAATTTATTTATTTATTTAAGGTTTTTTATTATGATAGAAGAAAAAGCTCATACAGCGAAGTGATTCATGTTATTGGCAAGTAGGGGGCGGTACTACATTATTCCAGTCTAACCTGTTTGTGTAATAAAATAAAAAAGAAATAAATAAAAACGATTTTTCTTTATCCTATTTTTAGTATTTTGCAGATTTCAGATACAGATTTGTTGAATAATTCTTTTTTTTGTTGCAGTATTACTTTTTGTTGCTGTTAATTTAATAATGGTGGAACTGTTAGAAAAAAGAGCTACGTAAAATATTTCTTTCCCGATTGTACTTAATACTGTATGGATTTTTTTATCGAATAATTTTTTTTTTTTATTTTGTAAGTACAGTGTTAATCTAACGATGATGAAATCGCGGAAGAAGAGAATCGTTGTGAAATCTTTCGCTTCACCGAGAGATTCTTTACTGCATCTCTAATATGGTGGACGTTTCTTGTTGAGGTGCGTTTTTCTCGTAGCTGTTAGGTATGTTGTTAATCTGGTAATTCAACTTTTCAAGTTTCCAAAGTTTGCACGGTGGTAATTGCACAGAGGAGAAATGTTAACGTAAAATATACGATTTCCGCAGTGTACTTTTTATGTTATTATCAATATATATAATGTCCATTTTTGTTTAATAATTTTTCTTAAATAATCTTGTCAGTTGATTCATTGATCCAGCATTTCAGGTTTTCACGTTATTGACGAGCGATGAACTCGCGGAAGAAACGTAATTAAAATTTAAACGAATTTTCAAATTACTAAAATCGTATTTAATTAAATTACAGAAGGAAGAAAAAAAGAAGTTTATTTAATCATTTATATAAGGAGTGTTTTTTTTACTTAACAACGTTTACAATAATACACGCAGAAAGATGAAACTGAGTATAGTGACTAGAAAAAAAAAAAATATTGTACAACGTGAACTCGTGACTTCTATTGCAAATATTTATCTTTCGATAAAAATATATACAAGATGTATATCAAAGCTTGAATTTGACACTGCACGGTAAAAGATGTTGCCAACAGAGACCAGAAATGATGTACAAATACTTTCTTCGATCATTGTACTTGAGTTTCTTATAAGTATCTTTATTTAATTTCAAACAACTCGAACATTTTCTTACCTAATATACTTGTCTCTCACAGTCATTAATTAATGCACTCATCTACACAGCTGCCAGTGCAGTTGCCAACATCCAGATGACGAAAGCCTGCAAAAAAGAAAAAAGGAAAAAAAAAATAGATTAAGATGAAACGTAAGACTCTAACGCAACTTCAATGGTTTTATTAAACAGTTTTTTCTCTCATAATGACTAGTTAATTTCTCGGCCCAGAAAATAAACCAGTCCGATTACTGGTTTCTTGTTTGAAGCGCGAGAAGAAAAACAAAATCTTTAGGAAGAAATACATATAAGAGCGATCTTTTATACAGACTGATACAGTCTTTATCAACGTAACAAAGATATACGTATTAAAATTCAGCTACATTGTACAATGAATCATAGTACGACACACGTAAATGAAAATAAAAATAATTCTGTGTTACAGAAGTTGTCCAGGTAAGGTTTCATCGAGCGATTACTTCATTTCTTACGGCAACGTACTCCTTTTGCAGCGAAAGGGTTAAAATGCTTCAAAGCAACGAAGTGAACTGAACGAGAAGAAGTGCATCTTCGTAACCTAAAATCCCAGGAATACAAAACGCATGAAAAATTAAAAGACATAATAAAAAAAAAAAAAAGAAAAAAAAAGAAAAAAGGAACCAAATAATCACGTAACGCGGCGTAACGTTACTTAACCTCGATTGAAACGTGTTCTTTCGCACCAAGCCACCGAGCCGATTCGCACGATATCCATAGTCATTTCTTTTCCGGCCGGTCGCGGTATCAGAACTTTCACGCTCGAAATGTTGGCCGACCATTGCGAAATCAGATGATTATTTGCACAACCGTGCCGGCTTTTCGCTGGTTCGCTTTATAAGCCAATTATCGTAGAAACCGTATCGACGACAGGAGACCAGTGCCGGAAGAATTGCAGTTGGACAACGCGTCGGATGGGTCGTTAGTATTCCTCAAGGTCGCGATCGTTGGACGCTCGGAATATTCAGCGGTCGTAGAGGCGAGATAGGCTTCGAGCGAGGGCGTATCTTGCTGCTATGCGCATCTTAATTAGATACACGTATCGAGCATTGTGGCTCGTGTAAGGAACGCGTGTGTGCGAGCTATTTTTGGGCAATAAGATGAACTTAGCTCGCATCACAATGTCGGATGGAAATGAAAACCCGTTCCAAGGGGGGAAGCTTTGTAAGTGGAAGAATTTCGATGACGTTTCAGAGAGCGGTTCGGAGGCTGAGTGGCTCTGCAACAGATGGAATATTTTTTTCTTTTATTACTTTGCTCTTTGAGAATCGTGTTAAGCGGCACGTTATTTGCAAGACAAATGTTTTGTGGAAACTTCGAATTTATTTGTAGAAAAATGATATGTACTCTGTTATGTTTGGTTGCTTTGAAAATTTCGATGTTTTTAAATCATTTTTGATCAAGCGGAGATCAAGCGGAGATACTTCCACAGCCTTAAAGATTGATATAATTATGTTCTTGAGGATATCCTGTTGTCAACCGAACGGGAATCCCTTTCACCAACGGTCTGCTTTCTTATGTAATCCGTCGCGAAATATTCGGACAACTAGTTTTCTCACAAATTTAATTTTAGCAATAAAATTTTAACGAATCAAAGTCTGTAGTAGACCAAAATGAAATCTTGCAGAAACATCTGGAATGTTTTATGAATCACCAAAACTTGATGTCATAAAAAACATGTTAATCGCTTCACCGTACAATAAAGACTAAATCTTGCAAAAGTACCGAAAATATAAAGCAATATAACTACGTTACTGCAAAGATCTAGGAAACTAGATTCTCGTAGTAATATTTTCCTTAACCGTGGTTATAAATCAAATACCAATATTTACCATATCACTCATCGAGAACATTCAAATATGCAAAATTTCTTTCTTAAATTTCGAATATTTATTCAACACATTTAAACGCCAGAATTATTGCAATTATCACCAGCTAGCAGCTTCTCCAAACATCGAAAGGAGCAACATCCTCTCTGGAGATAATTTTCTAAACAAGCAGCAATCTAACGGGGTAGAAGGCGACTAGACGAAAAGATCGTTGATTCCATTTAGAACGAATGAACGTGAGAACGGAAACGTGGGCCGAAGGTGCAGCGAATTAGGCTTCATTGTTATCCAAGAAACGACAGGAAGAGGAGCTATCGTAAGAAGGAAGCTTACGCGTAATGAGGCGAATCAGATCGGCCGGTTACGAAATACGAGATCGTTTACAGTTTCTTGCAACAGACTCGATGAAGTTTCAAAAGTGAAACGATTACCACACTTCTTATTCGATGTTTTGTTCCGTGCATATTTACCTCGTTTTTGTGTCACCTCGATCGCTGTGGTAACACTCCTTCAACGCGGTATCGGTGTTCTGCGATTCGGAAAACTTCAGAATGCGTATTTTTTGTTTGTACGAATTTTGCTTGATCAATCCGTGTATGCATAGGACCCAAGGTGACCTATATTGTTTATATTGTTTTGTAAGTTAACACAGTCGGTATGTTGATTTTTAAAAATTAAAAAGAAATTGGAGAAAAATAATTTTTGAGATAATTGGAATTGTGCGAAGTAACATTGATAGACGTGTCAGGATCATGGTAAATTAACTCTATTTTGTTTCGTTAATAACGATTCTTTCAATGAATATAGTCGTTAGAAAATTTTGAAACAAAGTAGGTTTTTTAAATAAATCTACGTGTAGGTGAAAATATGTAGCTTGATGTATGAATACCTTCCAAAAAGATTTACATAAAATGCAATGGATCGTACAGATGCAAGCATGCATAAAAGAATTTATTGGGTTACGCGATGCTTGCTTTTCGAACTCCTTTCGATATCAAAATAAAGAACAATTTTGTTATTTTTTTGTCGATAAAGAAACCACGAATACGCAGCAGGTAATCATTTTATCTTTGTCCATGTTCAAATCTCATCGTCAGCCTCTGGTTTGACAAAACTTCATACCTTTCAGGTAGAACTGATCGACTATTACGAACCAACAGATCATTAAAGAAATCGTAAAAAGTGGGTCTCGTGAGATGTCTTCTTTCCTACAAACATAATTGAATATTTTTTACCATCATAAACGAGAAAAACAACAGTTAAACGTCGATTATTCTATTATCGCACGAAGTATTAATTTCCACTTGGAAAACGAACACGTTGTCGCGCCTCATAACCCGATACTTCCGATCGCATATTACGATCGCTGACACTCTCAGCCGCACGCATCCACGATATCTATATCTGCTGCGATGTTTACATTTTTCCTCGTTTTCTAGATTTATATAATCCACGGGTTTTCCTCGTTCCTTCTCAAAACAGACGACCGTAAATCTGTGACGTCTCTCGTCTTTCCCTCTACTCCGTCGTAAATCGACTACGATCTTTGATTTTACACCATTCGGGAAACCCGTTTTCCCCCTCTGGCGCATCGTCGGGAGATCAGGAGAAAATAGCAGCGTCCGCGCCACCTAAGGATTCACACGATTCAGACAAGGATCGATCTTGTCGAAAAGGAAGAAAAAGAAAAAAAAAGATGAAAAAAGGATACTCTTATCTCTCGCTTACCACCCACCGTGAGGTTGGAACCTTCGTCCCTCCCCTCCCCGTCCAACTAACCGCTCAGCTCGACGAACGGTGTATGCGTGGACACTCGTTTATTAGCGCCTCGTGCGTGCACGATGTCGAACACACACATACGCGCGCGCATTCACCGGCGATCGTTCAGCTCGCCGCGAGGAGATACGAAATAGCAGCCGCAGTCGCGGAGGCTCGCTGCTCACGGTGAGATCGTGGTCCGTCGCGATCGTGAGCGAAGAACGGTGTCGATCGTGATCGATCGATCGATCTTCGCCGGCGGAGGACGCGACGATCCCCACCGTGACGAGGAGAAGGCGTACGGGCGAACACGCGAGAAAAGACACGACACACGTGCGAAAACGTTCGTTCGGGACAGGACACGAGAAAGAGAATCGTGATTCTTAAGCGTCGTTTCTTATCGATCGATTGGCTCGAGGATCCGCGGCACCGATCGATGGGTGCACTCGTAAAGACCGTTCGAACGACCGGGGGATAAAAGACCGCGAAAACTACCGGCACGATTCTGCGCGGTGACAGCTTTTGTGGTTCGCGTGGACGGCGTCGATGCCTGTGACGAATTAGACGCTCCGATCTCAAAGAAAGTAATAGGAATTTTGTTGAATTCTGACAGGAGATCGAGCGACATTGAACGGGACAGGTTGGATCGTTGATGCGGTGCACGGTCACGGCGAGGTTAAGCGGATGTTTGTCGCTCGGTGCGGAGACGGAATAGCTCAAAGTGCAGGACGAGTGTATTCGAGGAACGATAGTGATATTTTGAATAAAAATCGACGAGTCTCGGTTGACAGAAATGCTTATGCGTTCTGTTGCTGGATCCACGTAGTAGTAGCGGCAACATCGGAAAGATCATCGAGGAACAGGGAGAGATGGAGAATCCTTGAGTCGTTCAGGTGAGTCTGTTAATTGTTTTTCTAAAGTCTATGCAGGTGTCTCGCAGTTTTACCGACGTCTTACCGTGACGTCGGTGTTTTAGCGGTAGATACCAGTGACGGTTCGTGAGAATTTTTTAATTTTTAGCGGTGCCTTATAGGAGTTAACCGTTTTGGTGCCGGAGAATTTTCTTATGCATACGCTAAAAGTCCGGGATGAAATGCGTAGTATTTTTTTGGGGGGAAACGATGAAAATGGTTATAATTAACACATCGAGGACGGGTGACGAGATTTCTCGTGTTTTGTATCTCAGATCTTGAAAAGATGAGAATATCGGAAACGACGATATATGAAAAGTTGCTTTTAAAATATTATTCGTTCGGTTCAAATTTTAAATTAACAGCTGTCTTTAGAATACAATTTATTCTCGAAAGTATATAACCAAGAATTTATTCGATCGTAAGTCCCGTCAATGTGTTAACACTAATTGTTATGTAACGAGTAATTTTGATCAACAACTAAGTTAAATGAATAAAAACTGTGACTGATATCACTGCAACTGCTCTCAATAAATGCTTAAAGTATACTAACCGACAGCAGCGTCTTCGCATTCTCGATACAAAACAAGAAAAGCGCTATCGCGCTGCGCCGTATTTTTGGCATACGACAAGTGAAGCGCGATAGCGCTTCGCCGGACTCAAACTGTTAAAGTAAGGGAAGATCGATATAGGTTTCGAGATATGGATCGAAGAAAAATTATAAAAAGCGGACGACGACACCGGTTACAAATAAGATACAGTTTTCGGATAAATATACACAAATTGACTAGGGACGATAATAAAAGAGGAACTTTTATTTCATACCGGAGAGACTGCAACTCTGCAGCCCTTATAGACGAGCCGCCATTGGTAGATACATCGGTTGATAGATTGGTGAAGCAATCGATGCTCGACAACGTGGACAGTATATCGACGAATAGATCTGTTATCGCATCGTTGAGGTAGTTCGTTTAATTGCAACGCTCCGTGGATATCGAAACAGATGTAATTGTGATCTCGGGACTTTTTGCGTAAGAATTGCACAAGGAACGGCGCGTTTCTTCAAAGAATAGAGCAACAGGGAAATTTAATTAAATTTTTTTTACTTTACGAGAGCACGTTAACAACGAACGTTGCAGTTTGATCGTCCGATAGCCTGTCAAGCTTGCGTCGCCATAGATGTGAATTCGAGGATCTTCGTACCTCTTTCTCAACGCTAGAACTTATCCAATTGAAGTGACTGGTTCGTAATTTCTCATAGAAGTTTTAGAAATTTACAGTCTTGCATTTTCTACGATTGGGGATTTTCTGTGATTTTTTTTAAATACAGATAAAATATAGATATTTTTTAAATACGTATCATTTTGATTTCTTTGGTACAAATGGGTCTACTTTAATCGCTGCTAGTTCTAGTGTTAAGAAATTGAATCTCGGTCTGGATTTCATATCTTGCCGCTTTTAATATCGGAATAAAGTCGGATCTTGAGATCCAACCGGTGCTCGAGTTTTTTTCTTCCTTTTTTTTTTTGTTAAAATTCAATGGAATGCGGGTGTTTTATTCAAATAGAGAGAAGAAGAAAAATATTCTAGCGTGGAATATGGGCCGCTGGTGAGAACCAGTGGCCGAATATAAACGCGCTGCTCACAATGCATTCTTTCGAAGGCGCTATTCGAAACCATATTTTTCTCTGGTAGACGTTTTGACGTGTAATTTCGTGAATGGTCAAGATAAACAAAATTTATGATGATGCTTTATATTAGGTACATGAAAATATAAATTTCAAACGGCTGAATCATTGCTCGAATTCTTTAAGCAATTATACAAGTTGGTCGCAAAAGTGTCCGCCATCTTAGGTATCAATGTTATTTCTTCAAAATATCTTTTTTTTTTTTTTGTCCTGTTCATTCTGATTTACTTAAAAGTTATACATTATTGTAAAATAAGATCTTAAATATTTTTTAAAGGCAGATTTTGACTTAGTTATTTTTTTTACAAATCTATAATTGAAAACAAAGTTCGTTTATTATACAAGGTGGTCGGATGCTTCTATGATCAGCTGTATCTATATTTGACGCGTATATTAATGTTTAGTATTCAATCATGTATATGCATGTTCTTCGGACTGGTGATGTTTTCTGAAGCTTTTTTTACCAGTTTATTTACCGATCTTATAATGTCCATACTGAAAAGCAAAATAAGAGATTTTCGTTTTTATGCAGTCTGGATTTTTATGATAAATTATTATCGTTATTGGCTGTCAACAATCTAGCCTCTTAATCAATTATTTCTTTGGTCTTGTAAATAATAAGTCATTTATGATAAACGCGTGGTGTATCGAAAAAAAACTTGTTTTCACAACTCAGTATATTAATAAAAGTTGTATAACACCCGTGATATTGAAACCGGTACACTCACGTTTGCAAACTTTTTTTATCCGTTTAAGTTTTAACGAAGCAAACGCATAGCTATCGTGGTTGGTCCGAATCGTGATAACGTGTATTGTTAAATTATTTAAACCACGTTGAACCAATTAACTTTCTTCTAAAAATTCCTACATCCTCTGCAATCCATAATTATAAACCTTTGGCCTATGTACCGCGTATCAGTGACGGCTCACGAGAGCTTGTAGTGGTGAGGCTGTAGCAATAAAAGTAAAAATGATCAACATAGATTGATAAAATCGCATCATTAAGAAAATTAAAGATAATTATTTAGAAACCGGACGTTGTCGCCGGTTATGAAAAAGAAAATAAAGATTTTTAGATAAATGTGTATAAATTTAACCCTTTTCACCCCATTGGCGCCGCTATCCCGATACGTGTAATCTTCCTCAGACGTTTTCTTCAGAAGTTTTAAGTTCAATTTTGTATTTTCATCCAATTCCATTTTTTGTGCTTTATTTAAAAATGAAACAAATTAACGAAATAAACGATGAAGTCGTACACGTTAACGATTTCTTTTTCTTTTCAAAATAACACAAAGTTTCATCTATATATCTGTGCAGCTTAAGTTTAGAAGTTCAAAGGGTTAACAGCGATGATAATAAAATAAGAAATTTCAATTTTATACCGGAGGGGCTGCGGTATAAAATTATAGTACATTATTATAAATTATATTACGCGAGACAATAACATCAACATAACCGCTAACCTATATCAGAGTCAACACTCGCACACTTGACCATAAAGATATGAAAAAGGTAAAATCGCTTTCGACGAGCGCTGAACGATTTCTTAATACGGTTTCGACCTCATGGAACGGATCTGTCAGCCACTTGGTAAAGTAGGCCTCGATTCAGGAAGCAAACCAACAGTCGAAATGGACATACACACGTTCGCACGGGCTGCACGTGAGTCTACCGTTCGAACGTTGCATATCGACTTACCAAACACGTTATTCAACCTCTCGCAGCGTTAAACGTCGGATTACGTTTCGTAGTTCCATCGAAATCCTATCCGAATTGTTCCCGGTGATCGATGCTCGAATAGCGACCGAACAGCCGTGGAATCGATCGCTACAAAAATTCATCTTCGTCCATCTCGGAACACCGATAACCTGTGCGCTGCGCGCGTACTCTGTTGTGTCTCGAATAATAGGGATAGTTGACGGAAATAATGCATCAACCCTTTGCGGTCTTGTGTCGAGCCAGACTCGACATTTTTATTTTGTTCCATTACTTTTATTTCTTGGATATGAAACGTATTCTTTTATATTAACCCTTTGCACTCGACTGTCGCCGCTACGGCGACCTGCATAATTTTCTTCAGAGATTAAGTTTTAAATGAAATTCTGAATCTTCGTCAATTCAAACGCTTCTTTTGTTTTAAAATAAACTGAATTAACCAAATAAATAAAAAATCATAAACGTTTATAATATCCTGTTTCTCTTTCCGAAAGAATACTAAATTTTCACAGTAGTCCATTGAAACTTAAAAATGTTCACGAGTGCAAAGGGTTAAAATTTAATTTAATGAAAAATTTTCTATCCAGATACCTTATTGGTTGTGAAAATATGAAAATTTAACCAAATTATTGAGAGTTTTTAAAAGTAGACTATTAACACTTTGACTGCCACGCCGAAATCATATGTTTTGCCCAGAACGCATTATTTTTATTATTCACGGCATTATTTTTATTATTTGTTAAAGGAAGACTTATTCGAAGTAGATACAGATGCAGAGAAAACACTTATTTAACTCTGTTGTCCTCTTCGCTTGCAGTATACATTCGTGTCCCTTTAAAATTTGTTTTTAATTTTTTTATCTTTTTAATTTACCGAATATACGATATTAAAGAAGTGAACACAGATTTAATAAGTATAGTAAATCTGATAAAGGAATATTTGAAAGCACAGTATTTTGTATGTAAAAGTAAACTAAAATATAGATCCGAAGAGCAGGGTTAAAGACGATATTTTTGTTAATTGTTAAACAATTGATTTTTGGTGAAATATTAAAATTTCATACGTGGTGTTCAAATAATTCACATTATCGGTAATAAGTATTTACACTTCTTTCGTGTATTGGAGAAATATTTTGTTTCACAGTTTGGACAAAGAACTTTTTAATCGGGCGCTAAAGTTGCCAGTGTTGTTCATTTTTATCCTTGAAATAACGTTCGACTCCCAGGAAATTACTAATTATGTCGGTGAAATGTTCGACGATTAGTTATACTATTACACCAAGTCATACCATTTTCCAGTGTTCTTGAACTCATTATGGCCTCTCATGTTTAGAAAAAGGCATGTAACCACGTTGAAACCACTTTTTTGTCAAGATACTAATTTTAGTACTCTCCCTACTACAGTGCATACGCAACGAAGTAATTTTCTTAAAAGAATATTAACAATCAGGTTAACAATTAATCGAATGAAATTTTAAATCACAATGCAAACGAAACTTAAATATCGATCAACATTGCTCCACCTTCCTCTTTCCAAAAATTTAAAATTACTCAAAACAATATTTGATACTTTTGAAACAAAAATTCTGCGATTCTTAACGCTCGATATTTACAGTTTACCAAATACAATTTAGAAAATTCTTAAAACATTTCGCGGTACATTATAATATATAAGAACGGTACGTTCGAAATACAATGGCCCACGAAATTATACAAAGTTACTCGAAAGAGCGAGCCACAAAATATCTAGCAATAATTACTAGGCTGAAGACGACAGAGCCTACTGAAAGTTGGATTGCGACAACGTAGCCTTGGACTCGTTGTACTTAGGGGACCAACAGGCTCATTCTAGTTAACCGTGTACATATCTTTGTGCAATTTTAAACAATGTCGATGTCGTGAACGCAAGATTCAGCCAACGAACCGAAGACCTTCTTTCGTATTATCATTGTTATTAGATTATTTCGGCCTCCTTAGCCTAGAAACAGGATTTGGTTTATATTTCCCATTCTTTGATCCATTCTTATAACAAATTCGCGTTTATTCCATACACTAATCCAGTCTATTTATCATTCTATTAAATAAGCTTTGGTCTTATTCCATTGCGACTTTTTCCTCTTTTTCTAATTCTCTTAGCCAGTTCGCCGTTTCCTCGCGATGCCTTCACCCACCTTTTCTTTTAAGCCATCGCTCGACTTCTCAATTTTTTTGCATTCTTCTAAACCTTCTTTCACATAGGGGTACTATGGAATATTATTATACTATAATACGTTCTTGTAACAATTTTCTTTTTTTTTTTTAACCCTCTATAGTCCGAATTTTGTTTGTTTATCAGAGAAAGGAGCTACGATTGATTACAGTATTTTACTTCGATCGCGAAATTTTTAAAGTAATAATTCCTATAGATGGACTGTAGTATCATTGCACTGATATAGTAACAAAATTGAATAGTACAGTGATAACTAAATGAAATAAATTTTTTTAAATATAAATACACGCCATAGAGGATTAAATTATTAATTAATATGAATGGATAATTGCATCACTTTATAATAGAGTATTTTCGGTTGAGACGACGCGATTCTCATGTAAACTGTGGAATATTCCGTTTTTCAGTTGTTTCTAGTAGCACACTGAATATTATAAATATTGATATTAATATTATAAATCCACATGTATTTAACTTAGCAAATATGTTTCTCAGTTTAGATTTCAATTAAATTTACAATCCACCGATTGTTTTAAAACAAGTTTGCCTAAAAATGATTAATTGGTTTGGTAATTATGTTTGACAAGAATGTATGAAAGTTTCGAGATAAATCATTAACAATTCCAATCGCTTTCAATTGCTTTCGATTCTCGAATAACATAGGGGTACTTCGAATCCCACTTGAACACACATGCTGAACACGTGCGAAAACAAGGGTTTTGATTTGTGCTCTAACACGCAGATGCCGAGATTCTCGTGAAAGCTGTAAGGTAGATTAATAGCTCGACAAGCTGCTCGAGTAAAATAGATCTCGGTTCCCGCGTAAATCTACCGCTTTCTTTGTTGCACGTTATCTTTGCACCCGTGTCCGCGATTTGTGTTTATCGAATGCAAATGTGAGAAATAAAATTCGTTTAAGATATCGGTGATGATTTCTGATCGAAAGCTGTTGAGGAAATTACGTGGAGGAGTGTTTAAATAATTATGTTTAAGACATAATTTATATTTAGATAGTTTCAAGATGATCTGTACAAGACGGGCGCACGGTTAGAACTAACGGAAAAAACAAGTCTGCGCGTGCATTCGTACCCGGGGTGTTCGCAGGCATCTCCAAACCCTAAATGATGATCGTACCCTAAAGTGAAGGCCACTAAGAAAAAGTCCGTTATTTTAGTTTTTCTTTTAGGAATGTAGAGTTTATACAAACGCATGTAAAACATGGGTGCCTTCCTTTAACAAAAGTTGCTCAATATCGAAACGAAATTCGGAACAAAGGTCAAGATTTCCGAAACCGTTCAAGGATACTTTGTGCTCTCGTTTCGAAGCTGAATTTGTCATACGGATCAAGGTTAACGATCAATGTCTATAAGATCATTTCTTCAATTTGAATCGAATATTTCTAGACAATAAATATTAAAGTAATATCAACGAGCCTTCAACACAGAAGAGATCAATTCTCATAAGATTAAAATCACGCTAATTTTTCACATTTAACGAGTAAAGAAGATCGAAACAGGTGGCGATATCGTAACACTGTTATCTCTACGGACCACTTATTTAGCTGTGGTAATTGACAGAACAATTACGCCAGTTTGGAGGACGTTAGACAAAAAGCTATTCGTTTCGTAATCAATTATCACGATGAACTTTCGTTGCCTTTATTACACTTTCTCCGTCGCAGTTGAGCTCGATTAGGGGGGGCACGCGCGTCATAATAGAAATTATTCGCTGTATACGTTGCTCAATAGGCAGGATACGTTTACGGCGAGGCAATGATTTCGTTGACGGTGCTCGTTCACGTATAAAACCGTACCGCTGTTGGTACGCGCGATTAGGGTTCGCAGTGGTACAACCTAGTATGCGTGTGTGTGTGTGTGTAATAAGTAGAAGAAAAATAATAGTAGAACAATGAGTCAGCAGTGCGCGAAACCGTGTCAACGCGAGTTAGTTACGCGAAATCGGCGACTGAGAAATGCTTGTCTTGTTTAATTGCATTTTTTTTCGGAAACCTTGAACGCTGGACTGCATTAATTTCTACTTGTATCGTATCGAGACAGCGTTGTTGGTAAATAACATTGAAAAATGTATACTTGGATACATTGGTATCGGGTGAAATAATGATACGTTAATAAATAAAAATGTTGTGAAGTAACAATGAAAAAAATTCTGTGAAAAAAGAAAAAAAAAAATTGTTTCCAAAGAAGTTACAGAATTACATAAAGCAGTAAAGATAACTTAAAAGATACTAAATTAGAAAATGTGTAAGAAACGTATCTGCCTATCTAAAACATTATGCACGTCGAGCCATAAGTATCCTAATCTCAACAATTTGCAACCACGTGTGCTACGAGCACGTGTATACTCGTCACAAAAAGTTATAGCGTAGCATAGACCATAAAGAAAACCGTTTATGCAGTTATTTAACAAGCCTTACAATATATTTTACGATAGAGTATAGTAGAACTTCATTCGTCCAAATTCACTAACTTATCTTTTACTACTCATAATTTATCATTCGAGTAACCAGAGTTCATATTATAGATAATTGAATTCGAACATATCTCAGGTTGTCTTTTCTTTTAGTTAGGATAAACCTACTTTAAAAAAGAAAAAAAGAAAAATAACATTAGTACACTGTAAATTTAATTGACATGAAAAATAAAAAAAATATATTTGCTAAAGTAGATACATGTGCATTTATAATAGTATTATTAAGGACTTATAATATTCAGTATGCTACGAAAAATAGTTGAAAATCGGAGCATTTCATAATTTATATCAGATCGAGTAATCTCGCCCAGAAATTACAATATTAATGTAAGCAAACTTCTAAAAGTGATTAATAATAAAAATTAGTAAGGTTGAAAGTGAATAATACAATTAGAGTATAATATAATAGAAGTTCAGTAAAAATACAGTAAAAATTAAATAATAACTCAGTAAAAATTCAGTAAAAACTCAGCGAAAATTAAATAAAAGTTCAGTAAAAGTTCAGTAAAAGTTCAGTAAAAGTTCAGTAAAAGTTCATAACATATAAATCGGGCATAGAAGAAAAAACGTTCGTTTCAATAAATCTCTGATAAACGAACTTATACCCTGCGAAACCAGGTATGAGTCAGCAGTATCGAATTACCGGTGGCCACTGTTCGCTGGTTTATTAGGACCAAGCGTATTGCTCCGATCGACCTATAGATTTCGCGATACGGAACAATCGCAGGTGCAACAGGAACCTCTTAAAGCAAGCCTGTGTGCGGCTATAGAAAAGATAAACCGCTCGCGTTCTTGCCACACTTATCACCTGCATCGCGCGACAAACTTTCACGCTCGTTCGTGCACGGGTATCGATACACACGGATGTGTACGGTCGCGAAGGATAAAGAGGAAAAACGAGACAGAACGATCTGTAACACGCGCTACGATCGCTGGTGACCGTCCTTATGCCACTTACCCAGATTTTCAAGCAGGAACAAGCGGCTCGGAATAGTACAGGCGAGCACGACAGGATTTTCCAAGGAAAAAATACCAGGAACTTGTACTTTCAAACCGTTACCGAGGTAAATCGACGACCTTACGAGCGTCATTGGCCGCGATCGATCGGTTCGATCGTTATCCGTGAAATATTGATACCGTTGCCGAGGTGGCGACTCGTCCCTAAGAAATTTCTGTTTCGTTATTGTCCTTATTAACCCTCTGTAGCCCGAATTTTGTCTGCTTATTGGAGAAAAAATTACGGTTGATTACAGTTTTTCGCTTTTATTTGAAAATGTTTTAACTAATAATTACCGTAGATGGATCGTGGTGTCGCTACGGTAATACAGTAATCAAATTTAGTAGCGCAGTGATAACTAAAGAGAATTAATTTTTTCAAATATAGATACATCAGTTTGTAACTTTTAAGTCACACGGTCCCATAGAGGGTTAACTCTTTGGAGCACGCTGGGATTAAAAGTGTCCCGCCTTTTTGACGCACCGTAATGCATGGTGGGACATTTTTAGTCTCACCTCGACTTATGGAAAAGGATACGCTTTAACACTAGAACTACCGAGGCGGTCAAAATGACTGGTTTGCAATTTCTCATATAAATTCTATAAATTTATAACGATGCATTTCTAAGAATTAATTGTGATTTGCTGTAAGAAATTTGAATAAACATTTATTTCTCTTGCATTTTATAATTTTTTCAAATAGTTATCATTTTTAATTCTTTGTTCGAAATAGGTACACTTTAATCGTCGGTAATTCTAGTGTTAATAGAATCAATACAATTCATGAACCCATGTAACACGGTGAGATTATTCGAGTGCCACCCTATAACAACAAATTCAATTAAATGATTATTTTTTTATGTTTTTACATCGTGCGATTTCTTTATTAGTAAAAATATACCAATTTTGTTTCGTTCAAAACGCAATCAAATTTCTATGCAGCATGGGTCTATTTTATTATCTGAAATCCTGTGCCGCAAAAAGTTAAACGTTGAAGCTATCAGTTGGTTACCGAGCTTTTTTCTCCTGTTTGAGAATTGCTAACGTACTGTAGCGAGACTGTTGCCAGTTTACATTTAGCGGATCAAAGATCTGTTTCTCACAATATGTATGGTGTCTCAGCTAATGGAGGCCATCTAAGTATCGGAATAGAGAAAAAAAATGAAAAGAAGAAATATATGCTTCTCTGGTAAAAAGTACTAATGGTTTTGAAGGATGAATGTGCAGATTGACGGGATAAGAAAATAATTGCAACGAGTAAAATGCAAAGAAATCTGTTTTTGAATATTTATAAGGTTTGTAAGAAATAATTGCAACGAATAAGGTGTAAAAAGAAAGATTTTATTTCTGAATATTTATAAGATGTATAAGAAATAATTGCAATAAATAATGTGTAAAAGAAAAAAAATTTGTTTTTGACCGTTTATAAGATATTGTATAAGAGTTATGTTTGAAGAATTGAGAAGAGATTACGAAATAGTATTGGGTACAGAATATTTTCCTCTCGGTATCCGTGGTTCGACGATTTTCGCTTTGTCTCGTCAGCTGTTACATCGCAACAAATCAAGTATAAACCGCAAAATTGTTGCTCAACGCTGAAATGACTCGAGGTTAATGTCTCAAAGCCATTCACGCCGCTAGCCGAGCTCAAGAAAGCATTGTAATCATTGTTTCCTTCGACCACGACGATTATCCTTTATTCTGTGAAGCAACAATGCAACGCGAATCTTTTGGTGAACTCGTTTGGATGCTGGAAATGTTAACCGCCAGTTTTATTCGGTTACTTTTCTCTTATATTCTTTCTTTATGTAATTTCATGCAATTACTTTTAATTTTTATTCTTTTAATTTCTATTCTTTTAATTTAATTCTTTTAAAAGACATTTCAAACTATTAACGACTACACGTTTACATATAAACTGATTTAAAAAGAAATAGGAATTATGTACTATTATGTTACTAGTAGATAATAATTAATAATTCTTTTAATTTTAGGTTACGTTGGTTTTGTAATATTCTTCGAGGTTCTGTTTTCTGCACCTGCACAAACATGTATAGAACAGTATACTGTTTCTTGCTGGTAATTAGTTTTCTCAGCCATGATAATAAAGCATATAAGAAACGCGTTCCAATAAAACTGAAAATTAACTGCGCGTGTGTTACAGAAACGGAAATATAATTCCTTTCTTTTCCAGCTGTGTGAAAAAATATTTACTAATATTAATCATGTAGATTTATTACAGTAATAAATTTCCAGAGTGTGAACTAAGCGTGTTAAAAGATAATCTTGTTATAACAAGAAGTTACGTGAAATTTTTCATTTTTTCATGCAATGAAAAAAAAAAAAAAATATTAGCAGCTATCAAAATTTTTTGGATTTAAAATTTTACCAATATCGAACATTACAAATACATATCTCATATTTTCATCACAGACGATCAAAAATAAATTGACTTCATTATTTTTGTTACTATTCAATTTTTTTTATAATTAATCACTATTTTGCACCATCCAATATTTTTTATAATTAATAACTATTTTGTACTGTCCAATATATTTTATACTTAATCACTATTTTGTACCATCCAATATTTTTTATACTTAATCACTATTTTGTACTATCCAATATTTTTTATAATTAATCACTATTTTGTATTATCCAATATTTTTTATAATTAATCACTATTTTGTATTATCCAATATTTTTTATACTTAATCACTATTTTGTACCATCCAATATTTTTTATAATTAATCACACTTAATAAATTCATGAAACTTGAAGATAAATAATAAAATGATCCAATCGATGTCCGTAAAGCTAGCGTTAATGTAGAATGGATCCAAGCGATCCAATAGAACTCTACGAGAGCCTTTTCTTCCGAAAGATCGGGCACTGAAACCTATGAGGCCATTGCAAAACAGCTACCCGTATGTTCCCAATGGAAACGTGACCGTCGACAAGATCTTCGCGATTGGCTTCTCATGCGGCAAGAGATCTTTGCTTCTTCGAACGTTGTTCCCCTAGAAAAGAGTTTGATCCATGGCGCAAGATGATCCTCGATTCGCAAGAAACTTCGCCGAGTAGATAGCGTCGTATCGCAAGCGTGTTCATGCAAATGTCACGAGATACGTTGTCGAATGGACTTGGAGGAATTATTCATTCAGCCTTGCCGAGACCTTTCTCCTTTTTCTGAATAATAATCATCGGTTGACAAAGGACGCAATGACGTTGTAAAAATCGGTAAACGCTTGGGATTAGGTGGGGGATTAAAAGAGAAGCTGTCGACGCGACAGAAATGTGTCTTTCGTTCAAGGTGGACGAGGATTTCGTTTTTGCTTAAATTTTTAAGGATTATAAATAGCGGTGTCTGTGTTTTGGTATTTCATTTTTTAAATGTATTCCGTTTTTCAACCGCTTTATTCTTGGGGCATGAAATCACGAGGCATAGAATATTCATCAATTTTTTTTTTTTTTTTAAACAAAATTAATACTATCGTGACTAAGAAACTTATAATAGATAAATAAATTAATCTATAAAGAATGACTCGTGTATTTTAATATTTAAATTTTTAGATGTACGAATACTAATTAGATTCTTTTTCTTTTTAATAAAGAAAAATACGTTAATATTTTTCTGATACAAAAAATAAAAAAACCTAAGCAATTAGTATTCGTACATCTAAAAATTTTAATATTAAAATACACAAGTCATTCTTTACATATTCATTTATTTAGCTGATAACGAAAAATACGCTAACATTTTTCTGATACAAAAAATAAAAGAACCTAAGCAATTAGTATTCGTACATCTAAAAATTTAAATATTAAAATACACGAGTCATTCTTCATGGATTAATTTATTTATCTCTATTAAATTTATTAATAATATCCGCCGCTACTTTAATATTTAAATTTTAGATTGTTTTTATCTTTTGTTAATTTTGTATCTGTATAAGTAACAAATATTGACGATCTACTTAAATAAATCTACAGTAATGCAACTATGTTGACATGGTATGAAATAAGGGAGTGTAAAAGGAAGGAAAGATATATTTTTTTTTGTTTCTCCGTTGGAAGATTTGAAGCGGTCGAGTATGCTAGAGTGCATGGATGCATGCAAGTATTCGCGGGAACGAGGTGCTCTTATGCCGCACAGTTCTAAAGATACTTTTAAAATGCCTCTGTAAATGCCAGGTTGATTCCCGAGGATATAAAAGGAATACGAATATCCTTCTTTCGCTTGGTGCGCGATAATAACATGGCAGGGAATAATAAGAGAGACTAGTCCCGCTAGCCTGTAAAAATCTGGTCTTTCTCGTTTCAAGATGAAGGAAGGTTAAAATGATTTATAAGTCGAAGATGCGTAGACTCTTGCTTCCAGTGAATTATAAGCTGCTTGAAATAATTAGACGATTAAATTCTTGTGCAATTCGAATCGAAGAAATATTTGAAACAGCAAAGCTTGAAAATTTAATTGTTGCACAAACGTTTACACCATCAATCATTCCTCTGATTGTGTTTATTCTCTGCTTCCGTTTGCCGTTGGTAATTACTTTAAGAATAATTTTTTCTAATTTTCTAATCGTGGAAACTGTAGTCTTGTTAATTAATTTAACGTGCACATATTAATTCCTTTTTACGGTACTATTAATTTTCATATTTCCATGTAACTGAGATCCACGTTTGTATTCTTGATTATTATCGTTAAACAATTGTTATTAAGATTCTCGCATAGCATACCTGAACTTTTAAATTAACAAACATTTCAGGATATGTTCCATTAATTATTTCGTATAATTCATACTCAACTTTACTTGCTTTCTTTAAAAAAAAACACTTTCTGAATTTACATTTTCAATCTACGCCACTTTAGAAGCAAAACAATTTTCAAGGAGGAAACAAAGATGTGGATATATGTTTCAGCAAAAATAACTGTTCCAAAAATTCATAAGCATAGGAAGCTACAACGAAATTCGATTCCCTGATATCCGAACGTGTTTAACAATGACCTCAGGGAATGCGTTCGATGGCGCAGCAAAGCTCATCATGTAAAGTCCCTGTCGGATATCACGGATGCCACGAACTCGTTATCAATCAGTTGTATAAACGGTGCCATGTTCAATATTGACGTATGTGTAATTCGTGCTAGCGTGGCGTGTCGTAAACACAAATTGTTAGGATGCTAATGGATCATGGTTCGTTGGCTACCGGTAACACCGGATCCGCCATATTGATTGCAACGATGCGGCAGCATCGAGGTGCGAAGTTGTTTATCCCGAAATAATTAATCAACAAGTTTCAAAAACTCGTTCGATGTGAATAAACTGAAAATAAAAATTTGTTTCTTTATTGCACGATACTTTTTTCATACTTCTATTATTATATCTATTATTATTGTTATTTTATTATTATTATATCTATTATTATTATTATTATTATTATTATATTAATATATTATTATTATTATTATTATATTAATATATTATTATTATTATTATTATATTAATATATTATTATTATTATTAACCCTTATCGGACAATAATATTAGGTTGTCCCGAAAGCTTCTTTCGTTTCGTTAATAAGCAATGGATATTTTATGTTTTACAATATATTATTAATTTATATAGAATCCATTTTGTTCTATTATCTTCCTTTATCTCGCGTTTAATAAATAACGCTGCATGTTTATATAAGTATCGCTAGACGAAACCGCTGCGTGAAAATAACGAAAGAAACATTCGAGACAACCTAATATTTTGTACAAGACTTGCCGACAGGTCGGAATTTCATTCGGTGCTGTACGAAAGATGTTTTCTAAATTGATGTAGTTTTCTTTATTCGTTTTCAGGGAAATAAAACATTAATATACGCTGCTGCTTAAAAGTACACTTGCTTGTTTTCGACAGAATACAATTTATGATTTTGTTATTTAATTGTCAGTGTTACAGATATGTGCAGCAGAATATTATGATAGAATAAAATTGAACATTGTNAAAGCTTCTTTCGTTTCGTTAATAAGCAATGGATATTTTATGTTTTACAATATATTATTAATTTATATAGAATCCATTTTGTTCTATTATCTTCCTCTATCTCGCGTTTAATAAATAACGCTGCATGTTTGTATAAGTATCGCTAGACGAAACCGCTGCGTGAAAATAACGAAAGAAACATTCGAGACAACCTAATATTTTGTACAAGACTTGCCGACAGGTCGGAATTTCATTCGGTGCTGTACGAAAGATGTTTTCTAAATTGATGTAGTTTTCTTTATTCGTTTTCAGGGAAATAAAACATTAATATACGCTGCTGCTTAAAAGTACACTTGCTTGTTTTCGACAGAATACAATTTATGATTTTGTTATTTAATTGTCAGTGTTACAGATATGTGCAGCAGAATATTATGATAGAATAAAATTGAACATTGTGAATAAATTACTGAGCTAATGAGCGATGAAAATGACAGAGTCTATCAGTGTTTAATCTTATGGAACTGTTTTGTTATCTTAAAAGTTTATATTTGGGTTATTTAATTGCTAAGTTATGGTTTAAACGACGTTCTTCCAGCACGGTTAA
>SMSQ01025896.1:64182-86466 GCA_019453375.1 Ctenoplectra terminalis
CACCTACGGTAATTATTAGTTAAAACGTTTTCAAATCAAAGTGAAAAACTGTAATCAATCGTGATTTTTTCTCCAATAAGCAGACAAAATTCGAGCTACAGAGGATTAATTCAAGCAGTGTCTTTTTACGCTTCGTGTATTTCATTTTAACACACCATTGGCAAATTTTTATTAACGGATACTTTTAATTTACAATGCGTCGATTGCTCAAGAAGGTAGTAAATATTATTTTCGGTCAATAAATTGTCATCGATTTACATGTTTTAGTAACATTTATGTATCGTTACTAGAAATTGATCGAGCCGAGAAAATTTATCCGGATACTTACGAGTGTACTAGTAGCGCACGTGTAAAATAATTAAAATAATACTGAACGTGTTGGCCGTAAAATGTGTCATGCAACGGATACAAGAAAATTACAATGTTACGTCAGAGCTGGCATACTCTCGATAAGAGCGAAGAAATATTAATAAAATTTGACTGTTAAATGCTGCGATACAGTGTACAATCTCTTTTACATGGATATTTTCAATTTTCGTTATTAACCTCAATCAACGTGCGTTTCGTTGAAATTTTCTAAACATTTGCGAACAAGGTCAGAAAGGTTGAACGCAAGTGTTGCGAGACAGAAACACGAATAATTTAATAAACGAACTGCTCCAATTATCATTGTAATAGCAAGCGATTAAACATGGTAGCGTTCTCGAGTTCAAAACAACAACAGTTATTTACAGACTTCTTTCCTTGCTGTAAAATATCTGTAACTTGTCTTATCGCCCGATAAAAACGGTGTTTGCTTTTGCTACGTTTGTCTCGCAATTAATTTACATTGGTGCGTCAGTCGAGTGAACGACCCTAACCTCGTCGTTCACCAAATTTAGAAGGAAGACAAATCTTTTTTCATATTTGTTACAAAAAAAATAAAAAATCTTCAATATGTCACCGTTGGAAATTTATAAAATTTCACTTCGGTGCTGGACTTTTTGCGTCGAGTGATTTTCACTTCATAAATGTCTTTTATTTATTAATTATTTAAAAAATATATAATATGTAATACTTCGATATAAAAAAAATATTAAACAGTATAAGTATATATTCAATTAGTGTTATTACTGTTATATTTAATTATCCAGTATATTCAATTCAATTAAAACAATAAATCTTTAAGTATTAGAATTTGAGTTACGAGTCTCGAATGATATTGGAAAGAATAAGATTATTTCAATGTTCAAAAGTAATCGTAAAATATAAAAGTTTCAGAATTACAATATTTTACCAAAAGTTTTAATTCTTTTGCACAAAGCATTAAAGAATTATTCAGAAAGCAAAAAATGATATATTTGAAATTATTACTAGTAAGATTATTAATAATTTGAGTCAAGGATGAATTCTGCAATTTTTAGAATTATTTGTAAGTTGACCGTTGAGGCGTTAAAAAATTCGCGACAAATCGATCGTTGAGCGAAAAACAAACACAATACTTGGAACTAAACGAATTGCTGACATAAATGCGCACTCGTACGATTCCGCTCTAAATATACATATCTCTCGTTCCCAGCGTCTCATTTTATACGGCTTCGAGCTACGATTTTTCTTCGTTTTCATTATGCCATAAAAATAAAGCATCGCGTTATACCAGCAAGATACAGGAAACCAGTTCAGGTTCGCCTGCCGTTTATGTGCGGATGACAAAAAAACAATTCGTTGATTGGTTACGTTCCGGAACGTTTCTATCCGCAATACATTTGCATACGTATATTAAAGATTGAATAAGAAGATAATTCTGTCGTTTAGCATCTGATACGATGAATACTTAGTGTCTTACAATTTCATTTGGCGATTTATCATTAATAACATATGAAAATAAATATTTTAATAATTGTGTACTTTCTTGAAACTAGAAAATGAAAATTTCCGCGTCTGCATATCCAATTATCATAGTTACATAAATATCACATAAATATCACATAAATAATAATTTTTTTTTTTAATCGCTTCTTAGTCTTTGTGAAATAAAATTAGTCTTTTATATGAAATTCAGCAAAAACTCGTATATCAGATTAGATGTTTGTTGTCAATAGCTTATTATTGTCGCAAAAACAAAGTATTGTAGGTATTAAAATCCCCAAATTATTGAATCGTTAAAAAACAAAGAAAATTTAGTAAGTGACAGTCAATTTCAATTGAAATACTATGCAAGTTTTAGTTATCGTTAAAAAAAAAAGGTTGACACTGTTTATCTACTACTTCAACCTATAGCGTAAGAGCATCTAAGTTTAAACAACTTCGTACGTGTGAATAATTTGCATCGCAAAGGCAATACTGCAAATTCTGCGAATACTTATCGGAAAGTATTGTCAACGGCACTTAATGAACTCATCCGCCAGAAATCTTAGCGCTTGGCTGATAAGAAGGATCGCGTGAAAAATATCAAGAATCTTAAATCATTCATACACAGACTTCTTTGACTCTGTTTCTCATTTGGAACTTGATCGGCTAAAACCATTACGCTCTTTTTTGTAACATGTTTTAATACAGTAATAGCAATTTTCAAGCTTTCCGGCTCTGAAAAGAGCGCTCTGGTTAAACAATTTACACTTATTTTCTTAAACTCAGTTACTTATGTGTCTTAAATACACAACGAATAATACTAATTATTAATTTCTATATCTAACATTTACTTATACAATCTTAATCCTAATGTTTTAAATAATTCTTATAACTATCTTGAAAATTTAATCTTTGATCCTTCTTTTTTATTTTTTTTCTTCTTTTCATCATTTTCTTTACCCGCATTTTTTAATACACAAAATATAACAATACCGAGACTTTGACTGCAATGAGACATGCAAACAACTTCCGGTCCGTAAATGGAGTAATATTTAAATTCTGTTTTAATATCTAAAATCTGTTTTAATATCTAAAGTCTATTTTAAACATTTTAAATGGTTCTCCGCGTTACTTATGAAGAATTAAAAAAGAAAACGCTCAAAGATACGATCGACCGAACAATTAACGAAGTCACGCCAGGATCGTTGATTCGATGGAATTAGTGCAACAAGTGTGCAGTGGCAACAAGTGCGGTGGTGATTGGAACGGCAACGCTGGCGGTTCGCGTTATCTTTTGCTGTCTTGCAACAAGCATTCAGTCAGTGACCCATAACAATTAGTGTCGTGGGGGAAGGGAGAGCCTCTACGATGCGGAGGGGAATGTTGATTAACGGAAGTGGAATAAACTTGCGTGATCCGGTAGGGTAAGTCCATCTCGGCTTCTTGACCCTTGGTCCTTCTCTCTTTCATTTATGTAATTCGTACACGAACGATGGACATCGAGCCTGTGGCTCTGATTACGGGAATAATCGAACGATTGGAAACGATTATTTTTTCAGAATATTTTAACCTGTTAACCGGGTAAGACGAGTAAACTCGTCACGCGGACTGCCGATATTTTGGACGCAATCATTTATTTTCACATTGATTTACTTTTGAGTGTATCGTTATATTTTTACAAAATAAAACGCATTATATTAGATTTACAATGATTAAAATCGACCCGATTAAAATGTATTATTTTCTATTAATTTTTAACTCGAAGTATAAAGGAGCTTCTGATCGAAAAATATTTTAGACCCAGTTAACGGGTTAAAAAACATTTTTTGAACATTTTCATAATTTCTACAGATATCTCGTTCGTCCGAATTGAAATTGAAAATGAAATTGAAAAAAGAATCGATTTAATAAATTGTGGAACAGATTTAATGAATTATGGAAAGTTAACAGGTTTGTTATAGGATGAGAAAAATATGTCTTAGAGATGTTGGAAAGCAGATAAATTTTTGTGAAACGCGCTGCAGAGCGAACATTCGAGCATTTTTTCAAATTTATTCGAAGTCCAAGAGATAAATATTTATTAGGCGGTATTAAATGAAAAAGCTTTTATAAATTTATGTAAATATTTATTGAATAATGTTGTAAGTACGGTAACATCGATATAACGGTATAATAATATTAACGAACAGTAATGATAGGGTTAATATGATCGAACGTGATGTAAAAGTGCAACGGTATTGATGTACCTGTACCTATGTATGCATAAAAGTTCAGTACCTAATATAGCATCGCAGTAACCATTAACGTAATATCAGCATAACGACATGATGTTACAACAGTATCATTCAACAACGTAACGATGTACGTATAAAACTATAATATAGCTATCATATCCATGTTAATAAACCTACCAAAACATAACATAAACAGATAACAAGTACATCATTCTTTTATACAACATAATCGATGCATCGATATACAGTTGGTCACAAAAATATTTGATCAGCTTAGGTATTAACCCCTTGTACGTAAGCGCGTAATCGTGTTGAAAACAGATAATAATTTAATATAGACAATATTTAATATAGACATAATTTTTACGCATGAAAGTATGATAGAATATTTCTGAAACAAATGTAACGATGCATCGGAAAGCAAAGAATCTCTAAGAAAAATAAATTTATCAAAAGTAGATTTTTATCTAGCTTTTTATTTCGAAATAATTGTACAGAACATTGGGTTAACCCTTTGCACTCGAAAGACACATTTTTGCGATACTTGTTCCGAGGAACAGAGAATGGATTTTGACGAGTGCTTTCTAAAATATTGCACGAACCAAAGTTATCAAGCTTAAGATTCGAAATTAAGTCTTGTATAATATAAAGATACACGAAAAGTTGACATAAAATAATTATATTATACGCGATTCGAGTCGCTTCATTAACCCTCTATAGCCCGAATTTTGTCTGCTTATCGGAGAAAAAAAATTACGATTGATTACAGTTTTTCACTTTGATTTGAAAATGTTTTAGCTAATAATTACCGTAGATGGATCGTGGTGTCACTACAGTAATAATCAACTTTAATAATGCATACTAAAGAAAATTAATTTTTTCAAATATAGATACATCAGTTTGTAACTTCTAAGTCACACGGTCCCATAAAGGGTTAATCCAAGTGGTGAGCGAGAGTCACCTCTCGAGTGCAAAGGGTTAACATCTAAGATGGCCGAATACTTCTGTAACCAACTCTGACTCGTGTCTACAGCTCCCCTCCTCCTCAACAACGATCTTCAAATTTTATCCCATGCACGAGCACAATTTATCGAGTCATCCATCCAACGAATTACCTATCCGTCTTCGGAGACCGAATAAAGATAAAGATTTCCATGCGTCGGAGTGCAATTTTATAATACAGTATTTACAAAAAGTCTCACGCAGCCCGTACGCGCGATCACTGACAAAATCGATCGAACGATCGACGATGACGATTCCAAAGACGCGCAGAAGGTGGACGATAACGGTGTCCGCAAAAATTCGTGCAGCTTGTTCGTAAGTTCGTCACGTCGCCTATGTAAACGAGATCATTTAACGGGTGTCGGACGACGAACGCGACCGATGATCAAGCGAACAGCCGGTTTCGCTCGAAAGAACTGCACGTGCGCGCGCAGTCTTGGAGCGCCGGTGTGTAATGGCACGAACACGTGCACGCTACCGTTTATACATTTCAAGCATATTAGTAACGATAAGACTAAGTAGATTTTATCGTGCGACACCGCGCGAGAATTTCTCGACGTCTATTATCCGATGATCTAAATGTCACGATGCTTGCGAATATTCTAACAATGCGTGAAAGAATTGCGAATTTAAAAAGTCAATTCTGAATCGAATCGAGAGAATCACTTCTGTTACAGGATAATTTATTATTCTGTAATTACTAGTATCAGTTTACTATTATAATATTTATTATCTATTTATTATCTAGTGATTTATTTAACAAAACAACATAATAACAAATATATATTTTAAATCATAAATACTTTGATCTTTCTTCCAAATCGCTCTGCATGTATTAATTTCACTTCACTTTTCACCGTAACAGATAAAACACTCGGCCAATCGATATTTCTATTTAACCAGTTAAAATTGTAATTTTGGCGAAAATTAAATTATATTGGTAAATTTGAATATTTTAAGAATGTTTAGAAGTCAAAATGAAATAAAACAAACAAATAAAAATTATAAATAATTTGAGTTGGATTCGTAACTTCCTGAGAGCTAACTAATACCCGTCATCGCTTGATTATCGCGACACACACTGGTGCGCGCTTTGCAAAGAGATCGCCACAGTTAACTGGTTAAAAAAATCTAAATCAGAGATCTTAGAATCGTACATATATGTGTGTATAATTTCTAAATTGATTCTTAGATTTCAATTTTTTATAGTATATTTTTTACGAGCATAACGAGCATGAAAATATTAAAACTGTGTAAGACTGTACACACCCAACCTATAACAAACCTATCGAATCAGCCTTTAATCGAATAATTGCGGTGAGAAACTTTAAGATAAAAAGAGAAAAATCAAAGACTGATTCGTGAAAAAAATCTAACAGCACAGAATCGTTCGAAAGTCGGATTTTTTAATCGAAAGAACCGATTCTCCGAATATTCGGATCGGAAACAAACATCCCTATCGCAGATTGATCCTTCGTCGCGAGTTCCAGAATACTCGTCCGCGCTTGCGCATTCCTGTATAACCTAGCGATCCGAGTCGCAATTTTTATTGAATCAGTGATCGATTATTAAAAATGATCCACCGTTATTAATTATTGAACGTACATAATATTATCATTATTATTAATTATCGAACGTACATACACAAGCATTCTAAGCAACGATCGATGCATAAGAGCAGGCTTTAGGAAAGAAAATAGATCGCGGTTAGGTTGGACGGGACCGCGGATTCTATTTACGAAATGCGTGTCTCCCTTTCTAAATCCGTCATACGATCGCAATGCGGGGAATGAAGGGAACACGTCATTTTCATCTGCACCCGTGCCGCGTAGGGAAGAGATTGATGTGTTCGCCAGAGTGAAAGACACGGCGCTTTGTTTCCATACAGATTGAGGCATCTTTGGAAAGGTTAGGAGAAATGGGGTTAGGTATTATAGGTTAAAGTGTGCGCTGTACTCATGTAGAACTTTGTATACGTTGCGTATTAAATGTAACACAATGCACGATTAATAATAAATAAAAGTGAGAATGCTTCCTTGAGTTGACTTAGTTTTTCTTCTCTTTTCTTTTTTTCTTTTTTTTTTTTTTTCTTTTTTATGTTGTGAAGATTAGTTTGGTATTCACGTTTTTGCGAGGAACAATGGGAAAGAAACTTGCGATGCTTTTTTAGTTGTTTCAAAGTTTTTATGGGTCTGGAAAGTGACAACCTTGAATGACTGGAATTCTTGGCAAGCTGTGTGGAATTCGTGAGACCTAATAAAGTGCTCTGACTTGTAGGGTTTGATACACAGGTTGGGTCAAGCGACTGAGAGAAGTTACAGCTTTTGTTTTCAAGTTTTAATTAACACTTTGACCGGTGACGAGTTAACTCGTCTTTTCGAACATAAATGATGCAACGGCTATTCAAACAAGATATTAGAGAATAAAAAAACGTAATATCAGAAGTTACGTTGATAATAAAAATCAGGTTTCCAAATTCTCCAAAATAAATGCTTCCTTCAGCAATCATGATAAAATTTATTTCTTCCATATTCGATTACAAAATAATAGCCGGTGACACGACATAGTTTCTGTGTAAAATTCCCGGTCAACAAAGTGTTAAATAAGAAACGGTGCAGGGACGAGTTGAACGATTGAAAAGGATTAATTTCTTTTATGATCACGTTTTTTTGTGCAACGATGCATTTGCAATATGCAGTTGCTTTTTTTTTTCAAAGTACATTTTTATACTTTTTTTATACATAAATTATACATAAATAGATTCTCGACTAGTAACCTGATATAATCTTTAAAACCTTTAAAACCTCCAAAAAAGAATTTTTGGAGATCCCAGGAAATCGTCGATTATTCATGATTTGGCGGTATGAGTCACATAGTTCGGAAGAATTGATATTGAATTTAGTGACTGAAGAATAGGAAGTCATTTGTATGAGATGTCGCGTGTCTAGAGTCATCTACCTCAATTTTCAGGGTTGTCTACATCGGTGCCCGTGAGTTCAATGAATTTGATTCCACGAAATCACGCACATCTGTATTAGGTTTAATAAAACTTGAACCTGAACGTATTAACAATCGGTCGTGAAAAGTATCGTGTGTTATTTTAATTTCTTATTATTTCTATTATTACTATACTGTATCTGTTACCAAATCTTTTTTTACTTTAATAGAAACTAGAAAATAGAAAATAGAAACTAGAAGCTAAGAGCTAACAACTTCTATAAACAGACTGCTTGGCGTTAATACAACAGTATGTATAGTGATAAAAAAAATAAAAAGAAACAGAAATAATATATCTATAAATAAATAAGATAAAACACAAAATACATACATCGGCATTTATAATATTTAAAAGTACAACAGTATGTATAGTTATAAAAAAACAAAAAGAAACAGAAATAATATATCTATAAATAAATAAGATAAAACACAAATTACATACATCGGCATTTATAATATTTAAAAGATAATTTATCATAAAAAATCATGTTAACCCTCTATGGGACCGTGTGACTTAAAAGTTACAAACTGATGTATCTATATTTTAAAAAATTAATTTTCTTTAGTATGCACTATTAAATTTGATTATTACTGTAGTGACACCACGATCCATCTACATTAATTATTAGTTAAAACATTTATAAATCAAAATGAAAAACTGTACGCAATCCTAATTTTTTCTCCAATAAGCAGACAAAATTCGGGCTATAGAGGGTTAAAAATAGTTAAAAAGTGTCTGGCGTTCAGGCCGAAAAGTTTGAGATTTTATAAATGAAAGCCGCATCCCATAAATACGATCTTTGACAGATTTCTGGATCGATATTGTCGATAATTTTATTATACAATCAGGCAGTACGACCAATCTAAACGAATCTCCATCTGGCGGTAGGGCCAACTGCTAGAATGGTTAACTTGCAATATTGAACACTTCAAAACTGTATCGAGGATTGTGAACTACCAATTTTTAGTTATTCATCTACATGTAAACGAGCAATGTTAAAACAAAAACGAGAGAAAAAAGAACCAATTATTTTATTCATCAAAAGTAAAAAAAAAAGTTCGACGATTCGGATCGAACCTATTAGATCAGATCCAGTTCGAACAACGTGTCCTTGCTTTTTTTTTTCATTGCATCGCTTTCGCTCAAAGGTACGTTTTAGGAATACAGACGGAGAATCGTGTCAGACCACGAAGTCGATAGGCCAGCAAATAACGGCCACGTCGTTAAAGTGCACGTGCATCGTGATTCACGAGCACAATAATTGTGACAATCATTTATTATACTCCTCTCCCTCCCTTTCTCTAAACTCTCTGTCTTCTAGGGAACACGACTCACGTCTATGCGTCTTCAGAGTTGCATGCGAATTGCGGATTCAGCTAACTAGCCTCGATTTTGCTAAATCACGCGAACACAGTCGCTATAGTCGTAACTCTGTGTGCAATGAAGAAAGCGGTTGCGAGAAAGTCGATAATTACATGCAACAAATAATTTACGTGTCATTAGAAACAGAGTTTGGTCCCTTGTTTAACAGATAATTCTTTATGCGATTTTTATACATTCTACGTATCTTTTAAATACCTTTCGCTGTACTTTAGAGCAAACTTTACCAATATTTCACGGACATAAAACATAACTAATTCCAAAACCAAAATCATTATCTTTCCTCTTATTACAAATAAAAAATATTAAAATTATTTCCGAGAAAGTATTATTCCTATTCATACGAAAAAACCAATTCTAAAATCAAACTTTTCTCCCATCACTTATGAAAAATATGAAAAATATTAAAATTATTTCACAGAAAGCTTCATTTTTATGTAAGAAACAGAACCGACTCTAAAAACAGAGCTACGATTTTTTCTAAAATCAAACCACTAACTTTCCTTGCATCACCTATGAAAAATATGAAAAATATTAAAATTATTTCACAGAAAGCTTCATTTTTATGTAAGAAACAGAACCGACTCTATAAACAGAGCTACGATTTTTTCTAAAATCAAACCACTAACTTTCCTTGCATCACCTATGAAAAATATGAAAAATATTAAAATTATTTCACAGAAAGCGTCATTTTTATGTAAAAAACACAACCGACTCTAAAAATAGAGCTACCATCCTTCCGCCCACCGCTCACATAAAAAAGAAACAAAAAAAAAATACTAATCAAATTCCTACACAAATCTCACCCTACAATCCGCATCCGATAAGACACAAACAAAACCATTACACCATAAACTAACCACGATGCGCGACACAACTACGTAACTCTTGCGTTATTTAAATGATCATCGCTTGAATCGACATCTCGCCCGGGCATGATTCGACTGTGGTACCGCTTCCGGTGTCTAATCCGCCGCGCAAAGACCCCTTTCGTGGTCCCGGTTACACGACCATGCTACTTAAATAATTCCTCCCCATTGACTTCTGCGTCACGTAGAGCTCGCTCCTTGCACCAGCGACAACTGAATCACAGCGTCCGCGCGTACTCGATTGTTCTTTCAATGGTGATTTTTTTTTTATGCCGCGTCTATTCGTCGCGTTATTATCGCGCTCGTGCGCACGGATACGCATCGAGTTCGTTGTCGGCGATTTCCTCTTCGACGATATTCTACGACGGTGCTGCATCCCCGGTTCATCGTTTCCTCGACAAGGTACGGTGAAAAGTCCGCGGTTATAACGATTCGAGCGATCGTCCTGCGGTTAGGTGATTTTTTTTTTTTTTTTTTTTTTTAATGGCAGACGCGTGGATCGTAGTTGCTACGATGCAGCGTTAAAAATATAGACTGATCTTAGAAAGACCAATCGAATTATAAGAAATTCTTATCATAAGAATCGGTGAATTATAAAAAATTGTTTGCAATTTTTTGAGTATCAAAAAATATGAATTTTCAGAGCTCGTTTTTAATCGATAGATAGAAGTCATTTGATTCAACGCAATAGATAATAAATTAGGCGCGCTACCGGTCCCTTTTGGTTTTTTAAGTATAACTTTCTATATTTAAAAACGATCGTTAAAAATGAATCTTTTATTATATTACAGATAAAAAACATTTAAATTCTTTCGAATACAGAAATAAATAATATCAATTAAATAAATAATGTCAATTAATTAACGAAATCAATTTAAAAAAATTGATCAATGAACTTTATCACTTTGACTCGGTACTCAAGTTTATTATAAAAAATATAATTTCCTGTATCCTGTGGTATCAAACAAGCTCCAATCCGAAGTCTTCCATTTGGACACCAACGCACACCTTACACGCCCGCAAAGTTACGAAATTTCCCCTTTCAGAAGCGACGACGCCGTTTATCTTGCTGTTATGTCTCCCCCGTATAGCCGGTCGTTCGATGCATAACACGTATTACACAACAGTTTATATATGCTTTTGCTGCAGCATCGCGTGTGAGCGCGCAGAAACATCAAGGCTGTTTACGATCGCTAAATTTCACGAGACTTTCTACGTTACGCTCCAACGAAAGTATTTGTCGCGTGCCAACAGTCGAATGGAAATTCGGTTCTTCGTTTTAACGACTTACCCTAACTAATAAGGGACGTTCGTTGACCCGAAAATTAAAAAAAAAATTTGAATCTTTGCTGGTTCGTAGAGGACCTCCAACCAAGTATCGGACTGTTTCTTTATCCCCTGATTTTTAGTTTTTCAGAGTGAAAAACATTCCTTAACACTCCTTAACACCAGAACTATCGACGAATGAAGCATACCTTTAACCCCTTGGCTTACGATTTCTTCGATCTTTATACATATTAGCGATAGTTATTCACGTATTTGACACTCTGTGAAAACGCAAAGTATCGAAATATTACACGTATTTTGTATTTGCTAATTTTCGATATTGCAAATTTAAATTACAGTTAAAGCTGGAATTGAACTTTATCATAAATATTGTGTGTTTTTATTGTATTTTATCCAGAATCTTCAGAATATTCCAGAAAGATCGTGACTCGTGGTTATACGGCAAAGGGTTAACAATGAAAGTTCTATGGCTTCTTATTTCCTTCTTATTCCCTAAAAACTATATGATAAAATTGTTAAAAATTTATTGTTTAACCCTCTGTAGTATCGTGTGACTTTGAAGTTACATACTCGTGGATCTGCATTTTTGAAATTTGATATTTATTTATTACCGTGTACGTAAATTTTGTTACTATATCAGTGTACTCGTAACAATCTTTATAGCAATTATTGATTGAAAAATTTTCAAATCGAAATGAGAAACAGTAATCAATTCTAATTTTTTTTTTTTCTTCGATATGCAAACAAAATTCCAGCAATAGAGGATTAAGTAAAAAAAAATCCAGTTTGTTAGTTACGTTCCCGGTTCGATTATGAAATCGTTTAAGATGAATCGATGATTCTCCCTTTCGCTATCCTTGAAATCCCAAGGAGAATGTCAATTAGATTAACGCAGGAACAATGCGCGTACACGTACCGTGTGAACTTCACCTGTCTCGTACGTCCGTGAACTTCTAATCACGGTGACAAGCCGCTTTCCTCCGCTTAACAGAGAATGGCGAAAGTGGAACCTGTTCCACTTCCGTTTCGCTAATTTGGAAGCCTCGACGTCTCAGACAGGGCGGATGCACGCTGCAGAATACTCTATTGTGTCGTTCGCGCGGACTTTACGGTCGTTGAAAGTTGTATTTATGCCAAAGTAGGCGTTAATTTCGTGTAATGATATATTGTTGGAAATAATGATATGGTAACGTGCACAAGCGACTAGCTCAACTACATGCTTAGGATTTAAACAGGTTTAATATACCGGATAAATATAACGTGGTACTTCTTATATTTTGTTTCTCAGATTTAAGTATTTTTTGTACGGTATTTTTTTTTCCATCTTGAAATTTGATTATATTTTTTTTTTCTTTTAACCACGATGCTTTTTGTTCACATTTTATAGGAAGCGTAGCCAAATGTTTATGCAATTATTTTAGTACACCGTTTATATCACAACCGTTCCAAGCCACGATTAGTTATTATCATAGATTTCTATCCGCAATATTTACATAATCGCATAACATAATTATATTTGAAATATTTCGACACCAGTAATTTATCATAATTCGTCACCAAACTATATTATTTATTAATTATTATGTTACCATTAATTTATTAATTATACGCTACATATCACAAATATCGTTTGAAATCAAAAGAGTAAACTGTGATCTTTATCGAAGTATAATTTCAAAGAAGGAAAAGAAAACGGTTTCGAAGCTATTCGCTCTTTCGTTTCTAAACATAATTATTCATTCGGAATAATGTTTACAGCATTAGGTATCGAGGTTGGAAAGCAGTTCGCTTTCGCATCCTCCTTACAGGTCTCTGTATTAAACATCGAAATGGTAACGATGAGATCACCTTGAGGCGCCGACGTTTCTGTATGGTGAACCCTTTGTTGTAATCTCATGAATATGTATGGCAACTTTCGTTTGCAACGCGGTAACTCCGAATCTGGGTATGTGGAACGATCTTCCTTTCGAGATAAATCGATAAAATGCTTCCCATTATGTAAGCCCACGTTGCGCAGTTCGTGGGTGTTTTTTTATCAACGGACGAGGAACATAATTAATATAAAGCTGACGAATTGTTCGGCTATCTTCGCGGAAACGTTTCTTTTTTTAGAAACGACGATACCAGCTATATTTATTTAATATAAAATTCAGAGAGAAGAACCGTAAAACTAAAGCGTCAAGGTATCTATATTTAAAAAAATTAATTTTGTTTAGTATGCACTGTTAAATTTGATTATTACTGTAGTGACACCACGATCCATCTACATTAATTGTTAGCTAAAACATTTACAAATCAAAATGAAAAACTGTGATCAATCGTAATTTTTTCTCCAATAAGCAGACAAAATTCGGGCTATAGAGGGTTAACTCGTTTGCATCATGAGGAAATATGAAAAGAAGGTCTTTGTCACAAAATTTGTTTTTTCATTACATTCAATAATTCTTCGTTTCAGTGGCCTAATTTCTTCTTCACTGTGATCAGAATTACTACTTTCATCTCCAACAACACTCTCCATTTCTATTTTTTAGCTANCGAATGAAATTGAAAAAAGAATCGATTTAATAAATTGTGGAACAGATTTANATATGACTCCGGTGATAGTGATCAGGAAAATTGAGCGTGTATATACGCCAATGATACAGATGGGTTAACAGAGACTTCTTTATATTTCTTCAAAATTAGAAAAAAAATTAAATAAAAATGTTAGAGATATAAGAGATTAATATCCCTTCTGCTGTATGGAATTTGTATCTGTTTCTCGTTGTCATGGCTTTTAAAAGTGTTTATTTAATGAAGTTCGGTTCTCTCTGCCATCGTGTTCTCGTTAATTCTTCCTATCGTAATACAATTTATTTATCATGCGAAAAGTATTTTTTTCGATCCTATATCTCCAACAAAAAAAAAAGAGAAAAATGACAAATGAAATTGGGAAAATGACAGAACTACCGTATTATATTATTTTTAAAGATCCGTGCCCTTCCGTAGGTTGCATCGATTATAAATTTTGAAGCTTTCACCAAAAGTTAGCGAACGCGCGGATTAATGCGCCGCGCGGAAGATTTCAGTTTCACTTTCACTTCGATCACCCAGTATCCAGTTCGCTCCCAGTATTTTACTTCGCTCTGAAATTACCATAAGTTGCACTCGTCACTCGTGGTCAAGGAGTTAAGAGTTGATATTACCCCATAAAAATGAACCATAGCCGATATAAAAAGATACGTGTAATATCTTTTCGAGATCCACATTGATATAAAAATTTTGTCAAAATCGGCGCGTGTCAACTTTCAACAAACAAGCGCGTATCATTTTAACAGTTCCTGCAAAAACGTAATGTATCTCGCGTGTTGCAACGTTCCTCGTATACTTACTTAATACGCGTTACATAACGCTTATAATAATTCTTTTTTATTTTACACACTTTTAATATTGTCAGCCTTGTTCGCGCTTACAGTGCGATGTTGCAACTGCTGTTCGTACTTTATTAAAATCGACGAAATTATGTAACTCGATATAAACATACCTGCAGCAACTTCTCGCGCGATAATATATTGTATGCTAAAATTGATGGGAAGCGAAATATTTCCTTTGTGAAAGCATCGCAATCTATTAATCAAACTGCTAATTAACCCACATAAAGTGGCAGTACGAAGGGAACGAACTCGTGGCGGTAGATTAATTCCTTCGCGTGTCCTCGCAGTGATTTCATCTCTGAACGATGGCTGTGCTATAATTGAATTTCGTCTCGTACCTTCGTTACCGAAGGTCCGATTGAAATTGTTAGATACACGGTGGCGAAACAAGCAATTTTGCAAGTGGCATTCCTCGTCGCTCGTCACTGTAACGGTATCGTGGGTGCCGAAGAAATTCGTTTCCCGTGTCTCGTGTCGCGATACAAACGCAACATTGCAGCACAGCGCATTCCAAGAAACGTTGCACTCGAAGGATCATGCTTTTAGCCGCTGAAGTTCTTACGGGTTTCCGTTTCTTTCATGTTGCGGTCACGGTCTTCTTGCAACGATCACAGTTTACCGTATTAATTGATGTTCCTGTACGGTACTTCGTTTGAAAGGTTTTTTTTTTTTTTTTTTTTTTTCTTTTTAGAATTGGTGTGTCGTAAAAAATATATTTGCTGAAATATACACGCGGATTTGTAATGTTTATGTTTGTAATATTAGGTTGGTTAATAAGTTCGTACTGTTTTTAATGATAATTGTCTTCCAGCGCTTTGAAATGCAATTAACCCACTGTAGCCCGAATTTTGTCTGCTTATTGGAGAAAAAATTACGACTGATTACAGTGAATTGTTGAATAAAACTGGTGTTATTTTCTTCAACCTACCCGAATCACAAGCGCAAACGTAAAACGCAATAGCGGTTAGCAAGACCAAGCCAACGAAAGAAGCAATCGAGACAACCGCGTAATTGTCGACACTTCTTGGGACAGAGAAACGTTCAACAAGTGATTACCAACCGGTATTCCTCCAGATGTGCATCGAGGCAAAGCAGTCGCATTGCTAGGACGATTGCCAGATTGGAAGAAGTCCAAGGGCCGAGGAACAACCTTCGAGCATTGTGCGATCTATGCGCGAGGGAAATCGTTTAACGATAGCACGATGAAACCTTGCTCTTGAAACACTTTCTCGTAGTTGTTTTCGCATAGAAAAAGAAGACGCGAAGGATTTAACGATTATAACATACAGACGCGTTATTTAAAGATTGTAATATCGATTAATTAAATTATTCTGCAATACTTGTGGGATTAATATTCTTTCAAGGATTGATGTTTGCATTTAAATTTAATTAGATTGATACAAATATTTAAGAATCAATATTTTTAGATTATTCTATAATACTTATGGTATTAATATTAATATAAATAGGGATTAATATTTGCATTTAAATTTAATTAGACTGATACAAATATTTAAGAATCAATATTTTTAGATTATTCTACAATACTTATGGAATTAATATTCTTTTAGGGATTAATGTTTGCAGCCAAATATAATTACATTGATATAAATATTTAACAATTAATATTTATACAACATTTAACTGTATACTTAATTTCAATATTAATCCTTAAATATTTGCACAATATTTAAATTTTATTACATTGGCACAAATATTTAAGGATTAATATAAAAATAATATCCTTGTCGTACTATGACTTTCCACACGTTTCACTTAATTTAATACTAATCCCATTCATAAACTGTGGCTCGGTTTCTACACAAATCCGTAAACGAAACAACAATAGCGCGCAAACTACCTTTGCATCGTGTCCAGTTATCACTACGGAAATAAGCCGTCCGGAGCGTTTCATTGTCGAACACAGTACCCGTGCAACATACCGTTAACACGGAGTAGCGCATAAATCGCACTCGGCGTGCATAACGATCAATCGTGCCGCGTGGACATTTATCAAGATGTACGGTGCTCGTGTGCACGCGGCGAACCGAGTCGAACAAGCGATCGCCAGTGGTCGGAATGGGTCTTCTGCTCCGAACCGTCCCTTCTGCGAGGAATAGCCAGATAGGGTGAGAGAAAATGTTCAAGCATGCATCCAAGGATATATCCATAGATCTCCGTGGCGTCTCAAAAAGTGGAAAATGTTGGGATCTCGATGGACGGTCTCTCGAGAGAAGGTTTACTCGCTGGAGAACCGCGACAGACCAAGGTGTTCGTCCGGTGATCAGGTGGGGATGAAGGCCACATACTGCTCCTGCAAACGCGTCGGCGACGTGCACCTAGACCTACAAAACGAGATAACTTGCGGCGACCTACCATCGACTAGTTACGTCGCGCGTGTGCGCGCCGTTCCGAGGCATAGATAGACGCCACGAGCCGAGAGCACGGGACGCGACTTGTAAATGGTTGTAGGTTGATTCGGTGCTTCGTGTAACATCTTAACGAACAAAAATCACCGATCGCTAAATATCTTTTCTGTTTCGTCTTATTCACTTTTATACTACTCTACATCGTTTCAACATCGTTTCAAAATCATTTCGGTATCAGAATTATCTAACCTTCTGTTCCACCTGGTTTCCCCCGACTTAAAAATTTTTACCAATTTTACCGAAGCACTTTTTATTCACAAAACTGCCAATTATAGATATAGATACCATCACCGTTTTACCGCATCCGAAGTGATTGGTGCTCCATGTTAGGTCCTAAAAAAAATATTTCCGATCACTAAACATCCTTTCTATTTCGTTAGTCTCGTACCATTTCTGTCTCAAACCGATCTCATACCCTGTTCCAGATAGATTCCCTCGACTCACCAATTTTTACGAATCTCACCGAACAACCTTTTATTTACAAAACTGCCAATCATAGATACAGATACAATCACCGTTTTACCGCATCCGAAACGATTGGTGCTCCATGCTGAATTCTAAAAAAAATATTTCCGATCACTAAACATCCTTTCCATTTCGCTAGTCTAATACGATTTCTGTCTCAAACCGATCTCATACCCTGTTCCAGATAGCTTCCCTCAACTTATCAATTTTTAACAATCTCACCAAACAAAACTACCAATTATAGATATAGACACAATCACCGTTTTACCGCATCCGAAACGATTGGTGCTCCATGCTAAATTCTAAAAAAAATATTTCCGATCACTAAACATCCTTTCCATTTCGTTAGTCTAATACCATTTCTGTCTGAAACCGATCTCATACCCTGTTCCTTTTGTTTACAAAATAGTCGACCATACATAAAGATACAATTATCGTCCTACCACACCCAGTTCGATTAGCCCTTCAAGTCCCCCTAGACCCAAAACGATTAATGCTCCGCGTTACGTTCCAACAAATAAAAATTCCCGATCCCTAGATATCCTTTCCATTTTATGGTATCCTCTTTCACGCTGCTCCAGTCGATATCGTTTCAATTTCACAGCGATCTCATCCTCTGTTCCAGGTAGTTTCGCCGCAGGCAGCCGCGAGAGATGTGGTCGCGCACGCGGTTCTTGCTCCTGGCGTGGTTGATCGCGTTGCTGACCGGCGTTAGTCTCAGCAACGGGTCGCAGAGCCCGCGACTCGGCGGCGCCGTCAACATCTTCAGCCGCTACGGTTACCTCAGCATCAGCATGAGAGTGGTCCCTCGGAACGACAGCGACACATGGATCTTCCGAGAACCAACGTTGGACGTCTTCAGGAATCCTACACCGGTTGTGACCAGGCAACGCCAGGCCGCAGTGTTCGATGGCGATTTCCACATGGAGTTCTGCGACAATGTTCGCCAACTCCTGCAAGCCTACTTCCGGGACTTCACGTTCGAACGGTTGGAAAGGCCGTGGCGCGCGTTCACCGGTAGCTGGTCCAAGGTGGCCATCGCGCGTCATTTGGGCATCAACTCGTCATTCATCACGGGCGAATACTGTTACGTGCTGGTGCGTGTTGCCAGGTTCCGCGAGAACCAGAAACTGTCTGGTACCGCGGACTCGATGATCCTGGACGAGGCTGTTCTCAGGGAAACCGAGAACATCACGATCGGAGACACTGCCAGTGTCGTGCGGTTCATCAAGCATTTTGGATCGCATTACATTGCTGCTTACGTCACGGGCAACTCTTTGTATCAGGTAAGAATTAAAATTGTTGGACGAAGGGATGTGTTAGGTTGGCCAAAAAGTTCATGCGATTTCAACGAAGTTTTAACGTGCGAATAGAAAGCGATTTTTTTTTATCGTGAAAGGAAATATTTTTATTCAATACTGTCCATTTGAACCGCTAAGTCACCTTTTTTTTTTAGATTTCAACAGAATTTAGTTGCATCTCAAAGCTCTGGAAGACAATTATCGCTAAAAACCACACCAACTTATTGGCCAACCTAATAGATGTTGATAATTTTGGTTAGAGGTGAAACGGAATTGTGGTTTTGGATATTTGTGATAGGAGGCTTGAATGAAATATTTTAATATTGCTTTTTTTTTTTATTGGTTTGGTTGGATTGTTAGAATATTTTTTTTTTTTTTTAATGAATATTTTAATTCTGTTTTTATCGGATGTGTTACTGAGTTTCCGAAGTATTTACTTTAGACTAGGATTCTCTACGTTTTTCAGGATTTTGAATAATTTTGTTCGAGGTCTAGTTGAATTCACTGACATAGCTTCATTTTTTATAACATTCACAAAATAATAATTCGTTACTGATTTTAATGTGCAAAGACTTGCCAGTTCAGATAGAAACGCATATCTTTTCGTTGTTATTTTGTGTATAAATACTCTTTACAAAATACATTTTTTCAATGTGTATTGTACGCTCGCTATGACGCAATGAAACATGCAATGGCGCCGTAGAGGCGTCATTCATCTCACAGCTGCCGTCTCTATGTGGTACCAGGCTAATTAAAATGACATCTGCTAGAGAAACTAATGTAATTCGAACTTGTTATGGGTTTCAAATCGAAACGTTTGTCTTCGATAAATAAGAAGACGTTGCAATAGACGTTTCGCTTTGAAACTATTTGCGTTCACGTGTGCAACACTTGGCACCGTGCTACTCCAAGAGATTAAGATTATGTGACGTATGAATATGAAATCGATAACAGAACGATAAACAAATTTAATCTTATACTAATTATAAATGTCCTCGTCATTGAACACTTGAAAATTGATTACAATACCGTAATAAATCCTAAGCTTCCAATAATTAAATCGTTATTTATTGATCGCTTTATCTTGCCATCTTAAACCGGACCTTACTCTTATAAACGAATCTACACGATCGATCACGTGTAACAATAAACACTTCAATCCTCGTATCTCACTTCAATGCTTGCGCAAGAACAATAATTTACCGGTGCATAAAATTTATTGCTTCAAGCTTTACTTCCGAGAATCCATTTAAATCTCTACCTAGCATTATCAATCGTTACCGCTCACGCTGCGTTACAAATTGTTACCAAACAAATCTCTCCTTAATGTCTAATTGCTCTTCTCGTACAATCAAAATTACAATCTGAAGAAATACCCGCATGGACCGGTGTATCATTATATTCCCCTTTCACTGGTATAATATACATAAACCTAAAACACCAATCTAAGACGCGACAAATGGAATAACCGCACTGATGCGTACACTGGTCAATTTAACGGCTACCCACGCTGAATCAGTGGAGACAAAAAAAAAATACGTGAAAATAAATGGTCATTAACGCTTTGACTGCCTAACTAATTTTGAACACCAAGTGTACAAGAATTATTTACAGTAACGATACAGATTAAAGAATAAACGATAATTTATTTTTAATAAAATAATGTAAACTTTGTAGATTACTTACAGAATACTTTTTTGCTATTAAAATTGCTTTCTTTTTTTTTTATGAAATTTTTTATCATAAGAATTGCTTTTTTCTTCAATATACGAGTCCATCAATCACGCCAACTGTTTTCTGATTTTTTTTTTTTTTAAATATAAAAATATAAATAATATATAAATATAAATAATATGAAAGTAATATAGAAATATAAAAATAATATAAAAATATAAAATTAATATAAAAATATAAAATTAATATAGAAATATAAAATTAATATAAAAATATAAAAATAATATAAAAATATCTAATTTTTAATATCCGTTTCAGGTGTTCGTGTACACGCCACAAGCGTACCTGCGCATCAAGGAGCGGCTGAAAACGCGCGGTGTGGCCGATTTATCAAATCACGAATTGAGCAACTACTTCTCGCCGTGGTACGCGGAGCACATGGGCTCTATACAAGCGGCGAGCGGAAACCGCACCGTCGAGACATGGGCGGTGCAACGGCTTCGAAGCCAATACTACATTTTCTCGTACGCCAGCCTGCTGAAATTACACGGAGATGCAACGTTGCTGAAGCAACTCGACGGATTGCTGGTGAACGAGGCGTTGCTGCAATTGCAACTGCGTACACTGGCACCGATCTTCAAGGATCCCCAGAGACGCGAGTGGTTCCTCGAGGTGATCGACAATTACTTTAAGTTATGGGAGGTGAACATGTGAAACAAAAATGTCCCGAAAGGAGAACGTTGATACACCTCCGTTTTGCTTACGTAAAAATATACGTACCGTTCGAACATGAGCGTGGAAGACCACGGTATACGTGTACGTACGTATTTAAAAGAAAAGGTGACGACCGATGGCTTCGACGAGGAACGATTATTCGTCGCTGTAGAACGATTACAGTGTTCAAAGAGTCGTTAGTCACGGTCCGCTCGAAGTTCACTATTGTTTCTCCGTCGAAAAAGACGCTAGGTTTTAACAGAGAAACGCCCAACTACTATGCTGTTATTAAATAAGTATTTATTATTATAATCGACGATAGAAAACATTTTTATACAAACGTTTTAAATATATATGTATATCACAAGCAATTTTCGCAAAAGTGACTGAAAAATACGCGAGATTCTTGTTCCCGTATCTGTCGTTTCGTTCTTGACATTCGTTTAATAATCTCTGTTCCATCTTCGTTTAAGCTCTTCAAGAACGTGGCGACAAACGCAGGGACAAGACTCGTGCTTTTTCTTCTTCTTTCTCGCGTTGATTTTCTTTCCGAACGTGATCGAAATTCGACGAATCGATGCTTTTGAAAATAAATATACGTAGAGTGTATTTTATCGTGTGTTTTATCTCTACGAAGTTATGGACGTTTTTTTTCTTTTTTTTTTTTTTTTTTTTTTTTATTGGAGTT
>SMSQ01025896.1:92336-109620 GCA_019453375.1 Ctenoplectra terminalis
TTTTTTTTTCCTCGTCGAGTCGTATCCCCGCGGTATCTGTCCGTTTCCTCTCAATTATGTTACAAGAACGTTTCTGTTTCGCGGAACAGTTAACCGAGATATTCGAACGAACGAGAACCAAATCTCGCGCGGTAACTCGTTATCGTGGTACCCAGGCGCATTTTACACCACATCTATCGATCGTAAATCGGTACTACGAGTTTCGCGTCATCGGTGGTTAAATCTACTTATCGACGCTACGCGTCTCGTCGCAGCTCCTTTGAGCACTGTCATAAATTTACACCAACGGCTAATTAATCGACTCATGGATGCCTTTGATTGTAATCCTCTTCGTTTGAACGATTACAATTTCACCGGTGCGTCTTCTCCCGTCAAGAGCTCACGCTGTCGAGCCGTTCCGTCCCGCCATCCCCCCACCCCCACCACCAACCCCTCGCGGTTCCAGTTGCAGCTTTGCGAATTAATTGTGTCGTGAATATTGGGACGGAACGTTCTTCGCGCTTTGCGAGTTACATCTATCGTCATCGTCGCGGAATCGCGTTCTTTTTTTCTTTTTTTTCTCTTTTTTCTTTTTCTTTTTTTTTCTTTTTTCTCTTTTCCGTTACAATCTCGTCGCTACTCGCGCGAAGTGCACTCGTATCCGATCATACGAGGCTGTTTAATTGGCACCAATCGCGTCACAGAGACGAGACACGTATTCTCCGTGTTGGCCGGTGTTGTCCTTCTGTCTCTCCTATCGATTCCTCCTCTTCACCTTTTGTTCCGCGTCTCGATATTATTAAATCAACGGCCGTGTGCGGCAACGTTGGTAGCGGCGCGGAATACACGCGCGCGCGCGCGCGCATCCTTGGCCGCGGGCTGAAGAATAGATCGGCACACACACACGTACACACGCGCGCGTGTGGTTTATTTTGCTAAAAATAAACCGCATTCAAAATTCAGCGGCATCGATGGAGCGTAAAATAGATGCAAATATTTGAACGGCCTCTATTTCTAAGTACAGTCAACCCTCTCGTAACACGGCACGCTGAAAATACGGTTTCGATATAATACGATCGCAAAAATTGCGACGGCCGTTCTGGAACACGATATTTATATATAAATGGTTTCCACGTAGCACGGCTTCGTAAACCTGAGAAATTTTCACGGATACGTTCGCGTAGCGTTTAATTTAAAAAAATATCTGACTCTCGACAGTTCTTGTGCACACGCGTATAATAAGGCATTCAAAGGACAGGGTTTCGATGTAACACGAAACGCATCCTCCTGGTTTGCATTCGTTCGAAGTTTAAGCCGAACTGCTTGACACGGTTTGGATACAGCCCGATATTTCGAGAACGCGTTATCGACACAACAGGGAACGCGTTCTCCTGATTTCTATTAATTTATGGTTTCACTTGACACGTCTTCGATGCAACACGGAACGAATTAATCGTGCTGCAGTTCGAAGAAAGTTTGCTGCATAGTTTAGCGTGGAAAATGGGAAAAAATTCGATTATTGTTATTCGATTATTTTAAACAGGGTGAATTAGCAGACCACCTTATTCTGCGGGGATGAAAAATTTGTTGCGACAATTCTTGGACACCAAAGGTCAAGATATTTTCGTTCGATGTAGTTCATGGTTTTGTACGTGGTTTATGACTCAACGGAAAAACGATGCACGGGGTGATTTTAGAAAGTGGGTCGGATTATAGGTACTTTTTCATGCGATGCTAGGGGAAAGTGGTGGGGGAAAGTATTACGTGATTTATCGAGGTCGATCTGCCCAGTAATCGTCGATGCACCTGCTAGGTACAACCGCAGTTTTTGTATTTTTAATGTTTTTATGGGTATCGGTACTTCTAGATGTCCGCCAAGTTATTTATTATGATACTTTATACAGGATCGGTGAAATTTTCTCGTAACGTTGGATTAGTTTTATTATTGTACGTATTTGAATGTCGCGTACTTTTACAATTCAGGAAAGCAGCAACAGAGGGTAGATTATCATGTATCGATTACTTCGTGTCATTTATTTTAATTACGATAAAATCAACTACGATAAGATTTGTATCGTTTAAACAAAATATTTTGCAACTCGAAGCAATTTAAATCAGCTGACCTGTAATTCCAATATTTCTTCCCAATTGACTTCGAATAATATTAAGAAAGCAACACTACTTTCGTCTCTAACTAACGTTGGGTAAAATTTAAAAGCGGATAATACTGTGTTAATTTTTAATTCGCGTTGAATAAAAATTAAAATAAACACTTTTCTCCTGGAATTATGTATTTTTTCAAAAGCTTCTCGTTTTGATGGTTCCAGTAAAACCAGGTATTCATTAATCGCCCACAGTTGTAGCACGCTTAAAATAGCCAAGAATTCTAGTAATTTATCCGCGTCTAGGTTCGCAATAATTGCAAAAAAATTCACACGAGTTGTACAAAATGGCAGGTCGTTTCGCTAGGCTGACGTCGAGTTTTCAATTAAGAAGTGTTTTCCGTGGAGAATTGCGGCACCCGCGGAAGCTTAGTTTCGTTACAATTAATCGTGCAAATTGGAATTCATGGCAAGCCACCATTTCGGTCTGGATACTAGCGAGAACACCGACTCGAGCCCTTTCACCCGCTTCTACCGAAGATACTCTATCACTTAATTATTTTACGCCATGGGCGACGCTTTCACGGGAAAACATTAAGGCAGCTCCCATCGAATCGAACGACCGAGTTGATTCGCTGCTCGCCGCCGATAAATCATCTCCACACACGGAACTCAATAACAACCGTTATCTTCCCTCGTTTTCATTTCGTTCGCGCGTATTTTTTACGCGTGAAATATTATATTTCTAAGTTTAATGATTAAAAAAAAAAAAAAAAAAAATAGAAATAATTTAAAAGCAGAGCAACAGTTAACTACTTTCTTAACATGAAATTTCTCCACTCGGGTAATATCTACTGTATTCCTAAATTTCTGTTAGGAAACATTACTTAAAGTTTTCGAAACCTAGCAAAAATTACTTTCTACTTATAAATAAATTCCAATCAAACAGGGTAACCAAACACGCCTTCAAAAATTACGATTATTAACCCTCTGTAGCCCGAATTTTGTCTGCTTATTGGAAAAAAAGTTACGACAAACAGTCGACAAAAAGTCGACAAAAAGTCGACTACAGTTTTTCACTTTGATTTGAAAATGTTTTAACTAATAATTAGATGGATCGTGGTGTCGCTACACTAACACAGTAATCAAATTTAATAGCGCGGCGATAACTAAAGAAAATTAATTTTTTCAAATATAGATACATCAGTTTCCAACTTTTAAGCCACACGGCGCCATAGAGGGTTAACCTTAAAAACTTAGCTTCACAATAATTCCGTACACCTATTTTGAATACAATAAAAAGTTCGTTATAAATATATTACAAACATTTATTCCATTTTTTTTTCTCTCGTTTAATTCCCTTAAACTACACCAGTGAATCGACCAAAAACAAAAATAGAGGGTTAATCAATATTTTTTATAACAACAAATACGTCTATTATTCTGCACAGATTCACTTTCAAACAAAACCATAATTCAAAGTGACCTTGTATCGTCCCTCCTTGAAAAGAATCCTCCCGGCTCCCGTTTGCCGTAGGCGGCAGCCATATTTATGATCCAAGGAGTCTAGACATAATTGGTCAAAGCAGTCACCTAGCGAACGTAGTAGCGACCAACTACTATCCTCGAACCAACAAACTAGCCACTCGACCAATTTTCTCCCCGCGTTACTAAAATAATTTGCCCTCCACACAAACGCATAGAAACCTTATACACCAACACCATCCAGTTCATTTCCAACCAGATTGCCTAAAAATTCTTTCATTTTTCGCTGAACACGCTCGTTCGATTCGCCTTTCGAAGCCTGGTACGTGATTTATCAAGTTGGCTGGAACCGTCTCGTTGGCATCGAGCTCGAAAGGCTGGAGAACGCGTTTCGTCGACGGCCGCGCCATTGTCGTGGCTATCGAGCAGAGCACGGTCAAGGTCGATTAAAGAACAGAACAAATACGTTTCTTTTCTTGCGAGAGAGGGGAAAAAAAAGGCTACAATGCGAGAGAAATGTTTCTTTTAACTCGCACAATAAACCGTGGCGAACGCGGTTTTCTCTGGTAACGTTCTGCCGTTGCCTTCGTGGAAACGCAGGGCGACGGGTTGGAAGGGGGAGGAAAAAAAAAAAAAAATTATTGGGAGGGAAAGATCGAGCTGTCCGTCGAATAAAAAGAGAACGTCCGGCAAACGGATCAAGGCGAATCCGCTTTTGTGAAACGTCTAAATCGATTTTCTGTGTCGGCCGCTTTTCTTCTCGGACCAGAAATGTGTGTCGACTGCGCTCGCGGGCTCGTTCCTTCTGCGACGAGCTGACGATTCACTTCGTCCTTTTGAGCCTCGGACCGAGGCTTTTCTGGATAAAGTGACTCGATGACGTTTGGGATGAAAGCTTTTGTCGTTGTGGATGGTTCGTTTGTGAGGTTAGGTTGCGATGTGGAATAATGTAGAAGTGATTTTTTGTTTGTCGTTGATCATATGGTACGGTAACATCCCGATTCATTATTAACCCTTTGAATTCGAAATTGTGCTGGCACGAATATTCATTTCTGATTCGATACAGTTATACGAGAACGTTGAGATCATTTATGAATTATACATTTGTGTTTAATTAAATTACATTTTTTTTTTGTTTTTTTTTTTATTGAAACTATAATGGGTTGATTAGACTTGAATTCTTTTCATGCGGTGAAAGGTTATTTTTGGTTATGGCAAGGGTTAAAAGTTTCGACAGAAATTGAAAACTAGGTCAGAAGAGATCTAAAGAAGAAGAAGAAGAATGAAAAATAGGAATTGTCCTAAATTTTTTATGTTTTAATCTTTTGCTACGTCTGTCTTGCTCGAAGATCGAAACAATGAGTGTCTTTGTTCGTGGGATAAAAATTTTAAAAATGTATTCCAAAAGAAATTGTCTTAGATATTATATTGTTTTTTATAAAAATTGAAAAGGAACACGGAGTCGGATAAATTGTTCTTCTCATGGTTGATAATGAAACGGAGAGTGGTTTATAAAATATTACTAAAGAATATTGAAGGAGAATAGAAATTCTATAAAAATTGTAAGAGTAATTTACAAATATAAAAAATTAGTCGATCGCATCTTCAATGTTATTTTGTTTTTATATCGTTAGATAACAATTGAGCTTCATAAAAGGTGGATTTCCGAATAAAAAAAATTACAAAGAATGCTGAATTGGAGTACCACTAGCTTCATGTTTTTTTTTTTCTCTTACCGATACGCTTCTTGTTAAGTAATTGAATTTAAAAGTTTAATGTAATACATTAAATTCTGATTGATGTTTCGGAGACCAGTTCTGCTTCCAAACAAGGAAATAGAATCCAATTGAAAAAGAAAAAAATATATATATTCCGACGTAATTGGAATTCGAACCACGCAATTACAAACCTATGGTTTCTGCGATTATGGGCTATTACCTTTCTTGAAAAAAGTATGAAGTCACCAGATACTTCGTGTACTATCGACCACAATTTTTATCGATAAATATTTCATGATGGATTTCAAAATGGACAGAATAAAAAGCTATTGTAATAAACAAACTAACTGTAATTAAATAGAAAAATTCTGCTTCTCCAAAATCTCAGTTACAATAAAAGATTCAAGTTACATTTTTTTTATGAATACTTAAAAATTGCAATTCTTATTCAATTTACTTTTTTGCAACGAAGTACCAAACAAAAATTTCTACAAACTAACAAATTTCGTGGAAACTTATATTTAATCAATATTTAGACACTCTGGTATTTGCTCAAACAGAGAAAAAATAAATTATCCAGGGAGTCGGTAAATTTTTAAACAATAACAAATAATTCTTTAACGAAGAAGCTCAACAATGTCATAATATACAAAACGTAGCACTGGTTGCAGTTGTAAAAGCTATCACGGGAAAAAAGAAATAAAAGTGGAATAATAAAAAAAAATAAAACATTCACTATGCTCGGTGAGTGGCTGTTGAATTGAAGGTAATTTTGCCTGACTGTTGCGTCTCTTTGTAACGCAAACCTTCGACAACTTAGCAATAAAAGAATCCAGAAATGGATAAACGTCGAAATGCAATAAGCGAAACAAAAAAATCTGTCGAGCAATATCGCTGATTATCTGTCGATCATCGCGATACCTTATCATTTGGATCGTTTTATTTTTCAAAATCCATTGTTTTCTTTGTCAATAAATAATTATTAATTTTGTAGATCAGAATTTTCGAGTACGAAGTCCAGGAAGTGAAATTTTTTTTTTTTTTAATATGGAAAATGTAGGATTAAACACTACAAATAAAACATATAAAATTTAAAAGAACAATAATATTAATTATTAATGGAGTGTAATCATAAATGATTAGAAAAGCAATTAATTTGAACGAAGATCGTATAATTCAAAAATTATCATTCGCTGTATTCTTTTTGTTTAAAGCAAGGTGTAAAGTTTGTTTTTATCCTCTCGGATAGAGATTAATGCTTTTAACTACTAAAAATTCAAAACGGTGTTAAAACAGGACAAACAGCATTGAATAATACGATCTTCGAGTGACCTGGTTATTTAAACAAGAGAGAATCATTGTCTTACCAGAGCCGCCTTTTATGTATTTCACCGAAGTTTCAAAAGAAAAGTCGAATAAATATTCGCCGGTGCTTCAACTGTAAAACATCTAAAAGTAGATTCGAACGAGATCCTTTAGTCTTTCACGACCCAGTTAAAACTGTTCGAAACTTCCGAATATAAACTCCGTCTCTTTCCAGAATGATTCCAATGTTACACGAAACACTTTAACTGTATTCAACCTTCTACCTTTTAGGAATATACAGGCTGTTAAAAAAAAATTATAATTCTCCTCATAATCGAGAACAAACCTAGTTATACGATATTACCCCTAAGCTGTCCACAACAATCGCTAGTTTCTATTTTCCCCATTAAAATAATAAAAATGGTAATTCATCTGGTAATTTTTTCCCTCGGGATGAAAGAAAGACCTAGTTATAACTAGAACTACCACAGAAAGTCTCTAAATTTACTGTGATTCAGTTTTGGGAATTTTCCATAATATTTTGTTCCAAATATACGTAAACGTTCATCTTTTTCTCATTTCATATTTTTTCTGGCATCTTTAATTTTGTGTTTCTTTGATACAAGTATATATATTTCAATCTTCCAGTTCTAGCGTTGCACAATATCCAAGCAATCTATGGCAACCGTTAATTCCTACTTTGCTCGTCAAAATAAAAAAAAATTGTAATCCATCTCGTAATTTTTTGGCAGAAAATGAAAAAAAGCCTAGTTACACAGAATTATCCACTATCCAAACATTACCCCAGAAAGACTCGCAGCCTAAAGACTCGATAACAAGAGTTTCAAGTGGAAGAGTAAATTCGCCAGTATCCGTAACCATTTTTCCCCCAGGAACCTGCTACCATCGTTTGATGTTTCCATTTCAAAGTGGATCCTACTGTAAAACGAGTCTGTGTTCTCTCAATACGTTCGCTTTCTGCGGACTGAACGCGTGCGGTCGCACTTGTTCGCCGTTCACTCGAAAAGTTAACGCTGCTTCGTGCGGCTACGGTTTTTTAAACGGTCAGAGACGCTCGTTCGGCTTTTACCAGTGTACAGTGACTACTCGTGACCCAGTGAAACGCGAGCGAGCGACTATATGGGCGCAAACGCCATTTTAGGATCAAGGCGAGTTAGCTGATGCGAGAGCACGTTAAAAAATATTTTTGTTTCCCGTTGCTTGTGGAATATTCTGAAAACGAGAGGTTTTTCTAGGAGAGAAATTTAACCGTGTCACGTACGACTCGTAAAGCAACGTTTGTTGCTTTTCTCTCGTTCGGTTGGAAAATAGTTGAGCTGGTATTGGATGATTCGTTGAGCAGAGAGTGAATAGATAATGGAGATGAGAAATATATCTGTGTCGTGTCTAACGAACTATATCACGTCGAGTTTCTTCTTTATGAATTCTTCAAACTTGATTCTGAAAAAGTGAGAAAATATTTTTTCTCGTATCATCGGTTAGGTCTGGTGTGAAATTATTGCAAATCTGTTGTTTATTTTACCGTAGAAATTAATAACGGTACAGTTGAAACTGAGATACTTTATATTATCCTAACTGTAGGATTCAAGTCCTTTACATATATGAAATAAACAATGTATGTTCAATATTTAATCTAATAGAGGATTCTTCTTTTTTTTTTTTTTTTTTNAACTTAAAATTGAATAACGTTAGTTTAATACTTGGGTGGGGGTGTACAACCGAAAGAAACAAAATGGAGAAGGGAAGAAAGGAATCACGTGACATCCTGAGGCTCGTAACGAACCGGTCAATAAGGTTGCTTAACGAACTCGTTCTTGGACGCGAAGACAATGTTAGAACAAAGGATCTATTTGCAAGAACAATAGATAGACGAGATTGAGTATTGTTAGAACGTCTTTTGGTATCAACAACAAGAAATACTGCTTAATAATTTCTATTGAATTAACGTATGAAAAATGTGTTTAATGTTCAACGTAATTAGATAACCTGTATAAAATCACTATTGTTCGGTATAATATATTATATGTTTCGAAGGTTTCAACGTATGATTTCGGTTAAATATTCAGTACATATAATGCTTTATTCAATTTATGTATATAATACTACCCTTCTGTATGAATCATTCAATTTATCCTCCTGAATTATCCAGAGTAGTAATTGTAATTATTTTGAACAATATATTAAGAGAGGTTAATTTTATCACGACGATGCAGTACACGCGGAACGAACAATTAAGGCACATGTTGCTGTTATTTGGAATATCATTAAGCGAGTAACACGTTTCTATGAACGCGTAATAAAAAATTAATCAGAGAAATTGACTACAGAGTTACAGTATTGATTTCTAAAATATTTTCAATATAAAAATAAAAACTGTGATACAACAGAGAATGACAAGTAAAATCTGCACGGAACAATCAAACTGCAATAACCATGTGTACCGATTTAACTTACAATTACGCCAAAGAATTTATTTAAACGGAAAAAAATAAGAAAAAAATAAAAAAAAAATAAAATATGGAAACAATTTTCTGTTACGTCACAGTCGCATTTTGGAACCATTTACTATTCATTAATACATTCCAAACGCGATACATTTACATCCTGTACACCAAACAAAGTTCATCAAATACTAAATATCTTACCCAGCGTTAAAATCATTCGAGCACGTAATCCTTCAATTATTTCGTGCTACACTTTACTCCGATACACAGTTTCAATCACCCCACTTGTGATGTTTGTAACATCAAGCAATATAGCAATTTAATATCCCGAGTTCTGTTACAATACACGATTCCTATTATACGTTATACATTCGACCGATGGAAATGTTTAAAATTACTTATTGTACGGTTAATAACAAGTGAACGTAAAGTATAATCAAAAATTAAATAACAGAAAAATTACAAATCGAACAATACGCGATACTTATCCCCCTGGTCGATACGCGTTGCCGATTTAAAAGCTGAATAATACACTATCGGTCGATAATCGTTGGCATCGCAAAGCCTATTAATAAGCTTCCGATAGATAAAGCGGCAAGATTGCACCGTATTAATAATTTGTACCGTTTTCAAGTATATTTAACGACGCTTAGCCCTCTAGCGAAGCATTTTTGTATCGCGTATATATCAAAGTGTCCGAAGGAAACCATAACTCCATATTTCACTGAAAACACGATTCAGACCAAAACATGCTTCATACCCCTATTCGAGGTTACGCTCCAGTTACTAGAGCACAAAACAGCTCGAAAACAAGGTCAAATCGGTCATATGTTCGCGTAAACTTATTTCATTGTTTTTAGAGTGCTGAACTCGTTCCCGAAGTGTGCTTCCCACGTATTAAATTACACCCTGTACACAACACGGCTCTACTCAACGAAACTCGCCTTGAAAGCGTCTTTCCCCCGGTTCTAATTTTAAAAGACTCGTTCTTTTGCTCGACGCACAAAACACGCGGTGTGTTTACACGCGTACTACGGAAAGCTCATTAATGGTAACGGTGGTATACATCGGGGCACGAGGCCTGGTGGGCACGGCTCATAAGGAACCGGTCCTGTTTACCCACAGAGCAAATAAAAATTAGTCCCGGCACGCGTTGCTCGAGCGGAATATCGAGGTCCGTTTGTCGTGTAAATATTTTAACGGAAACCTCGATGCGCTGCCTGTGGAGAAGTGTTTCGCGCGAAACGGCTGGCTTACGCGATTTACCAGCCGCGGAGAATTATCTTTGTACTTACTAGACACACGCGCGTTTGTGCGCGTGCGGAGAAACGGATGAAACGGACGCGTCATATTTAGAATTGTGCTCTTTCAATTATTTACTCGTTGTTCCAGCAACCCTTTTTTTGCACGCGCGCTGCGTTAATTTCTTTGTCCATCCACCGTGTTTGCATCATGTTTTTGCGGTTACATCGGTGGGGTGCAACTTTTATTGTTCGACTATGTTCGTCGTAGTCCGAGTTGTACTTTTTAAGGTCAATATTAATGTTTCATTTTGAAGCAAGGATTTTTCTGGTGCATATTTTTTTGTTGTTCTGTTTTGCCACGCACGGATGCATCTTTTGATTGTATTTATATCGCAGCACGGTTTTTATTTGTTTACCCGTTGCGATTCAATTATACTTCCAGGTTTTCGGGTATAAAAAGAAAAATAGTTTTTATTCGAATTCGAGTTCGCGGCTGTTGTTTGTTAAAGAAATACTTAATGTCTTCGGTATTTTGTTTATTCGTTATCAGTCCTGTTGGTTAGTCACATATTTAACCTTCGTATAAACTGATAAAGTAATACTTTAGATAGAAATTTTTTTTTTATGCAAGCTGTGTTATTTTTATTCTTACGTATAATTTATAACGATGTTGACTTTTCTGCAAACCGCGGCTTAATTAAGCGTAGGTATACCCACTCCGCAAATTTAGTAACCTAATTTTCTATCGATCGACGCATCAAAACGCATTGAAAAAAAGTAACTTTTTTTCTTTTTCTTTGCATTGTAATTTTATCTCAACTTCGTACAAAATTTATTCTGGATCATCGCAAAAGCATTACAGTACGACACNAACGCATCAAAACGCATTGAAAAAAAGTAACCTTTTTTCTTTTTCTTTGCATTGTAATTTTATCTCAACTCCGTACAAAATTTATTCTGGATCATCGCAAAAGCATTACGGTACGACACATGTAATTGTATCGAGTACCACGTGATATATGTAGCTCTAAAAAATACTTTAACCTTTTTGATCGATCGGGAAATGGTTCGTGGCGCGAGAGCGATTTCGTGGCTATGCAAATTCGATGAGTTAGATCCTGTGAAATTCATGATACGTTAAGCATACATCGCCGGACTACATTCGACTGATTGCATCAGGACTATATTCTCGTATCACAATTGCCAGCTCAATTCGTTACCATTACAGCCTGTGGACAACGGACAGGTGCACAAGCAACTGGTATTCACCATCGTTTTCGAACGCGATAAATATCCGATATTATAACGCTGCCGATATTTCTGTAATAACAGACCGGTACAACGAAACGCGAGCATGGTAACTTCAAATTTNGATACTTTAGATAGAAATTTTTTTTTTTATGCAAGCTGTGTTATTTTTATTCTTACGTATAATTTATAACGATGTTGACTTTTCTGCAAACCGCGGCTTAATTAAGCGTAGGTATACCCACTCCGCAAATTTAGTAACCTAATTTTCTATCGATCAACGCATCAAAACGCATTGAAAAAAAGTAACCTTTTTTCTTTTTCTTTGCATTGTAATTTTATCTCAACTCCGTACAAAATTTATTCTGGATCATCGCAAAAGCATTACGGTACGACACATGTAATTGTATCGAGTACCACGTGATATATGTAGCTCTAAAAAATACTTTAACCTTTTTGATCGATCGGGAAATGGTTCGTGGCGCGAGAGCGATTTCGTGGCTATGCAAATTCGATGAGTTAGATCCTGTGAAATTCATGATACGTTAAGCATACATCGCCGGACTACATTCGACTGATTGCATCAGGACTATATTCTCGTATCACAATTGCCAGCTCAATTCGTTACCATTACAGCCTGTGGACAACGGACAGGTGCACAAGCAACTGGTATTCACCATCGTTTTCGAACGCGATAAATATCCGATATTATAACGCTGCCGATATTTCTGTAATAACAGACCGGTACAACGAAACGCGAGCATGGTAACTTCAAATTTAATTACATCAAATATGATACAGCTTATTTAATTCGATTGCTCTGTCGGGTTGCGAATTTTTCTCGGTCGAGAAAAAAAAAAAAAAAAACTAAATAAATGAAAAAAAAAAAAGAAGTATATCCTTTACGATACATTATTAAACAAAAAATTGAATTCTTATTACTTTTTTATATCCTAGAGTTTAACCCAAAACTCTACAAAACTTACAATTTTCTCAAAGCGTAACACAGTACGGCGAAGTGGTTTGTAAGAACAAACAAGGGTTATCTCCGTTATGCTATTAATTACTTAAACTTCTAAAGCGAACGATAATGACGAGAGGAGAAGAAGAGAGAGGTCGGAGGAGATTCATAGTGGCGTGGTTCCACGGAAAACGGTAACCGTAACGGCTGCGAGGAGCAGAGAAAGAAGCATAGAAAGCGAGGAAGCGAGAGGTGGTTAGGGTGGGAACAGAGACACGTAGAAAGGCAGATGAACTGGCCGGACAAAGACTTTATGTCTGACGTCAGCGCTCTCTAAGTGCAGCGGTATCCGCGTGTACTGCTCGAATATTTATTCGATTCTTCAGACTTCTTTCTCGGAATACGAAAAATACGTACGAGCAGGAATTCGAGTCTCGTAACATCCGCTACGGATTTCGAGAGGACACGAGAGATAGAATTAACTCGGTTGTCTTTTCGCATATCTCTGTTCCCGGTCCGTGTGTTTCTTTGCAACTAGGTTAGAGGCGAGATTGATAGGGGGGCGACGTATAAACAGGCTCGTATCTCGAAGTTATAAGTTTAAAGCGGGCCCGTGGAGGGGGCGGATCACTCGTTACACCGTGGCAAAGAAATTTATGAGGGTTTTTGCTCGGAACCGTTTCGCGTCCGCGGTGCAAAACCGCTCGAATTTTGCCCGGTGTGTTTCACCAGCGTTACGCGCTCGCATTCAGAACAGCTGCGAGATAACCTAAATTTTCTTCTTTCACGATCTTCCATTTCCGTGGTATTTACGGGATACACCGAATTATTCCGCCGACGTATTTTTACTTCGCGTTCCACGGCCCGAGGAATTTCAAATTTAATACCCGCCAAGTTTCGTGTGTAGTTCCTTTAAAAATGTGGAGTCAGAAAAAGAATGATTTTTATACGGGTGTCTTGAGCATTCGACGTGTAGCTGATTGTTATGCTGACTACTGATATTTTTTTTAAGTAATTCTATATTATTTTTTTATCTCTATATATATATATATATATATTTTTTTTTGTTTCTTTTTTTAATACGAAGCTTAGTACGAGGTAGTCGTATTTTTAAAAGAAAGTTGCTCGGTTAGGAACTTTCGGAAGAAATTCCTAACGCTAATGCTTGAAATATCGTTTCCAATACAAGTAGTCCATCGCGTAGCTCGTTAGCATCAAAAGTAACCGAAACAGGGACACTGAAAACGTGCTGTTCGTAAATCGAACGTGTCGATCGTGCGAACTTTCACGCACGCGATATTACTCAACAGCGGCGGTGAGCGAACGTCATTAGTAAACCTGATGCCGATTCTGTTCTACACGAGCGGCAAAATGACTCGTGGTAATGTTTTCATTGCCACAATTCCACGGAAGTTTTTTACGCTTTCGTAAAAGTGTACCTGACCGCGCACAAAGAGAAAGTGTACGGACTACTTGTGCGGTTCTTGCGAAGTTCCAATTCTCGTCTCCGACGCGTGGTTCGATTACTGTATCATAATTTCGGTATCGTAATCGGCTAGATGGCGCGTCCATAATCTTAGTGAAATGCAAACTTGAAGCAATGAAAATTGAATATTTTTAGATTCGTTTCATTTGAAATAAATTGTAGCTCCGTGGAACTGCAAAAATATACGGTATCTATTAAACGTTTCCAAATATTTTAGTCGTGAAAACGAAGCTTGTTTTTGCCACGTTTTATGGTCAAATTGTTCGCTGTCGAAAGTCGGAAGCTTTCTGTTGAGATAGTCCGATTCCCGTCTGATCAACAAATATTATCCTCGGGGAAATTGAATCTCTGTTTCACGGATATAGTAACAAGGAGTTGCAACCTGGTATAACCATGAAAACTGTTGGCCAACAGGAAACGCAAGCGTACCGTTAAATAGGAGACGGTCCGCATCTAGGGATAAATGTTTGTTTGCCGTGAAAATAGCCTAAGGTAATGGCACTTTATCATTGACCCATAAAATGTAATTAACGAAACCAAGTGAATAGTTTCGCTTAGTATTTTCTAGTTCTGTACTGACGTTTCACCGATCAAGGTCAATATTCTCATGTTAGAAACATTATGATCGAATTCTTTGANCGGACTACTTGTGCGGTTCTTGCGAAGTTCCAATTCTCGTCTCCGACGCGTGGTTCGATTACTGTATCATAATTTCGGTATCGTAATCGGCTAGATGGCGCGTCCATAATCTTAGTGAAATGCAAACTTTGAAGCAATGAAAATTGAATATTTTTAGATTCGTTTCATTTGAAATAAATTGTAGCTCCGTGGAACTGCAAAAATATACGGTATCTATTAAACGTTTCCAAATATTTTAGTCGTGAAAACGAAGCTTGTTTTTGCCACGTTTTATGGTCAAATTGTTCGCTGTCGAAAGTCGGAAGCTTTCTGTTGAGATAGTCCGATTCCCGTCTGATCAACAAATATTATCCTCGGGGAAATTGAATCTCTGTTACACGGATATAGTAACAAGGAGTTGCAACCTGGTATAACCATGAAAACTGTTGGCCAACAGGAAACGCAAGCGTACCGTTAAATAGGAGACGGTCCGCATCTAGGGATAAATGTTTGTTTGCCGTGAAAATAGCCTAAGGTAATGGCACTTTACCATTGACCCATAAAATGTAATTAACGAAACCAAGTGAATAGTTTCGCTTAGTATTTTCTAGTTCTGTACTGACGTTTCACCGATCAAGGTCAATATTCTCATGTTAGAAACATTATGATCGCATTCTTTGCCGATTTACGATGTGCCAGAAATTAATCGTTATTTATTGATTATAGTATTAGTTTAATAACTTAATTAAATTATTTGTCATTTATTAATTAAATTATTAATTTAATAACTTAATTAAAAAGTTAACGAGGGATTCTGTATATATACTAACCATAAAGTTGTTCCAAACTTCTGTAATGATAGGTTTTTGTTGATCGTGGAAAATAATGTTCCCTTTCTCGTTTCCTTCGAATTGCCCGATAAAATTATAAAGTTGGTGCTGCCGTAATTGGGATTACAGAGAAAATGGAGCAAGAGTAAAAGGATTAGAGGCAGAAGGAGCTGGGTGAAGGTAATGCTAGCGAAGACTGTACTTCTAACGCTTCTAACGTGACACGTGAGACGTGACACGTTACTATCTTTTGCACAGGTCATCGGATTTACGTAATAATTAATTGTGTAAAATATTTGCTATATCGCGACAGGCTTTGTGTTATTTTACACTTTGCGTTTTCGATAATTGTTAGAAAAAATCAGTCGTATCTGAAGAAAAGAAAAAAAACTAGTAACATTAACAAGAACCGAGTAAATCACAGATTTAACTACAATTTTATGAACGTTGTAAAATTTACGTTTCCTCTTCATTTCACCATATCCATTTTACAACCTTCGTCAAGAACGCTTCTTCATAAATATTATATGTTGGTCTCATTTGACGAACATCCACTTAATCATTATGAATATTTATATATTTATATATAATATATAATTATATTTATATATAATCCATTCCGTTGTTCATTTTCGCAAAAGAATTATACTAAATAAATGTTCCATAGTTAGAGAAAGTTTTGTTGCTTGAACGCCGCCGAAAATTCACAGTAATTTCTCCGATACGCAACTTCCTATCGTTCTTCAAGCCACATCCGTTTCCGCCATTTCATTACGATGAATCGTGTAGCCGTATTCGTTGCAGGAAAAAGTACCATGGCTGCTTTTTCTTTGATACAAACGTTTGCAAATATCGTAAACGTTCTATGGATCCTCAATGATCCTCGAGACCTTCGCTCAAGGCCCAAGTTTTACTGTCTTCTGCCTGTCTTCTGACTTCTGGGTGGGAACCGTGACCTTTTTAAACACTGCTCTGTGCTTTCACTAACATTAAACAGTGCTAGTACGTTTTTTAGTAGTAATAACAATTTTATACTCCGATGGTAAATTTCGAAATATATAAATTTTCAAGAAATTTAGGTTGTATCGTATTCGAATTATTTATATATACCTGAATCGTTGGAATAGAATTTTTTTCTGATTAATTTAATTAATTAAATTCTAAATTAATTTCAACTTCCGTAAAATTTGTGACGAAGATATTGTCAGTTTGAAGTAATTTTAAAATTAAATGGATCTTTCCCAGAGACATTGGAATAGAAAAAAGTTAATTACTAACAAATTAAATTCTTGCGGTTCCGAAGCAAAGTTTACTCCCATTTCTCCGGAATGATTGATCAACTAAATATTCCGACCGAATTTCGCATTTAGAGAGACGTTGAAATTAATTTACCAGAAAATTCGATTCCCGTCTGGTGCTCCGAGAACTGCTATAAATTGCCATATAGCGATGCGATAAATATTACAATTCCACCACCAGTCTGAATATTTCAATTATTAGAATAATCGATCAACGGACGAAGGTTCCGGGTTGGAATTCCGTTCGGCCATTTCGATCGACCGATAGCAATAATATAAATGAAGCGGCATTAATAATGCATAAGACAAGCGTATACAAAGACAGAATTTGTCGACTTCCTGAATAGGTTAATCGATTAAAGGCATTTGACAGACGAATGAAAGATACGGGCTCGAATTTGGCTGTAGTTATTCATTCCACTGATTCCTTTTCTCTGCACGCAGTAATTAACATGCTGCCTTTCATTCGATCCGCTCATGAGTCATGTCTTTCCGGCAGGACCTACACGACTAGCCGTTGAATTGTGTGATTACCCCTTTTTTTT
>SMSQ01025897.1:5617-37648 GCA_019453375.1 Ctenoplectra terminalis
TACGACAATGTTCAACAAGTGACCTTAAACACCTTACATGATACATAGATTCTTTCAAATCACATCCAATATTGTACAAATGACTTAAATCGTCAATTATAAGAATAACAGGTTCATTATTGTCTTTCATGACCTTATGATATTCATTTTTAATAATTTCAAATATATCGTTAACTATATTGTTTGTTGTTTGTTCGTACATACATTCCATATTAGATGCAATAATTTTCATTGGTTCAACAGTTGTAATCTTACCTTTCTCTTTTAATAATGTAAGATTATATCCAAATTTCATACCCATATTATGATAATGGTTAAACGTGTTATGAAAAAGTACGAAACATATTCCGTGATTTTTTTTTAATGCATTGAATATAACAGAACTTAATAAAAAGTTTGCATTACTATTGTGTTGTTCTTCTATCAAAATTACTTTCCCATCCATATTTACTTTATCAATACCAAGTACATTAGACACAGAATCCATTACGTTAGCCATAATTCACACTAAAAATAATAAAATATCCTATTCTTAAAGCATTTATAAACTAACACTATAAAATAAACATACTCTTACTACAAACAATAGAGATGAAACTTAAAATTTTCCTAATAAAATAAAAGTAAATTTTATTTTATTTTCTTTAAATTTTATTTTATTTTATTTCTAAACTAAATCATTTCATATGTAACTACATTACACTTTAGACTTATTTCAGACTTACATTTCAATTATTGGTTATGTATATTTTACTTAAAATATTTATGCGTCGTCAAATAGTATAAATTTTATAATATAATTGATCTACTAAGCGACAATTTACTATAGATCCTTATATGTAATAGAATCCTAAATGTAAAATTTACAATTTTATCCAAATACTTTACATTATCTATGTACAACACATATACATACTTTTACTACTGAACCGAACAAAATATGTATCTGTACAGATTACATAAAAAGGTAAAATTAAATTGTGTGAGATATATTAATTTGTTATCGAACGACTGGTACTATCGGCGCGATGTTTATATAAAAAAAAAAAATGTTAATTGATTATGTTCTCAATTACAATTACTGCAAAGAAAATTGATATCAAAATATAAATAAATAAACACAAAAATAAATTTTCATATTTTACCATTTGCAAATATTCATACTTACCAATTTTATCATAATATTCCAACAAACATATTCATAAGTATTTCAAAAAAGTATTTATCAATCTTCCTTTAAATACCAGTGAATTCTGCACGAATGATAGATTCCTGTAAATAATATAAAAGTAAATTAGAATTAATCATTTGCGTTAAAAGCTTGTTAAAAATAGTAAACTATGAAAACGTAAGTTTCTACAGAAATTTTATTCCTGTAAACGTATTCCAATATTAATAACGATCAATGTACGATAACTAATAATTATATAACGTGTAATATACCATTACTTATATCATTCCTTAAAAAAAAATCAATTATAAAACCAGATGTATCAAAGTCCATTTCATACCAGTTTCTTTTTTCTTTTCTTTTTTTTTCAGAAACAAGAACTATTTCTCTCTGTTGCCCATGAATATAAATATATAATTTAGAAATGCTCTTTAGAGTGTAAGCGTACAATTTTACATTTTAAAAATTTGTATTTTACCTAATATTTGAATACTCGTTTCCGAATATTCATATATAATCAGAAATATTCAAGAATTGGCAAATAAACAATAAACGTGGATATCGATAAAGAGTAGTTCCAGCTTTAAAAGGAGGTGGGTATAACACGTGGCTATCAGCTGATGCGTGCGCGTTCACCAACTGTCCAGGGTCTGTTAACTGATTTTCGACATTACATCAGACAGAGTTTAGATATTTCGGTGATAGTTACGATCCAAGAATGACTTAAAAATTCTATTAATGACACGATTCATAGTAAGTTGGTTTTTTTCTATTATACGTTATCATGCCTTTTTTTTTTTTTTTATCTTATCTATGAATTCTATTACTTTGATTTACTAATGGTTTAAAAGTTCACCTTTATTATTTCATAATTAAGCTTACTTATGTTATCTAAGTGTTAAAAAAAATAATCGCCATATGTTCGCATTCTTATACAGGATTAATAATTTTTTACATTTATTATAATCAACATATGTTTGTGTGAAATTGCACATACACGGGCGCGCAAAAATAACACGTTCCACACAACGTTAATAGAATTAATTAATAATGAGTCATGATGAAACACACGCTTGATGTACATGTATGTGCAATACAATTACTGTTCACACCATTATTCTTCATAATAATGTATTTCAAATTTTGTTTCAAATTCAGAATGTATGAATTAAATAAATAAATAAATTGTAGAATATAGGCTGTTAGTGCTACATCTTTTTTCAATGTAATTAATTATGTTAAGAATTTATGCAAACTTTTATGTCTTTTATATTTATTTATATTATCAATAAAATTTCATGTTACAATAAAATATCCTAATAAATATATATATATTTTTTTTATAACTAAATAAGTTTTATGAATAAAGATATTATTATTACATTCCACAAAGCTATTGCCCCTTTTACTCGAATTTGTATTAAAAATGCAAATGTTACTCTTCGATAAATTATTATCCAATAGTTATTATTTACTTTTGCCTCAGGTTGTTATTTAAGAAATCTCATAATTAATCAGTTTTACTCTTTTATAAATATATATATAATTTATATATTAATATGTAAAAATATAAAGAGAAATTTTACTTGGACTGATTTATTGAATTCTTTTACTTGTTTCATGAAAGTATAAAAAATAAAAAATAAAAAACATGACAGAGAAAAGAACAAAATTGTCACGGTGGTATTTTGGTGGGCTTTCTTCTGCAGGTGCTGCTTGTGTTACGCATCCTTTAGATTTATTAAAGGTATTTTTATTATTAAATTCTTTAACATAGAATAGTAATTTTTATTTCTCAATGTTTTTTTCTTGTAAGAAACTAATTAACAATTACACATTAATCATATTTTAAGCTATAAAAATTATATTAAACATGTACTGGAATACAATAGAATTAAGTTTATAGGTCCATTTACAAACTCAACAAGAAGGCAAAATATCTATAGTACAATTAACAACCTCTATAATAAGGAAACAAGGGATTTTAGCTTTGTACAATGGATTAAGTGCTTCTTTACTTCGCCAACTTACATATTCTACATTAAGATTTGGAGCATATGAAGTAAATTTATTCATTTTATATTCAATATTTATTTATGTGTTAATTTATCGATCAAAGAATATCATTAATTTACTTGTAATTTTACTATACATTTTTCTTACTCTATTATATATTTATTTTAACATACTTTACTATGTATTTTATTTAAATATATCATGGATATGTAGGTAGGTAAACAAACATTTGAGACACCTGGACATTCGTTATTATTTTATCAAAAACTGATATTGGCTGGAGTCTCTGGTGCAGCTGGTGGTGTCCTTGGAACACCAGGAGACGTAATTAATGTACGCATGCAAAATGACATAAAACTTCCACCAGAACTAAGACGGAAGTAAGATTTTTAATTTTTATACTAATTTAGTTTCGCTTCCTTTGTTTAATCTTAAATGTCATTATAGTTATAAGCATGCTATAGATGGAGTGGTACGTGTAATTCAACAAGAAGGAGTGTCTCAGATATTTAGTGGATGTTCAACAGCAACACTGAGAGCTGCATTAATGACTATTGGACAATTGAGCTTTTATGATCAAGTTAAAATTATATTGTTACAAAGTGGTTATTTTGAAGATAATCCTGTAACTCACATAGTATCAAGTGTATTTGCAGTAAGTATATCTAAACGCTACAATTCTAATATATAGAATAGGTTATTCTGAAGTGATCTACATAATTTTTACAGTTTACAAAAACATATAAAATATTCTAAGTTAACTTTATTTTAAAATAAAATAATTTACATCACAGAGTATAACTAAATATTGAGAAAACATAGATAGTTTCAGATGATAAATTTAATGGTTTATTTACAAATAAATTTAAATAATATTAATAATATTAATATAACAAGAATAATTATTTCACGTTATAGCACAAAATATTTTTGATAATAATTTAATAATTGTAATAATAAAACATTTACTGAATGTTGTTCTCTTCAAAGATGCAGCAAGTATTCAAACAAGCAGACATATAATTTATTTCTTATTTTCTAAATTAATGTTTTATGTTTATATTTACTCCAATATAAGGGCGCCGTAGCTACAACTCTTACACAACCATTAGATGTTTTAAAAACCCGAGCAATGAATGCTAAACCTGGAGAATTTAAGGTAATTATGATAATGAAGTTGAATTAATAATACACAAACATATTAAATATTTGTTTATGTAATTTTTTGTAGAATTTAATGGATCTATTTTTGTATACTGCTAAACTTGGACCACTAGCATTTTTTAAAGTAAGTTTTCTTTATTCACTGCATTACTCTTTTTCTAGTTATTTCTAATTCATAACCTGAGAATGGGAAGGTCATGATCTGGGTAAACACGTTTGAGATAAATTGAAGCTCAAAATTTAGAATCAGTAAGTGATAAAAATAATCTAAGATGTAGTAGTTATGTTTCACAATAATTTAGATAAAAAGTTTAAAGCATTTATTCACGTGAATTCACTTTAGTAATCAAAAGTTAAAATTATTTCAAACCTTTTTAAAAATTAACTTAGTTTCCTTTAATTTGTAGTTTTTTTTATATACAATTAAAAATTAGAATTTAATAGCACTATTTAAAAAAAAAAAGAAAAAAATTAGTTGTAAATATTTTATGGGTGGTTTTAGTAGTACTTGCTTTACTATTATGGGACATGCTGTCATGACTGAATTATGTACACGAAAAATATAAAACACATTTACATATATAGACATAAGACTTTGTCAAACTTTGTTTAACCTTGTTTTGTGCTTGCTAGAATTTAATTTTTATCCTTGCAACTGTTGAAATTTAGCATCTTGTAACGTAGTAACAGTGTATAAATATTTAAATACTAATTTACAGGAAAAGATTCGTTTTTATCAAAATAACTTCAATGTAAAAGTATTTAAGTTTTAAAAGAAAACATATAACCACTAAAGTAGAAGAATTATATCTGTCAAATTTTAGGCTTTTCAATCTATTTTGTATTGTAAATATAGTTTCTATTACTACTTTCTTTATTTATTTATTTTTTTTATATATATATCACATTTAAAGTGCTTATTCAAGTAATGATCTTTCCTATTATATAATCTTGAAAATAAATTGATTATTTTATTTTAGGGCTACGTACCTGCTTTTGTCAGATTAGCTCCACAGACTATTCTTACTTTTGTCTTTTTAGAACAATTAAGATCTAATTTTGGATTCTATCCTGAAGTTCCAATATCATAAAATTTAGCTAACCTTTGAATGTAGAAGTATATTATATCTACCTGAAATATTTCATGGAACGACAATTTAGCACAAAAAAAGTAACGAAAAAAAAAAGATTATAGAAACATTTGTCCCACCGGACATTTTCCAATTGCATTTATCACTGTGTTCCTTTAATTTGTATTAATAATTAATTTGTTTGTTATTTATACAGGATGTTTGGCATCACTTATAAAAAATTTTAAGGGGTGATTCTACAAGTCATAATAAGATGGTTGATTTTTGTCTTATGACTTGTAGAATTTTATTTTACATCGTACATACATTTTTATGTAAAATACAGTTATCCCTTAAAATTTTTCCTAGGTGTAACCAAGTACCTGTATATTCATAAATAATACATCACGTTACCTCATGTACAAAATTCTATTTTATAAAATGTTTGTGTAAAACAAGTTCAGGTAGGACAAATGTTGTTTTTGTATGTTGAATTTATTGCTAAATTTATATATGTTAAAACAAATTTAGATAGAACAAATGTTATTTTTATATGTTGAATTTATTGTTAAATTTATGTTTAAATGTTATGAAATACCTTTGGTAAGTTGTCTATTCTATTACATTTTTATTTTCTCAAAGTATATTGACTATATATGTACAAATATTATATAGTACTAATATTTATAATAATATTTGCAATTTATTATCATTATATATGTACACAACAATTCCTGATTATATGATATTGAATTGTCCACTTGGGCTTATGTAACTAGAGATTATAGACTTTTTATTTCAAGAATCAATTCAATTATTTTGCATTTAAATCAATGATGTGTAGATATTTAAGAAGTACATAGACAGGTCACAAATTTTTATATTCATTATTTAATTTCTATCGAAAGCATCACAGTTTTCTAACTGATTTTTATGAAAATGAATTCATATAAGAGAATTTTTATTTTTTTAGTATAAATGAACTAGTTTTGCATTTATATTAGTGTACTTACATATTTAAAACTATATAGTATTCATATAATCAGGAATATTATTATTCTATTATGTTCAAAATAGCTATATAGCGATTAAAATAAATACTGTCTTATTTCAAGTTTGGTATAAAATAGCTTTCTAACATTTAATACATTCCACAAAAATATTATTATAATTATGTATACTGATATACACAAAATTTTATACATATATATATATATTTTATTATATATTTATATTTATAGCAATATATTTTGCTTACAGAAATATTGTTTTATAATTGTAAATGAGAGAAATTTAAAAAAAGAAAAAATATTTTTTAATTTATAAGGCATGTATATGAGTATGTATGAACATCTGTACATATACTAATCCTTGTTGTAAATTATTTTAAAATAAAAGCAATGTACAAATTTTTATAAAATAAATTTAGACCGTAACAATTATAAATATGTTTATTAATTTTAATATATTTATACTAACTGTATATTGCACAAATTAAAAAAAAAATAACACAGTTCTGAATGTATCCTAGCTCAATCTTAAGATGATTGTACAAAATATTTAGTACGTCATAATATAAGAAACAACAATAATTTGTTATAAAAAAAGAAATGTCAAGCACATGCAATATCTTTATTAAATATCGTAACCAATGTGCAAGTTAACCTTTAACTAATTACTTTTTGCATCAACACTTGTACAAATTACCATTTACAAGTAAAATATTATTGCATTGTTGAAACACACTGTTTAAAAATGCACAAATTTAATTAATGTCAATTGTAAAATAGAAAGAAATATTGAATATTACCAAGAAGTGTTCCTTGTTGCATGGGTTTTCAGGGAAATGGAGTTGGATTTTGTTATTGAATAATTTTGATATTTAACATTGAATAAATAATCTTCTTATGCTTCTAAACTTGGTGCCCAACAGCACCTATCATATTTTTAATATTTAATTTTTATAAAATATCAGAAATCATTCAATACTTTCTTCTTTAACTGAAAATTTTTCTCACCAGTTCAGCGTTCTTAATCTTTGTGAACAAAACACAGATGTACTTAGAAATAGAAGGGATGGAGCCTTTTGAATTTTCCGTCTACGCGTGGTGTGTGGGGAAGGGGTGGTAGTCGCCTTTGTAAGTTCTACTCTTGCGCGCAAAATTTAAATGTATTTTACATATTGACTCTATCTTTCTACCAACATAATTGTACGTTTTGTATTACACATCCGAAGAATTTTGACTGTACAAAGACTAAAATTTTTCTATTTTTTGTTCATTATTTCCACTTGTTATTCAACGTCCGTTCGAATATTTAAAAAATGCAGAACACTTTGGAAAAAGTCCACGAAGTATAATACAAAAGGCCACAATTAACGTAGAAAGGAAAATGGGAGTCATTTCCAATGATTTTTTAATTAATAAAAAATAATTTTCAACCAGAAACCACTCGTAGACGCGTGTAGAATCACTCCCTTTTGAGTTGTACCATCAGTTTTGTGACACCCTGTACACGTGTATAATATAAGTTCATATGTAGTGTAAAAACCAAGATTTAGATTGCAAAACAATAAAAAAACATTTCTCTTCTTTCTTCGTATTAATATTTTATATTTATACATGACCTAGTTTCTACATCAGAAACAATTTATATAAAATAAATAAACAATCACTAATGATCTAAATGCTAAAAAAAAAAAAAAAATCTACATTTTATGCAACTAAATTATATAAATACAATTTATATGATATGTGTTTAAATTTCTTCAAAATTCAAATTCTTTATAAAAATATATTACTTTCCTTTTTTGGTATGTTTAATTTAGTTATCAACTTTTTATATCCAAATAAAAGACCAGTAAAGAATGTTAAATATAATGAAAGCAACGGGAAACACAATTCTGCTACGTCTATCAATCCACTGAGCAATTTCCTGTGGAGTCATTGTTGTAAAGTTATGTAACTGTGCAAGAGTTGCTCTACGCGCAAAAGGTTTTGGTGGCGGTGTACTATTAACGGTCACAATGCTCCCTACAGAACATTCTTGATCTTTGTCCTCATCGATTTTAACAGAAGGAATGTTGAGAGTACTTGGAAAACTCTGAAATAAAAGTATATTTACAATGAAAAATAGTCATAATTTGTATTATTTGGAATCCTTATCTGGAATTCTCCTTTTCTAGTTAAGGATTGCATATACAACTGTATTAACACATTAAGGACCGCTCGTGCCTACGGCCTTGGTGCCCAAAAACGTGCGGTCCCAGGCGTATGTCTTACAGATTTCTTTGCGGTCCTTAATGCGTTAAGTCTATACTTACATGTACAGTAAGATAGTTCTGACTTGTATAATCTTGCTCACTGGTGTTTGCATTATCAAGTGACGACCAAGATCGTGATCGTTCTAATCCGGTAGTATTTTTTTGAAATTGTTTTCTTGCCAATTTCGGCGTTAGCGTTGATTTTAATATGTACTTGCTGTTTACCTTTTTTAAAGGGACATTTTTTCTAAACATATTTGGAAGATTAATAATTACATTAATAAATGTAGTACAAAAAATGACATTATCAAGATTAACATAATACATACTTCCGTCGATAAATTGTATTAACAAAAGCAAATTCAACCATTGCTGCAAATAAAAATATGGTACAACCTAGAAACCATATTTCACTAGCTTTGATATAAGAAACTTTTGGCAAGGAATTTTCTACTTTGGATGCAAGAGTCATAAATGTTAAGATAGTATTTGTTCCTAGATATAGAAACATTAATTAAACTTTTAGTTTTATTATATTAATGTCTATTGAATACATTATATATTACTTAGACATGGCACCTAAAACTATTCGTGGTGGACTTGCATCCATGTGCAACCAAAACGAGACCCAAGAAATAACTACTATTAATATAGATGGTATATAGTAGTCCATCATGAAAAACCCCATTTCACGTGCTAATTTGAACGTTATGCTAATTGAACTGAAATTACCAGCTGTAAATATAGAAGATTGTTAATTAAAATAGTTTGAAAATATTATTTGTTACACGTAACAAGATACGTGCCAAAATGACCATAATGTTGTTGCGATGTGGTATAAAATACTTCTGATGTATTAACCCACTTCTCAATAAGCTTGTATTCAGTTAAATGCAATTCATCTGCAAGTATGAGTGGCTCTTGGTCCCAAACCATCACCATGTCAACCATATTGTGTGTCCCTGTAGGTAAAAATTCCATTCATTCCAAGGAGCATAGTAGAATTAGATAGTTGGCATTGTAGTAGTACAATAACAATGACATCCTACAGCTTTCAAAAGTAAGTGGACATTCTTGTACATCAAATGGAAACTTCTCCAAACGAAGCCCACAGTTAAGAGTAACTTGCAACCTATAACAGTTTACGTGCTACTTTTATTATATAGATGAGTTACATATTTCATAGAATGTTATATTAGAACTTCTATTATGGCTATAACTTAAGAAAATTAAAAATATATATTTGGGAATGTATTGTACTTTCAGAATGTTGAGTAAATGTAATATTTTATTTACAAACCTAGTATTCAGCATAACCATGCCTGATGGATCTATAGAAACGAGTATATCCTTAGCACTATTTCCCATTATAGCTGAACTCGGATCATTAGAAACATATACAGTAGGTGTCCAAATTAAATCATGTGCAAATTGTCCACCATGTATTTGACTTAAATATGGAGCAATATTTGAAAATTTCAACCTTTCATCCAAGTATCTAAATTGCAACATCATGTGTACATCAAATTGCTGCAAAATGTATCGTTACAATTATTGTTATTTTAAAACATTTACGACAAATGAATATTAAACTTCATACAAGTTATAAAATATAATTATGAAACAAGTTACCAGCGTTTTCACCATATTTGATTTAATTGTATAAATATAAGCACTGGTGTACACATGAATTGGATCTGTAGCATTAATTTCTCCTGGTGGTCGGATCATTTTATCATAACGACAATCATTTGTTAATTCTTGTAAAAGTTCTGTTTGTGTCATAGAATTGCTGCTACTTAGCATTGGACAACTTTCTAATCTGTAAGCAAACATAATTACCTGTAACATTGTTACATACCAAAAAGAAAGTATGTTTCCAAAACCTTAATTATATTACTTTAACATTTAATGATATAAAGTGTTAATAATTTTATAAGAAATTTTTTTTTTTAAGGAAATACATAACAATAATGAAGAAAGGGCAATGTATTACTATTGTAAGTATTTAGTTAATAATATTTAGTTGTAAATTAAGTATGTAAAAAGATGAAACTACTTTGAAAGAAGGTCCTTGAATTAAAATTCCAGACGTTGCTAAGTAGTAAGAATAGTTCATTATTGCTTTGTACTGATGCCAGTGACATAATGCTATGCATGTGACTCTACATTATAAAAAGAATTTTTTGCTATTGGAAGTTCAAAGCATTATCAAAAGAATAGTAAAGTTCATTGTAAATGAATAATTATTTTATAAAATGAACATAAATATATATAGGTAAACATAGTAATTATTTACGTATAAATCAATCATCATCTATTTCATAGTTTATAAGATAAAGTATTTCGTGAATAAAAATTAAAAAATTAATGAGTTTAAGAAATTGTTCTATTGTTTATTACTCGTTTAGTTTTTACGTATCTTAATTATTTGCTTTGTAGAAAGTAAAAGAATGTTAATTTTTAAACCGAAACAATAAAATTGCAGAACTTTAATCAAGACATTATACCTGTTTCAACAATAAGATCTTATCTAACTACACAAGCATATTAATTTATAGCATCAAACATTCAACTGTTTATATAAGTTATCAATATTTTTCTTCATAAAACTGCATATCATGATTAAAAATAGAATTTTCTTCCTTTCTTCATAGCATACTCATTATTTTTTTTATAAAAAAAAATATATATATATGTGTGTGTATTACATTCTTAAATATAAAATAACTTAAAATGTGAAACACATTCAATTTAATATTAAACAGGTTTATTTTTTGAAAAATGATTATTCTTTGATTATTTTCAGTTAAAAAGATTCTTATTCTATGTACTATATTTCACTGACATAAAAGTTTGTAAGATTAAAAAGGAAGAAATTAGTAGAGTACAAAAATACAAAACTGTTAAAAATACAATTGTAGTAATTAAAGAATCAATACAATTAATTTTGAATACTAATATATACACAAGTGTTTCAAAATTTACTTATTTACATATGAAACACCATATGCTTGGAAATAGATAGTATCTATATATGTTGTAAAACATTATCTAGAGACTGCAATACTTGTTAGAATTTTTTTATTAAGAAGTACTGTAACGAAAAAATATTTCTATTTTTATTGTCTATGAAATATTTTAGAGATTTATATATAAAGATTATATTACATACATATTAGAACAGAGTACAGAATCATATTACAGTTTTATAGTTTTAGTCATTTTATAAAATATATTTTATTAAAACAAAGATAATATTTTTTATAATTTTACCGAATCTAATAACAACTTGTATCTATTTAAGACTGTAGAAAGTAAAATTAATAAATTGATTCTAGTAATATTTAAGTAAACTCTTGTATGTAAACTTACAAATCATCAAATTTTGTATAACGTCACTTGGATTGTTATTTAATAGTATTTATAATATGCATAATATATTTAACTACATAAAATTTAGGGAATATTACACAGTTATCATTAAATTTAACAAAAATCAAAGCAGTGGCTTTATAATAGATATATAACTTACATAGTTGATGTATTTAAATGGAACATTTGTAGTAGATAAATAAAAATCATGAGAGAACAAATTCTTCTTAAGGCCATCTTAAGTTCTCTGATGACTTATCTGCTTCACTAATAAACTTGGACTGATTCTTTCTTGAATATACATGCATGCTGTTGAGTAAATTTTCTGGAAACCAAACATTACTCAACCATTCCTCCCACTCGCGATATTCTTTTATAAAGTGAACACTCACGTGCTTGTATGTAACACTAGGTTGGTATTGTATACAATGTACACAAGGTGTGTCAAAATCGTGGGACAAGCTACAACACTTGAACATATCATGACAAAAGAATTTTCTATCAGTTTCAAATTTTAAGTTATATTTTTGAAATATAAGAAGTAAAACTTTCGAGATTTAGTTTTTATGCTAACCGAAGGTACACTATCGGTTTATACACACTCATGTTCATTCATACATATTACAGTAATTTACAGGAGATATTTAAATAAATATCTGTAGATATCTTTTTGTCCAGATGTCTATCTTTAAAGTAAATGGATGTCTTTACTTTTATATTGACTTCATATTCATTATTATTTAATAATCAGCTGCATTACGTCTGTATTTTAAAACTAGTAAATTTTGTATTATTTAAATAATTCGTGATACGTTATAATTACTTTTAAGATAATGGATATTTTCATAACAAAATTAAAAAACTTATTATCTCTTGAGGAATTCTATACAGAGTTTTAGAAATTTATATGTAGTACAAGGAAGACAGAGATTTATTAGAAAAAAATATAAAAAACTTACGAAATTTATACAATTTGTTAATTATACGTTTAATTCATTTTTATAGATGTGTGGTTTCATACGATTAAGAGTATAAGTTAATAAATGCATGTTTTGTAATAATTTTGTCACTCTCATGTAATGCCGTTCAGTGTACGGTATCACAGATTCCAACGTAGAACTTAATTTTGTTTGTAATTCCAAATGTTCCATATCCATCATTAACGCGTGTATGACTACCTGTTACGAGCATTATAAAAGAATATAAAATTATAGTTAAATATCTTAGTTAAAGAAACAACATATATAATCGTATTTATCAATTTACCTGAGCAACTTGACAATTTTTACTATTGGCATTCCACGTAACAGCACACTTGAGTAGCTCTTCTTTACGAATAGGTTTTAATTCACGAATTGTTTGCTCAAGATGGAAATTGCTTTTCTTTAAAATGGCTGATATTTGAAAAATAATAATTGTGATATAAATGGTAAGTCAATTGTATTGATATTCAATTATTAAGTTATATATAGTTATGTTAATAGTTTGTAACAAAAACATACTTTCTACAATTTTTAGAACTTTGAAAGGACGTTCTAACTTTAAAGCTAAATTTAACGCAGAAGTTAATTCATTTGCTTTAAGCAAATTTGCTAATCGTTGCTCTTCTAGCGCAAGCTGCTCTAATTCCATTGCTGCTTTTATTTTTCTTTCCTCAGTTACGTCTTTCCAAATAACTAATAACGAATCGCTTCCACCACTGATAATACTTTTCTCATTTTTACCAACTACAATTAAAACATAATGTAATAAACATATTTTGAAAAATATTATAATAACGTTTACCTGCAAGTGTCCACACACGACTTTCATGCTGTTCTAGAGTACACACACATTCTGACGTTTTAAGATTCCAAAGTTTTAAAAGTCCATCTCCGCTTGCTGAAATTATTTGCATGCCACGCGATAAAAATTCCGCTTTTAATACCGATGATTCATGGCCTTCAAGCGTCTATAATATAATTAGAATTATTAATAATATTAAATGTGTACCTTAACACATTGAGGACCGATGACGAGATATCTCGTATTTCGTTTCTTTCAACTCATAAAAGTGAAAAGTAATTGTAAACGGGAAGTTACGTTTAAAAATGACCGATTCGTCTGAAAATTGAAATCAAGATCCCTATTTACTGTAAGTATAAACATTTCGTAGAAGCGTGCGAGTAAAAATTTTATTCGAGTGTAACTTCATCCCATGATAAGATTTTCAAAAAAGTTGCTGGTCTTCAATGTGTTAATAAACATGTTAAATCATAATTTAATTAATTTAAAAATTACTTTCAAACAGTGAAGCTCTGTTAACGACCAAAGTTTTATCGTACAGTCCGCCGATGTTGTTAGCAATACTTGATCTATGGGTGAAAATCGAACACACCATACTCCTCTACGGTGACCACGAAGTACTCCAAGTAATTGCAAGTCGTCAGCAGACCATAACTGTAACATTCCTTATTAAAATTAGATTTTGTATAGCGATATAGATTGAAACGCTTAGCAATAAAAGATGCAAACGTGGATGCATCACACGAGGAATAGACCATAAAATAAAAAATATTATAAGCAATATTAACCCTTGTAGTGCCGGAGGCAGATATATCGGGCCGCGCCTTGTAGCGCTTTACTATTCGCATTGCGTGCGAACTCTATCTCAAAATAAATTTATAATACGTTATAAATGGTCTAATTTCATTATGAGAGAATTAAAAAAAATAGTAAACATAATTTTGTTTCAGCAATGTTATATTACCTATAACAATAACGTATTTCGGAAGAGACAATCCGTCCGGCGCTTACCGTGTACCTTCGAGTTATTTTTTATCTTTGTTATGTAATATTATTCATCTTGTTACAAAATATATTGGAAATGCAAAGTATATACTTTGTAATAAATGGTCTGTATAAAATTATGATGAAGAGATGACTTTTTGTATGCGCAAATACGTTTTGTAAGAGAGAACTCAACTTTTACTTTCTTCATGATCTTTTATATCTTTGTTATTTATATAATTCTCAATGAATTTAGAAAAACTAGTGTCACTGTTTTGTTCTCTATTTCGTCCTTAATATACTGCTTTTTGAATCGTGTAAATATTGTTTCTTGTTTGGTTTTTATGAACATTTCCTCAAACCCTAGTAAAACCGTGAAATTTGGCCGGCTATTCTCGCGTAGGCACCTATTTTTCGCCTGGCACTAAAAGGGTTAAAAACAAATTTCGTCACTATACCTTAGCTGTTTTGTCTTGTGATCCAGTAGCAAGCAATTTATCATTTGGCGAAATAGCTACACCATTAATATCTTTTTGATGAGCTAATGTTGTATGAATAACATTTAAGGTGTGTAGACCTGTAATTGTTTAACATTTAAAAATAATACTAATTATGATGATCACTTGAGTCACAGATGCTGAGTTTAATTATAACATTTGATGATATTAATATTTACCTTTAAGTTCAATATCATTTGGTAAATCCCATAGCTTAAGACACGAATCTTGACTAGCAGAGACAAAGAATTTACACGATTTAGAAACAGCAACAGAACCAATGGGAGCAGTATGTCTAGTGGCGGATGCGATGCAAGATACTTTAGCCGTTTTTTTATCCATAAGCCATACACGAACGCTGTTATCCTACAAATTGTGAAACATTAAATACTTCATAAATATATTGTTACAAAATATCGAATAGCATTGTTTACAAAGCATATACATGCCTTTGCTGAAGATACAAGTAAGTAGGTATTAGCAGGTGTTGTAGCAAGAGATAAAACAATATCTGTATGTCCACATAGTAATTCGCAATCCATGGTTGAAATATTGTATAGTTTTATATCACAACTGTTCGTAGCAACTGCTATGTGGTTGGCATCATCACCGAGATACACAATATCTAAAATTTCATCACTGTAACCTACTAACTAAAACAAATAAAAAAAATAATTATACTGAATGTTTTCAATAAAATACAAATATTATTATTAGATATTTTAAAAAATAAAATCTACCTGTTTCGCATGCTCAAACGTTTCTAATGAATGAATAATTATATTGTGATCAACCGTAACTACTGCAAAGTTATTACTGCTGTTATTATAAAGTAGATGCGTAATCGAAAGAGTTCCTGCTTCCTTTGCAGCTGATACTATAGAATTTTTTTGTACGTATACTTCTTTACCACTTTTCATCTCCCAAATTTTTACAATTCCTAAAAAAATTGATCACACAATGATACTTAATTATTATTTATAATTTATTTATATATAAATTTATATAAAATGAATAAAAATAAAGTTAATTTTTACTTATTTTTATACAAATGTAAATTTTAGAATGTATACAGATATCTACTCTTGACTAAAGAGATTATTAGTAGTAATTTATTTTATGTAAATATTTTCTATACCGTAACAAAATACTTATGGTAAAACCTTTTTCTCCTGCAGCAGCAACATGAATAGAATTTTCGTCTTTGTTGTAGAAAGGTACAGGTAGCAATACATCTGTGGGTATAATAAATATACCTTCTATTTCCTCATAAACTGGTAAAACACGTATTGACGATCCAGAAGAAATATTCCATAAAATGAGTACTCTATCTCTTCCTGAGCTAAAAATAATACATATTATTCATATTACAATTTTTTAATTCAATAAAAACTAAAATATTGTTTCAGTATGTTACCTAACTAAATAATCCTTATCCTTAAGAAAAGATAAGGATGTAACTTTACTAAAATGTCCAGACAGAGTAACTTCTTCTTTCCCAGTTTTAATATTCCATCCATGAATTTTAATATCGTCACCAGCAGCAAAAATAAGCTCTTTCTCGATATTTGGATGAAAAACTAAAACGCTAAAATTTACGAAATCATTAACATTTAAGATTTTAATAATTGTTAAAACTATAATTCAAATATTGTAAAAATCTATAAAATTTTTACATTATAAAAATACTTATATAAAAATTTATTTAAATCAAGGCATTTTAATACATATATTTAAAACAAATATATTTTCAATATCTTAGAAATGCCATTATAACATCTTTAGTACAACACCTATACTGAAATAGATACCTTACAACTCCTTGAACTCCTTTTAGATTATGAGTACAAGTATGATGTTCTAAATTCCATAATCTAACAGTACCATCATTACCTCCAGAAGCCATTAAATTTCTTTCAGTGGAATGAGCAATACGAACTACAGGACCCTTGTGAATAGATTTCCATAATTTAATTAATTTGTTATCTATAATAATAATATACTGGTTATAATTTTTTATCGAACATTAGAAATTTATACATTTTTTTTTTTTACATTAAATCTAATTCTGAACTTAAGAATATAAGTCAATAGCAATATAATTAAGAAAGTATAAATGTATGATAATATAACAAGTGTTTAGAATGAAACTAAATATGATTACCTTTCCAGTTCCATAATTTGAAAAGACTACTTTTGTGATACGTGATAATATTTAAATCATTATCGCTTGCAGTAAACGTGTTAATTGTATCTTCCTCTTCATCGTTATTGCTCTCACCCAGGGTAGATATTACTACGCCTTTCTTTACCGATAATATAGAAACTGTACCATATTTTTGACAAAATAAATGTTGCCCATCTATACTCCACTATAATACAACATGACTTAACTGATTAATAAAGTAAAAGAAAGTGAATAACAAGTAATTATTAGTTATCGTACTTGTATGCTTCCTCCTGTGTAAAATGCACCGTGTTTCGATTCGAGTTCAAATCTGAAATTAAATAGATATGAATTTCAATTAAATTTAACTAACATAAAGAATTAAATTTATATAAAAATATATCACAGAAAGGATATACAAATAGTTGTAACATACTAATGAATTTTTATTTAAAAGCATAACATTTATTTAATGTTTTGTTACTGATAAATTTAGAAATATTGCTTCAAATAAATGATTCAAAATTACTTACGCTTCTTTCAGAACGACGTTACTCATTTTTTCATAAGTTATTATAAAAACAAGTATACTATTCAAATACTTAAAAACTGATTTTTATCTGTGTTATTTGTAGGTTATACTAATCACCAAAGCACGTGCATACTTCTAACACCCTAAGGTAACTTTACTATGAAACCATGCGTTATTTCTTTTTCTGCAAGAATCCATCAGTGCCTCTGATAAACTTTCTGTACCAGTATAGTAAAAACTTAAGGTTTCTTAAAACAGGATAAACATCTCAGAACAATATTTTCTCATTATTGTTGCTATTATTACTTATTTCATGTAGCATACATTTTTTAATTCTATGCTATTGGTTATTTCCTACGTCATATCAATATTCTCGACAATATTCACAGTGGCGCTCCGCCATTCAAGAATTTTACTAAGGATGGAATGCAAAAGGATTATTCTTATAGATAATTGTTGGAAATATCACTGGAAAAAAAAAAGCCAAACTTGAGATACCAACTTTCTTTTTTCCAAATTAATATATTTATATATATAATTTTCTTAAAATATTTGCAAACATTGATGTTTCTTGATTCCTCATTGAGTTTATGTTTTCATAATATATTACAGATATAAATCATGAATGGATTGAATCAGGGACGTACAAAATAATGATGATCGAATAGATAGAGAATAAATGTCACATTTTCGATACACCAAATATAGGTAGTATAACATAGTGCACAGTTTGCATCACATTAATGTGTACAAAACTATTATCAGTGCAAAAACATTTAAATTACATCTCGCTTATTCTTTACGGTCCTGGCACGAATAATGTACAATGTCACCATTCGGGTATCTCGCAAATGCACTAAAAAATAAGTGTTACAATTAAATTGTATGGTAATCAATTAACATTACTCGATATAATATATTAATAGAAACCTTTGATTGCCGAATCTCTTCTTACACACTGGACATATGTTAAATTCCGTCATAAGAACGCTCTGCGATTCGTAATACATACGCTGCTCTTGTACTTGCAAATGTTCACCGCAAACTAAACCTTTCAAAACCTGTATCCTCCTCCGGGCGTTCAAATTTTCTTGTAAACTGACTTCCAAGAAATGCCTTATTCTACCTATTGGAACTGTATCGGGCAGAACCTCTAATGCCTTCAATGGGTTTATATTCGAAGCGTATTTCTCGAGCAACTGAAGCGCCATTTCCAAATCAGGCTGTGCTGCCTTTTGAAATTGTGGGTTACACCCTGAATAAACATTACTTTAGATACATATACTGCTCGTTGTTACTTGAGAATGTATGTAATGCTGTACATGTCGAAATTTTACCTGTCATCAAAATTTCGTTATCGGGTTTCAACAGCTGTTGAATAAGCATTACGTAGACTTCGTCGCCTCCGTTAGATTGTTTTTGTTTGTCTGTGTTTTCTTGTTTCAAAAACAATAAGAATATAATTTCATACATTCGTGAACGAATATTTTTTAGTGGCTAAGTCAATATCTACCTTGGTACGCAGTGTACACGTTGTGACAATATTCTGTTGCTTTTGTTATATCGTTAAGAAGACTGATATATATAGAAATAGCTTGCTGATGACAACCGAGTCGTCCGAGAATAATCGCACGTTCCTCGAATAAATTATCGAATGGAAAATTTAGTAATATCGTTTCCGGAGTATAATGGGCGGATTTTTCCAAAAATTGTTGGAATTTTTGTCTAATATGTGAAACTGTTTGCTTTTCAGCCGGTGTTGCACTTTCGCTCATACCTGCTATACATTTCTCTTTATACTGATATATTAAGACATTATGAAACAGAGGATTAGTATCTACCCAAACGTGCACTACATGTTCCAAATATGTTATAACTAAATCTTTGTGACAACGTAGAAGATAGTCCAATACTTTTGGTCTTGGTAATTGTTCAACTTCCTGCAATTATGAATGTAATTTACTATAAAATCGTGAAACATTGTGGAGTATATATTACCTTTATATCTTCCATGAAAATTCGGAGTCCTTGTTCTGGATCTTCATTTAAAACCCAACCAGCAAATTTTAAGATTAAATCCATATGATCTCCACCAAGGCGTTGCAAATATTGTATTGTTCTTGCAGTACCCTTTAAACTAGGATCATTTCCTTTTGCATGCTTCTCAAGAAGTTCCAATGCTTTCCTGTGCTGTCCTTTAGTCTGATATAATATGATAAGTTCAGGGTATTTTTGATACATTAATAAATTCTTTTCAGCTTCTGCCAGATGACAGTGGTTTAATCTAAGTAATGGTGCTATTAATGCATCAGTAGTCTGAAAAAAAATTTTCACGATTGCAGCTTGAACAATTATTTATTATTGGTTATGAGTTTTTTAATTACCTGTAAGTAACATTTTAACAGAGTTGTATCTATAATTTTTAATAACTGTTCTGTAGCTACGGCAGTCATATTCTTTTCTCCTTGTACCAAACTTTTTTCTTTACCATTGTCTTTTTCACTCGTATCAGTCGTTAATTTGTCTCTAACTTTGGTAAGAAAAACTATTAACGCGCGCAGACCTTTTTCTAAATCGTGATCTTGGAGCTTGGGCAAAGTTGGATCGCTAACTTCTGGATTGTTACTAGACGGTGTGACTAAATCTGGGAACAACATAATCACTTCGTACGGATCTGTTCCCAACCTTAAGAACAGATCCATTGCTTCTTGAAATCTTTTACTACGAAACAGATGATGAGCATATAATGTTTGAATTTTATATATTTGCTTCGTCTTTTCTTCCTCGGATATATCCGATAAACTCTAAAGTAATGAAAAATCAAATTGTTTTTTTTTTGTTTGACTAGAGTTGAGTAAACAACTAAAAATATCAATACTATACCGTTAATTTCAGTGCTAGCTGAAACTGAGTTTGTTCAAGTAATGTTCTAATTTGGAATGATACATCAACTGCTTTCACACACCAGATATGACTAATAGATGCTACAAAAACTTTCCCTTGTTTGCATCTGTATATAAGTCTAGCTTTGTTCAAATCTTTTATTGTTTGAATATGCAAACAGCCCTCTATAGTATATACTTCTAATTTATCATGTACAATACCAAGTAGATAAGGATCGTCCCAAACTGAAATAATTAAATCTGTATAACATTAAAATAATTGGAAAAAACATAAGATATTTATATTTTATCAACTACAATTACCAACTAATTATACATATTTTATACCTATCGCACTCGGTGTACCAGTCCATTTTACTGGATTGTGCTGAATCAATTCTCCCTTGGTATCCATAATAAAGGATTGAGAATCTTTTCCTAACGCAAAGGAAGTATCAGATAATTTTGTAACACTTGGTTCGGGAGATTTTCCAGTTGGAAACAATTCTTTGGTTTTTCCATTTAAATCTAATATTGTATACGACAGTCCACGAAAACCCATAACTAACTTTTCGCCACACCTATATTACAATTAATATGCATTCTATTAGTCTGTAAAAATAGATAATTAATTATGTATGACCTATACACTACATACCAGGATAATTCACGTGGTATGTCTGGTACAGTCAATTCAAAATCTTCGAAATGCATAAATTCTTTTCCTTTCCAATAATATAGTTGCAGCTTACGTTTAACAGCAACGCATAAGCGCACAACTGTATTTTTTTTACCAGTTAGACTTTCAGCTGACTGCATATCTAAAGTAAATAATGTTGCACCACGTGTCTTTTGTAACTGACAAATTTGTTGAAAATTCGGAGAGTTCAAATGATGAGTACATACTATGTTATCTATAAAAAGATATCTCGAATAAGGTATTCCGTCTTTCATTTAAAAAGCCAAAATTAAAATACCTGTTAAAATTACGAGCAAGTTATATTCCGGTACAACATCTATCTGATTGATGCGTTTTTTATTGAAGTTTTTACTATGGCGTAATAATTCCAATTTGTGATTATCATCCGACACAGAAGGTACATTGTACATAAGAAGATGACCCTCTCTTGTTCCAATCAGTAAATTGTCATCTGAAACGGTTCATTGTTATTCACTGTGCTTACATATTTGTATAAAATAACATTGGAATTAATCATCTTAAATTACTTAAAATACATTTTTCCAATAGTACAGACAAAAACTAATTTTGAACGTAAAAAATGAAAAATCTTCGCTCAAAATCGTTTATTTAGAATTAAACATTTTTAACTCAAAGGTTATACACTTACCATACGCTGCCATAGATTCTATTTGAACAGAAATATTTAATATTGACGTTTCTTCATAAGCGTCGTGCATTTTGGCGATTTAAAAGCAAAACTTTGCTGTTTATATTTTTATAAATTCAAGAATTAAAAAATAAACTTCTTTACCATTAGCAGTAATTGCCTTGCATACAAATACATACTAGAGCAGTAAAACCTTAGAGAAAACAATAATGACCAATGCGATTACTCATATATTTGTTCTGAGCGTTGGTGATAATTTCATCTTTGGATTATTATATGAATACAGATTATTAAACAATATTATAACAGTTATTAAACAAAATATTAAAAACTGAATTGTTTGTGTTTTATTTGATCTGTATATAAATAAAATTTCAAATTCTTTACAGATGCATATACAGATTTTAAAATAAAATCACTCAACATTCTATTACATTTCAATAAAATAGACAATATTACAGAAGTTAAAGTCCAATTTTCCAGGCAACTTCATTATGCGTATACTGCAGCCTGTATCACAATGTCTGTAATAGAAATTATCTTTATGAAAATATATCTTAAAACAGATTTAACTTTTTATAATATAGCCTCTACTTAAGTGTATTGTATTAAATTTTATTAAAATTAAATCATTGTATACCGTGCTATATATATAAGGTACTATTCATATAATACTATAATTTTATCAAATTATTATTTATACTAAAATTTTCAGAAATTACTTAAGCTAATTATTTAAGCTATTATTGGTATTATTTCTAAATTATATTTCTGCAAATTCTTGTAGTATGAAAAATGATGCAATCTTAAAATTTAATCAATACTTTTTTAAATATTAAAACCAAAGATGAGGCAATTAAAATAGTATTAATAAATAGTTTACATTTAATATAGCAGATAAATTATACGTAAATTATTGACCATAGTATTCTAATCGGATAAGATCATTGAGATAGGGACTTAGCTATGTAGTATGGATGATCTTTTATCGTTTAAGTTTAATGGCGTCGCCGGTCTTTCCGGCAAGCAAGTTGTTCCGTCGTGTCTTGCATCTTTCGTATTAAAAGTACAGAATGACGGACGACGTGGTTGTCCTGGACGATCCTGTTCAAAAAGAAGAAGAGGTAGCTCATTTTCAAGCTCCTGCAATCCAGCACAACCCCGATGGATGGGGTCCTTGTGAATTACCTGATCAATTTAAGGATATACCTTACCAACCATTTTCAAAAGGCGACAGATTGGGCAAGGTTCGTTGTAAATTTCATTTCTGTTTCCTTTATTTATAAAGATTCTTCATACATTTTTATTATTTTCTTTTTTTTTGTACCGTAGATATCTGACTGGACTACACCAGCTTTCCAAGATAAAAAGTTTCCCAGTAAGTATCATTTTATGAATTTTTTTTTTTAACCTGTGCATGTCTATTTGACATGAACGTTTTAACCACTGTAATATTAATAATTAAGATTAGTATACAGCATTTATTTTTATTATTTTATATGAAACATAGTAAGGTACGCATTAATTTGTANCTTATTTTTATTATTTTATATGAAACATAGTAAGGTACGCATTAATTTTATCAATAATTTGTTNTTTTTTTTTTTAACCTGTGCATGTCTATTTGACATGAACGTTTTAACCACTGTAATATTAATAATTAAGATTAGTATACAGCATTTATTTTTATTATTTTATATGAAACATAGTAAGGTACGCATTAATTTGTAATATCTATTATTTCTTGATACTTCTTTTTTTATTTTCATTCGTGTTTTAGCGTAAGTTCAAGCTAAACTACCTTTTTTTTTTTTAATTAATTTTTGTTCACGAGCCATGTAGTTAGCAATAATATTTTCTTTTAATATGAATGTCATATAATAGATTATATTGTTAATAAATAAGTATTAGTAAGTAAATTTACTAAATTTAGTTTAATTAAAATCTTGGTAAAAATTGATAGTTTCATTGTAATAACCCATTCTTTTAAAGAAGGTTTAAAAATAATTATATTGAGAAATCATTTTTTTTAATTATTATTATTATTATTATTATTTATAGAATCATTTCAATAAATAAGATCCGGAAGTAACATATATATTGGTATTACATTTAAAATTTGCATTAATGAGAAAGTAACAATTTTATATAAAATGAAGGAATTTTATTTTTTTAATAATGAAACTTTTTATTGTTTATAGACAAGTATACATCGCAATTTGGTTCAGGTAGCCAATACGCATATTATCACGATGAAGACGAAACAACCTTCCACTTGGTTGACACAACACGTGTACAAAAACCACCTTATCAACGTGGCGGTCGTTTCCGCCACAATCAAAGAAATATCCGCGGTCGTGGAAGCCAGCGCGGTGCATTAAGTCAAATGCAACAGCTTGGTAAATTAAAACTTCGTGAAAGAGACCGCAAAGGACAAACAAAACGTTGGGGTAGACAGCAGGGTCTACGTAACCATAAGAATCAACCACCAATTAAAATCCGTGATGCATCTGTTACCGTAAGACCTGATTGGGTAACTATCGAGGAAATGGATTTTCCACGTTTAGCAAAGCTATCTTTACCCAGCGTAAAGGATGGAGAAGATATATTATGCTGCGGTTCTCTTGAATATTACGATAAAACTTACGACAGAGTAAATGTCAAAAGTGAGAAACCGTTGCAAAGAATTGACAGAATTTTTCATACTGTTACTACCACTGATGATCCAATAATTCGTAAGCTTTCCAAAACAGAAGGAAATGTTTACGCAACAGATGCGATACTGGCAACAATAATGTGCTGCACTCGTAGCAACTATTCTTGGGATATTGTGATCGAAAAAATTGGAGATAAACTGTTCTTCGATAAACGAGACAATACTGAATTCGATTTACTAACTGTAAATGAAACCAGTGTTGAGCCCCCTCAAGATGATGGAAACTCTTTAAATTCTCCGAGAAATTTGGCTTTGGAAGCTACATTTATTAATCATAATTTTTCTCAGCAAGTGTTGAAGTCTAACGAGGCCAGATACAAATTTGATGAAGGAAACCCGTTCATCGCAGAAGAAGAGGAAGGTGATGTGGCTAGTGTTGCATATCGGTACCGGAAATGGGATTTAAACAACGGAATTGTTCTCGTTGCAAGATGCGAACACGATGCCGTGATGCAAGGACCTAATAATGAAACTCAATTTTTAACTATCAAGGCTCTAAATGAATGGGATTCTAAACTGGCAAACGGTGTTGAATGGAGACAAAAATTAGATACACAACGTGGTGCAGTATTGGCAAATGAACTGCGCAACAATGCTTGCAAGTTAGCTAAGTGGACTGTTCAAGCATTGCTAGCGGGTTCAGATCAATTGAAATTTGGATACGTCTCTAGAGCAATGGTTAGAGATTCCAGCAAACACGTTATTCTTGGTACACAGCAGTATAAGCCAAACGAGTTTGCAACACAAATCAATCTTAACATGGACAACGCATGGGGTATTTTACGATGCATTATTGATATTTGTATGAAACAAAAAGATGGAAAGTACCTAATTATGAAAGATCCAAATAAACCGATGATAAGATTATACGATATCCCGGATAACACGTTCGAAAGCGAGGGAGAAGAAGATGAGGATGACGACGAACCTGTTCATGATGCATTTCAAAGTTAATAGTTTTAAATTTTCCTAAGCTTCTTTGGATTATTGTCTTAAAAGTCACTAATTTGTACTATGAATACACATTGTAAGAAGAAAAGAAAGTGGCATAATAAACAAATCTTAAACTCACTTTTTTATCATTCAATTTTGAAATCCTTAATAAATTTATTCTATAATAATACAAAATACTTACATATATGTACTTAATTGTAAAAAGAACTTTGCAGAGCTGTATTTTTTATTTTTCATTTCTGCTGCTGCTTAATCACTCGTATATGTACTTAATTGTAAAAAGAACTTTGCAGAGCTGTATTTTTTATTTTTCATTTCTGCTGCTGTTTGATCACTCTTATATCTATTTAGTAGCCAGGGAAATATTGAATTTAATTAATAAAGTATATTCTGAAAAATGTGAATTTATCTATAGCAAAAAAAAAGAAAAAAAAATTGCTACTCTATCTACTTCCATTCTCTGAGTTCTGTAAGTTTCATATTCCCCAAAATTGAATGCTCATTGAAGGAGAAATTGAGTCAGCGCTTGCAGCCCTCTGATGGTTAATGTAGAAAGTATCATTATAATGAAAGCAGCAACACGAAGGATACCTTTTTGAGTAATTAACCTACAAAAAAACATTAAAGGTTAATATATTCTCAGTCGTATGCAGTGTTAGCGTTGAGATTAATATGGCTTCTACCATTGTCGCTGCAGCGACAGTTCGTGCTGTGAAAGGTAGAAAAATACTTGCTACGCGAGCTGCACTTACTTTAGTAAGTGAACAATTAATTAATATATGCATGAAATAATTATATATTATTGGTACACGGTATTAGCTAATATTGGTATTAACATATATTAATTTAAAGAATTGGAAAATTAAGGTTATTTCCAATTGTGCTATGTTGACGTTCAATTGCTGTTTTTAAAATATTTTATCATATGGTGTAACATTCTGTATCTATTTATCTTAATAAAATTAATTATAATTTTAGATAGTATTTTTAACCGCAACGAAATAATATAGATATAATTGTTTCTAATATATATCCTATGTTAGTACTAATTTAATCAAATTAATATATAGTAGTAATTTAATCAATTTTAAATTTATATTGGGACAATGACAATCTGACAATCTATAAATAATCAATTTGTTTATGAATATATTTCCTCATCAAATTATCCTTTATTATTGGGTACATATAAATAAATATAGTTTTGCTTTAAATTAATATTTATTTATAATATTATTTACATTATATAAATTTATTTATAATATTATTCACATTATATAAATTTATAATATTATTTACATTATATAAATTTACTTATAATATTATTCACATTATATAAATTTATAATGTTATATATATTATATAAATTTATTTATAATATTTATTAATATTATAATTACAAAATGTGTAACAAGAATATTTATAAATATTCTAATTGTCAAAGGCATTGATTTGTTCAAATATAAAACTAGAACGTTTTAACCAATACTTAAAGCTGTTCAAATATTTAATAATTTCATATATATTGTAAACGTATAATTAATTGCAAAGTACTTTGTTATATAATGATTGTTCGTATAACTTCAGAATAAATATTTTAAGAATTAAAGAAATACATTGCTCTACAAAATTACCCAAAAAATTGCCGATCTTTGAACGACTATAAATTCCGAAAACAAAAAAAATCGTACAGTAGTGCACCTGGACTCGTTTAAAGGGTAAAGACTCCACTTTCACATTCCTCAATTTAATTTTTTCGAACACTCCTTTGTATTTTTTGAAAGACCTCTTAAAAATTAAAGTTCATTTTTGTTCTAAAAAATTTTACAAATTCAAACGACTCTACAAAGTTCAAACAATTTTTTTGGCGATTCATTTTAAAATTGCTTTATAGAGAGAACAAGTCCCTTTACAACGACCCCTGAAAAGTTGATGTACGATTTTTCGTTGCCTCTTTATCGCACTTTGAATAAAAAATGTTCCACTGGTATGATTTTTGTTCAAAATTATTTAACACTAAACCTACCGACAATTAAACTAGACCTGTTTGTATCTAAAGAAATAAAAATGATAGGTATTCTAGAAAATACATAACGTAAGAGGAACAAATCTTTACCTATATTTTTCACAGAAAATCACAAAAAATTCTCCAAACTGAATCGTTGTAAATTTATAGAATTTCTACGAGAAATTACAAGCTGGTTATTTTGACCGCTTTGGTAGTTTTAGTGTTAAAGATGCTATATGTAGTTGAATTTATTTTTTTTTATATCCTTTTTTATATCCTATGCTCTTATTGCTGCAAGTGATATATCAATTTCGGAAATTATAATCTGGACAAAATCTTTTACTTATGAAAATACTTGCTTCTGATATTGCTAAAGGGAACAAAGATATTTTAGGTTCTCACGGTAGGTAAAACACATTGTACATTATCGTATTTTTACTAATTCACATTTGTAATTTACATTTATTAATTATTTTGTTGTAGACACCAAATGCAGTAAAAAAAATCAAGGAATTATTGAAAGATAAAAGTGAATGTGTGAGTAAATATAATATACTTCATTTTAATTTGTTATATTATAATTAAAACTTTTATTCGCCAAAGGTATTCAATCATAAACGAATCTAACTATGCTTTGATAAATGTTTTAATAAGTCTTTTTCTTGCAATCAACCTTTGGTAACCATAGGTGGTTTTGTGTTACACATAGGTCTTTGTATTCATTTTAAGAGTTGCTATTAGCTCATAAAAATATGGTATGTCGTAAGAAAATAGAGGGGATTTTTATTTCATAAGCGATTCGACTTACAGAACTATTACAATCATGTACTTATTTATATCAAATCACTTTTATTCAAAAATTCGTCTCTTCCATGTATTCTTAAAATTAAAATAAGTTTTCTTTGCAAAGCATTGAATTTTATATTATTCTCATATGAATAATTACCAGATTAAATTTTTGATTTGATATTCTAACTAAATATTAATTTTGAGTCGTGAAAAAAATGTTTTTAATTTCATAGAGCTGTTCAATTGTATACAGTTTTATAATTTGAATTATTTTTAAAAGGAAAAATTCTATAAAAATTATATTTCATATTTCAGATTGGTCTACGAGTCAGTGTGAAACAACGAGGGTGTAACGGTCTCAGTTACACTCTCGATTATGCCAAAGATAAATCTAAGCTTGACGAAGAAGTTGTTCAAGATGGTGTTCGCATTATGATCGACAAGAAGGCACAGTTATCTCTGTTAGGTACCGAAATGGACTATGTGGAAAATAAATTAAGTTCTGAGTTTATTTTTAATAATCCAAACATCAAAGGAACTTGTGGATGTGGCGAAAGTTTCTCCGTTTAGTATAATTTATAGAATTGTAGTCAATATAGATTATTTAATTACGACAAATTCGAGTAAAACATAAGTACTGAAAAATTGTTTTACCAAACCACTTCTTCGCTATTTCATTAAAAATTCATTAATGCTGATATTTAATTTTAAAATAGTAATCATTGAATAAAAGAAATAATGTATAGATAACAGTAGACTTCAAGATCACTATTTTCAACTTGAACTTTGCTTTAATATAAATAAAAAAATTATAGTAAGGCAAATTTAACTAATATTATACAATATTGTACGGTATTGTACAGGATATAAACAACAAATTATTTATGACAGCCTTTTCGGGTGATTCTATGCATCTGGATTGGTGGAAGCTTCTCTTTTTTTTTTTTAGGAAAAACAAATTTTAAGATTAAAATAGATTTTGTGACGTATTTTTTTTTTAAAATCTCCACCAATTCAAAAGCATACATTTCCATATAAAAGAAGTTTCCTATCTTGTAATATAGAGACAGATTTGTTAACAATGTTACATAGCGTGTAATGTGGATAAATTCATTTTATTGATTCTTTCCCTGCTTGTATTGAAAAGAAATGAGTATAAATTTTGCTTAAAAGAAATTAATTTTTCGTTAATCTTAATAATCCTAACTTCGAATAAAAAGTAATTGTTAATAGATTATTTACACCTCCTTGTAAAGTACTTATTCTTTTTTAATATTTTTGTAATATTACCGAAAATAATCTAGAATTTTTAAACCTCATGATGGACAAATACAACTTGTAGATAAGATTTTGTTGTACAAAGTGAATTATTTGAATTATTGTAATATAAATTATTTTGTAATTTAGTACTATGTACAGAATAATTAACACAACATATACCTGCGTATAATGATTAATAAAAAATATCCTCGTTGTTAATAAGTTTTCTGTGAACGTTTATTATCTCTCGCTATGTACCTATATTTATATTTTGACAATATCTATAATTATATACTGTATTGATCTACGATAATACTTGTATATAATTATGTACATATTACATTTTGATTATGTTATATTATTTAATCTATAAACAAGTTTTGTTTGTTTTCTTTAATATAAAACTCTCTGATTCTTTGAATAATTAATAATAATCCAATACATTTGCATTGAAATACAAAACTAAGGTCAATCTAAATTACAATGATTTTGTATTCTATAATTACCGTTTAAAGAAAGACAGGCTAAAGGTATAATAAGATGTGATAATTATTAAATACTGGATGTTCAGCATCTTATGCGAGAAACTTAAAGGAATGATTCTACAAGGGATGATTCTGAGTCTATAATAAATATAGATTTGAAGCTTTGCTTTTTATCTATAAACAGTTTAAATAATAAATCCCTGAGACTCGACAAAACTTCGTACATAGGCCATTATACCAGGGTAGATCAGTATCAGTAAAAAAAAGAATGACCCATAATTTAGCAGCGTAGTTTAGTTTTCTCATTTTGTGAGAAAAATTGTACTTCAAGCATTAAACCTATAATAAAGTACTTCTTTTTTTAAATTACATATTTTTATATATTCATTAATTATATTATCAAATATTGTAAAAATAATAAATTTGAAGAATTTCAATTTTTTATAGCACAAACAAGCAATATTTAGTATGAAAGATATAATATCTTGTTTCAAAGTTGTGTGAAACAGTGTTGCACATGCTGACAACTGTTAAAAGTAAAATAGTGAGAAACGTGTGTCTAATTTATAATAGACTGTCACAAGGGAAATGGTAAACAAATTTTTTGAAACATAGTACACTGTAACACAGTGACTGAAAATGAATACATCATGGAAGAATACTCGGGAAGCTTTAAAAAATTTTTCAAACGTATTAACGTGTTACAAATGGTAAGTTTTTAATTAAAACTTTTAAAAAATATGTATTGTAACATGTATTCACTTTATATCTTATTCCTAAAGTTTGTTACTTACTTAATTAATAAAAATAATATTATTTTTCAATTATAGTAAATCTTTTTGTGCAATTTTTACCACTTTAATAGAACTTTTTTTACTCATAGTTAAATAATATACTATTAACTATCTCTTATACTTTACATGTTGAGCATTTAACATTTTTAAAATGTATAGATAAGTAAATGTATTACAATATGCTTTTTTTCATTTTAGTGGAAATAAGCCAACAAATGCAATGAGGTATACCAATTGTGGTCACTTTTTTTGCAAGCAGTGCACGAGGAATGATTCTATATGTATGATATGTGACACACCTGTACAGCCAATTGAAATATGTAACGATCATTTAATTAGGAGTCTTGTGTCCTATTGCAGTATTGTTGCAGAAATAATACAAGAGAAGTATGCCAATTTTAAAGAATACATTTGTATATTAAGCTTATTTATATAAGTAAGAATATAAATGTGTGTATATGTTTAAGTATTTATAGAAATTCCATTGATTACAAATGTGTTTAACATTTATATTCTCTAAATCATTAAATTCTAAAAGCATGAGTGATATCTTACATACCTTTTTAAAATAAAATTATAATATAATGTGCTTAAGTTAATATGAAATTAATATAAATTTAACAGAGATTTATGGAATACAACCACAAATTCAAATGCAACACGATTGCCCACAATAACGCAAACTATCTCCACAGTTAATAGTAAAAAATTTAATATACCAAAGAAGAACATAAATAAACTAAATGCTAAAGGAGAAACACGATTACACCA
>SMSQ01025897.1:37658-53548 GCA_019453375.1 Ctenoplectra terminalis
GAGTTAATTAAGAATTATAAGAGAACTACAATTTATTAAAAATATTTAGCAAATTTGTTAAATACTTTTTCAGAATCAAGAAAATTATATAAAAGCTTTGTTAGCTGCTGGTGCAAATCCAAATACAAAAGATCATAGTGGTTGGACTCCTTTGGTAATTATTTTATTCTAAAGTAACTTTTTTGTAAATATGTTTATGTCGTTTGTATCATAAATTTTTTATTTGTAGCAAGAAGTTGTAAATTTTGGATACACTAACGTATGTAAGTTACTATTGGAATGTGGTGCGTTACCAAATACACCAGGTGCAGAAAACAGAAGGGCATTACATGATGCTGCTATAAACAATAGATTACCAGAAGCAAAGATGCTATTAAAATATTCAGCTAGTAAAAATGTATATGACAATCATGGAAAAAAGCCCATGTATGTGTTATTTAATATATGTTTATAGTATTACAATATTAAATATCAGTATGTAGACATTATAATAATATTCTGGGTATTTGTATAAAATCATTAGTAATATTATGGATCTTATAATCCTGGTTACATTATTTTATATTATTATTCCATATTGTATTTTAGAGATTATTGTGAGGCACACAGTGAGATGTGGAATATTTTGAAAGATACAAATGATTTGAATGATGCAGCTGAAGAGGTTGTAGATTTAAATTATACTTTAAACCAAACACTTTGTACAACATTATCATTTGATATGTTTGTCATATATGCATCAAACTTACGAGAAGAAAATAAAAGATATCTAGACCAAATGGTCTCAAAGTATAAGATTAAAATTGTATCTGTATTCCGGTACGTTATTGATAATATTTTTTAATACATTATAGCATACAGTATTGTGTTATAATCTTTAATTTAGAAGATTATAAATACTGTTATAGTATTTCATTGTAGACCATCTGTGACTCATGTCATAGTGGAAGCAAATAGTGAAAATGTTGTACAATTAACATACGATGTAATGATGGCACTTCTACATGGAAGCTGGTTACTTAATACTGAGTGTAAGTTTACCTGTAAATTAATAATTTGTACAAACTTATGGAAATTAACTTTTGTTAAATTTTTTGTCATAAAAGGGATTCAATTAGGTATGGACATTGGTGAAATATTAAAAGGAGATTTAGAAATATTTGAAGTTAGTGGTACACCAATTAAAGGTATTCCAAAGAAAGCTAGAGAAAGTGCACAAAATCAGGTAAAGTTAATTGTAATATTAATATATATATATATATTGTAAGTGTTGAATATTTTCAATTATGTTTTTAGAATCCGGGTCTTTTTCATCAATGTCATTTTTATTTTGCTTTGCAATCGAAAAATATTTATCATATAAATGATACACAGTTAACAAAAGATGCATTAACGGTACTTGTACAAGAAGGTGGTGGAACAGTTTTGAAAAGGGAACCAAATCCAGAAGATATAAAAGGGAAAGAACAACTTATTCCCTTTCATGTTGCCAATAAACCTGCTCATCCTTTATACAAATGCACACATTATATCATATACGTGCCAGGAACAGATGAACCACGTATAAAATATAATATGCCTCATATTAAAACACTACCACTTGTGTGGCTACTTGAATGTATAGAAAAATTTATATTAGTTGATCCATCACAATTAGGCTTACTTAAATTCTAGTTATAAACATATGTTCTATAATTGTAACTGTTCCATGTAAATTAATATCATTAATAAGTGTAATGTAATTTTTAAATTGTTCAAAGAAACTATATTTTTCGTATTACTGATCCGAACATACTAAAAAATTATAATTTTATTTTGATATATTTTTTTTTTACATAATAATAGAATTTTAGAGAAATTTTTTTATTTGAATTTTAAGAAAAGACATACGTTAATATAGTACTATGATTACGAAGGATTGACCGTTGCGCAAAGAACGATAAATTCCAAAGGGAAATATCGTACGGTATCCCGTACATTTACGGGTAAAGTACCGCTAGTCGTGCACATATACATACACATGCGGTGAGAAAGAGGGAGTGAAAGAAAAAAGTTGGAGGGGAGTGACAGAGAGGTAAACAGGAAGAACAGTGCGAACATGAAAGATAGGGAAAAAGAGAGGTTCTAATATAGTTGAGATCCGACAACAAGGAAAATCTAATAGATTAAAATAAATAAAAAGTATACTGAATTAAAAAAAGAAAATAATAAGTGATAGTAATGAAAGAAAAGCGAGTGTAAGTCATTTTAGGGATGGTTTGCGTATATGTAACGTGCCTTATATTAATAACATTGTATTACTTTTACAAATAAATTTACAGTTAAATATTTCATTCTTTATGGTCTACAAATACATTTCAATCCAAAGTTGATAAACTACTATTAAAAATAAGATAAACAGAAGATCCAATATACACAAGATAATACAGTAATGTAATGACAAAATTATTAATCTTTAGAAGCAATATACAATTCCCAACAAGATTTCATCACTAGTCCCTTGTTATCTCATAAACTGTAAGTCTTTATAATTTACTTTCTTACATTATCCATAATCTTACGCTACCGTCCTTTCATTCGTTACATTGCTTTCTTTTAACAGCAACCATCTGCAATCTATTATCTCAAAATTAATTTACAACTGCGGTGCATAAGAACGAAAGCTTCCAATAGTGTCCAAAAAAAAAAAGAAAAAAGATACAAGTTTTCAAAAATATCCAACGCTGATGCCAACAACCCTTCCCCTTCTTTTTGAGTAATTCTCAGCAAAGTCGTCGACGATCGTTCTCTCTACTTCTCCGCCTTCGTTCTTTTCTCTCCTTTTTCTGACCGGCGTAAAAGAGGGGACCCGCACCCTGACCCACAAGCGGGCCCCGGTACCTCTTCAGTCAGTCAGTCAGTCAGTCAAACAAGTCTAACAGGCAATGCGGGCCCGTATAATACCGTGGCTGCCGAACTCGCGGTAAAGTAGTTTGACACGCACGTGTTCGAACCGGGTAACGACACAGTGTGTCTTCCTTTAACTGTTTTTGCGGTTACCTTTTTAAATTGAAGAAAAAGAAGCGGAAAAGACAGAGCGCGAGATAGAGAGAGAGAGAAAGAAAGAGAATGAGGGAGGTGAAGATGATACTGAGAACAGTCCCTGGGGGCATCGTCCTTTTCCTCCTACTTAGCGGATCGATCGTTGCTCAGGACGACGACTCTTTGGCTGGCAGTTTCTTGTCAGGTAAATCAATTTGTTCTTACTTGTGGATACCATTGCACTTGGATTTACCTCAATACATTTGAATACTCTGTGAGAATATTTCTCATTTATTTTTATTCTTACATGGACTTTCTTCTTCTTTTTTTTTCCTTTTGAGTTTCTTCAATCATTGTTTCTTGATTTTTATCTTGAGGATACCTTAGGAAATAGATTTATATTATTTATGGAATTATAGGTATTTGATATTACATAGTTACCTTTATACTTATTTTATATATAAAAATATTACAGTATTATAGCTTGATACGTGAATCGGGACCAATAATTGAATCTAAAATGTGTTCCACGTTTTCTCATTTGTTACATCTATGCATTTATGCACAAAGTCTTCCTTGATGTATTTAATTACAAATTGAAGCGTTCTTTTAAATTTTACGCATTATTTTCTTTTTCAAAATTAATTACAAAGCTGTTTCATTTACTTGATCTATTTTCTGTCTGCCTATCTTGTACAGAGATTGACTACAGAGAATAATCGTGTTAATAATTTTAACGTAAGAGCAAACGAAGATGTAATACATTGTTTTGATATATGTAAAAGAGTTGCGGTTAAAAAATTGGAAGTGTGCTATTTGTACGCTTGTTTCAGTGTTAAGGATGCTATCGTATCGTGTACAAATTTTTGATTAATTGTTTTAAATCGCTGGTAGTTTGTCGAAGTACATAGGAAATAGCTGTAAATAAAATTAGTTCGTAGCAGAGGAGGTTTCGAGAAATAGAAATTCGCGTGCGTGAATGTATGCTGCGCACGCTTGTATAGGTAGTATCTGGAAGGATGCGATTGTCCCACTTAGGAGTCGCACAACGCTATGCGGATGACGCTCAGTCCACTGTTGGTGAGAAGGCCAATGGCAAACTTGAAAAGTACGCGATGATACATAAAGTATCCGGACACTTACTCATTTTTGACAGAATATAATTTACAATTTTGTACTGTTTAATTGTTATTATTACAATTATGTACGAAGAATATTAAGATACCAAAAAAAAACCAAATTGATTTTTGTATATAACTCATTGAACTAATATTAAAAAAAAAAAAAAAAAAATTGTAGTGTTTTGTTATTTAAAAAAATTTGTTCTCTTTAGATTGTTTAATTTCTAAACTGAAAGAAAAATTACCATGATTAATTGAAATGGTGATATTTAATTTCATTTGTATTCAATTTTAATACACTATTGGCATGATTTTAAATAAATAATTTCAATTTGAAATTCTTTAATATCGTAAGACGGTGATAAATATTAATTTGTAATTAACTTATACATTTTGGTAGCATTTATAGTTGGTCACGGAATTATCCAGCCACGCGTTAGGTATTTTTACTATTTAAAAATATATTTTGGTTTATTTGAAAAGTGTTATAGATTATCGTCAAATAAACCCTTAAATGTTGATCAAAAACAGATTTCAATTTACTGTTTGCAATTATACACAAAATTCGCTTAATATTTAAAATGGCTGAATACTTCTGTGACCAACTATGTGTACCATTGCAATAAATTGCTACAAATTAATTTTACTAATGTTTGGATACTTATATGAACGGTATAGTGGATTTACGTGTTTAGTTCTTATCATTGAATCTCGCAATACATGCTCTTTCTGTTTCTCGAGTTGCGTTTTTCCTTCTTTCGTGCTAGGATGCGTGTCCATTGGAGAATAAAACTATCGCAAGTTGCTCTCGAGGATCAAACTTATCAGTCTACAGTGTCTACACGCTGTCGAGAGCGGTGGACACGTAATTTGAGAGTACTCTCGAGAGCAACTATCCTAAAAGAACTCTTAAATCGACGCGTACCCTTACTCACTTGTGGGTGTCTTACATGCATATCAATTTCTGCTGAACCGACTAGGTATAGAAGGCTATAACTCTGTAATTTTAACAAACATTTTAGTAAAATTCTCAGAGAAGATACTTTATGGATAATAACATTACTTACCTAGATGTTACCATGAAATGTAATGAAATTTAGAGAACAGTTTAAAAGAAAGTTCCATAAAAGAGGAACACTTCATACCTTTATTCTGCACGTTGCTATTAAATAAGTTCTTGCGGATTCATCATCAATGATATGCACCTGAAAAGAAAATATAAAATGTTAGTAAAAAGAAAATATGGGAAGCAATTAGAAAATTATAGATATGCGTGTGCTGAATAGAAATCTGCATATTATTATGCCAATGTAACAATTCTTAAGATTCTTCTTTATTTCATCAAAATAGTTGGTTACTTTAGAGATACCTTGTATTGCGAATGGAGTACGTTACATACTTACAAAAAGTATTTGTCTACATTCATACACTGATTGATTAGGTCCAAGTAGGGTAAGTCCGGGATAGTTCGACCACGGGAGAGACCAGCCAGTATTAATATCTTAAAATAAAACAAATAAGTCAGCTTGTTATTATTCTCGTACTGACAATTGTCGCAAAATCGTATATATATATTATAAATTACATTTACAGTTTTGTGAATACTAGAAAGTAAAACTGAAATTTAATTTGAAATTTTTGCAAATTAGGACCTTGATTCAATTAATATTTTCCATGTAACAGAAAATATTCTATGCAGTGAAAACGTGTTAAACAGTGTTCGGGTTAATTTATACTTAGCGTACAATTAGAAACGAGTTCGGATCAGATCGCTTAACACTAGAACTACCAAAGTGGTCAAAATGACCCATTCCTAATTTTTTACAGAATCTTTATAAATTAACTACGGTGCCTTTGGCCAGATTTTCCGCGATTTTCTATTAAAAATATAGATAAACTTCTGTCTGAATTGCATTACATATTATTTTATACATTTTCCACTTTGATTTCTACGATAGAAATAAGTATACTTTAATCGTGGGTAGTTCTAGTGTTAAGTAACGCATAAATAGATCAGCGAGGCAGTAAATTTGTAGAATTTTGAATTACTAGGTCGTCCCAAAAGTTTCTTTCGTTATCTTCATACAGTGGCTTCGTCTGGCAATGTTTATACAAACGTTGGAGGAAGGTGATAGAGCAAAATGGAACCTATAAAAAATAATAATATATTATTAAACCAAAAATATTATGCATCCATTACTTGTTAATAAAATTAAAGAAGCTTTTGTGACAACCTTACATATGTTATCTCTCAGCACATGTTTTATACTCTCTTTCTTCTCACCACAAATTCTGCAAAACAAAGCAAAATACCAAGATAAACCATACATATATAAACTAAACATCATATACTATTTATATTACACTTTTATCATAACTTAAACTTAAAAACTTTGGTCATTCAATGTCCATTTAATTGTCCATTCCTTCTTCTCACTTATTTTCTCTTCCTCTCTCTCTCTTTTTTGATTCTCTTCAATATCTTCATCCCCTGTCTCTGTACCTCCAGTATAGTCTCTACATCCACTATTAGGAATTTTAATATAGATATAATTAGAGACTTCTCATGCATAGGCACCGTGGAACTGCATCACTCCAAATTTTTCTCTATGTATAAATATGTTTGTTAATTAATATTAATATTAATATTTATTTATATTTATTAATTAATATACATTAATATTAATATTATATTTGCTTATAATATTTGATTTTATCATCAACATTCTTATACAATTCTCTTATTCTGTATAAAAAGTAATAAAAATCCGCGTTGTAGCACTTAGGAGAATGTTTCCGCGTGCTCAAGCATGTACGCTTCATAATGAGATGCGAGATAGCGTAATCCGGCACTTTAGCGCAACTGCTCTATTATTTGTGTGCAAAACAATACTTTGTAGTGTTTAATTTTTTCTTTTAACGTTCATCATTATTTCAATACTTCATTCATTATTATTATTATTTCAAAAGTTTCAGCCTTACAGTTTCAAGCCATGAGCCGCTAATGATGTTCAAATTAGAGAAAATTAAGAGAATGGAATAGAAAAAGGTGCAATAAGTGAGACTATAAAGACAGATTAGAAATAAGAAGAAGAAAGAGAGAGAGAGTAAGACCAGAAAGTGTGTGTGAATTGAACGTATGAATTAGATAGTCTCATAAAAAAAAAAAAAAAAATAGGATGATGTAAACCAAAGTCCAATTATTAACTGTAAGGCTGAATAAAACAATTACATAATAAATCACTATCATATAAGCGATTTGTATCTTCACATAATTTCATATCGTTGAGATCCGGGTGAGAGAGGCGTTTCAGACCGAACTTACTTGTAAAGTAGTTTATATCGGACGCTTGTTGGTTCATATCCCGGATACAACGTTAATACTTGGTCGTAGACAATACAAGAATGGTTTACTCTCGATGCCCAGATAGAAGTGGGAAAAAAGCTCTGTTCTATGGGCGCGCAGGCTCTTATACAGTACTGTGTAAAAGTCTTAGACCACCTGGCAAAAAAAATATTTTGCTATCTTAGAAAGGAATTTAAGATGGATTAATATTATTTTTATTTCGACGTTGTTTCTTTCTTTCTTTTTTTAAGAATTAGATTCACGAGGTGTTAATTAGATTGAGAAATATCGATTAATTTAAAACAATCAATATTTTGTGTATTCTCTTTTTACTTTCGCTACACGACAGTTTTTTTTTTTTCTTTTTTTAGATAATCGTTGAAACAATTTTAAGAAACTCACTTCGCATTTCCTGCCATTCTGTTATCGACGATTTAAGAAGCTGATTTTTTCCTTTTTGGCTTTCTTAGTATGTTTCCTTTATACTTTGCATACGCGTTCCATAATATTTTAATCGAGGCTCTGCTTGTTAAAGAATTTTTAAAACATATTTTCACCGGATTAAATTATGCGTGACCAACACAAGAAAGGCAATATGGAAAAATTTGAATTTAACAGTGTTAAGAAATGCTTCTCTAAAATATGTTTAATTACAGTTACAAGATCGATAATGTGGATGGTCTAAGACTTTTGCACAGTACTGTATGTAGGAGTTGTGTTACTTTTTGTATAAAACGTACGAATACATTCTTCATTTTCTTTTTTCTTCTATATACAATCTGGAAATTTCATTGCCATTCCTTTAAAATTGTCAGAGCTTACAGTCAATTTTTTGAATCGCTAATTTTCTTATCGATTCGAAATTAATACTATGGACATTGAAAAACGATTTTGTGTACTTCGAGAAATTTTTAAAGAAAAGTTTCTTCTAATATGATACGATTATAAATTTCTTTTCTTTTTATAAACATTTCTGTGTTCCTTGAAATACGCAATGATTATAAACTTTTGGATCGAACGAGGCGAATCGGATAATTTTCTGTTTGATAGTGAAAAATTTAGAAAGTTAACTTTTTATTATAAATTCGTAATTAAAGTTCGTAATTCGTAATTTTTTTTTAAAGTAATCTTGCTTCTGACTGGTTTCTTATTTCGATCCGAATAGCTCTGTGATCCAATGCAGATGCGAGTTTGTCATTGATCCGATACGATTACGTTAGAAAAGGCACGTGTAGTATTAAAAACGGTCATGCGATGGAGCCGAGCCGTTTAATTAACTACCGTTATGTTTGTTTGGGCCGTTATGGCTGCTAAAGTGAAAACAGCTATAGGTCTATGTTACGAGCCGTGCGAATTTCTCAAAGTTTATTTACTTAAACGTTGCAAAAGACCAACGATAAATTGCATTTATCACTTTTACCAAACTTTCTTCGGCTCTTCATTTAGAGCTGCATATTTTTGCTCCATTCAAACTGCAGTCTAGATAATATCACTGATTTGTTGGTAAAATTTACAAAATTTATATTATCTATATTATATATTATATATTATATATTAATATTAAATTAATATTATATTATCTCTTAATTTTTGATAAATTGTATTTCATTATAAAAGTATATTATAGTACATTAAGTTGTAATAATTGAAAGTTATGGGAAAATACAATAATCTTAAAATTAGAATAGAATCTTTTGATTGTGAAATTTTTAGGAAATACTGTGAACCTTTTTAGCTGATAGAGGTATTAATTTTATATTATATAAAATTTTTTTATATTATTATAATTAATATTATATATTATATATCTCTTGAATTACTTATATTACTCAACATTTTCTGATGCGCTTTGAAACTGATACAATTAATATTGACAACTGCCAAGTTGTCGATAATCAAATAAATGATAAAAAAAAATAGTAGATAATTAAATAATCAAAATACACAATCAAATGAATCAGATGAATAAACGTTTGTCAGGTTTAAAATTAGTCGAATATTCAAAGCAATTCTTCTTTCCAATTTAGTCTTTCTCGTTTATTTATCTTATGATTTGATCCATCATTATCACTTTTTTAAGATATCACGGATCATTGAATTTCTCTACAACTGTTTTCTTGTGGTATAAAAAGAAAATTATAGTAATGAATTTAAAAGTACTATGAATTTTAATTTTTCTCTATCAAGATTAAATAGAATATACAATTAACAATAACTAGTAACTAATATTCCTTTAGTACTTTAATTTTAATCCTATATAGAACATTTATAAAATTCTATTTTATTTGCTTATCACTGTACTATTAAATTTAATTTTATTTCTTTATTACTGTAAATTTTATTGTTATACCACTGTGCTGGTACCAGACAATCCACTTATAGCAATTATTGGTTAACATTTTATTAAATTTGATTTTATTTACTTATCATTGTACTGTTAAATTTTATTGCTACACCACTATACTGATACAGTTTATAGCAATTACTGGTTAACAAATTTCTTTTTAATCTACATGAGAAAGTGTAACCAATTACAAGTGAATAAAACACTAATAATTCTGATAAGTAAATAAAATTGGGATTACAGAGGATTAAGCTAAATATAAAAACCTTAAGAGAGGAACAGTTTCGATGGATCGTTGACTTCCGATTGAAGTCTACCGACTGGCAAGATCAAGTTCAGTCATCCTTGACCATTTTATTTTATAAGTGGAGCGTAGGATTACGTATGCAGGAATTTCTCTTGACTCACGGTACCTTCGCACCTGTGTACGATATACAGTTAATGTTGAATTTATGATACACGTGCCGCTAATTATCATAGATAAAAAAATCTTGCGTGTAAATTTCACGATACGATATTAAATAATCGTCGTTTCTAATTATAACTTATTTTACAAATACTTAACACACTGCTTAACGAGTTGCACTTATTCAAATATTTCTAAAAAAAAATATACCCAAAAAGATTTATTTTTAATCCCGTAGTAGGGGAAAAATTTACAGAAAGCTTGAAAATAGAGTTTATTGTGTGTCTCTTTAACAATGTTGTAGAATAAAGTGCCACGGAACGAAGTACAAAAGTAAAGTATTGTTTAATGAATTTTATTCAATTTAAATATGAATTAAAGCAAATATAATATAATATTCTTCTATTCAGAGATTTGGATCAAAGTTAGTGAATTTTATTCGATTTAATTGCTATTTAAACAGGAATTCCTAAGATGAAAAAAGAAAATAGAAAAATAGAAAAATCCGTATTGAATAATAGAAAAATCCGTATCGGATAATAGAAAAATAGAAAAATAATAGAAAAATAATAGAAAAATAAAAAAAACCGTATTGAATAATAGAAAAATAGAAAAATAATTGAAAAATAATAGAAAAATAATAGAAAAATAGAAAAATCCGTATTGGATAATAGAAAAATAGAAAAATCCGTATCGGATAATAGAAAAATAGAAAAATCCGTACTGGATAATAGAAACATAGAAAAATCCGTATCGGATAATAGAAAAATAGAAAAGTAGAAAAATAATAGAAAAATATTGAATTAAAATTGAATTTAAATAAGAGTAATAGTTAATCAATAATAATCTAGAAAAGCAATGGAAAAATTATTGAACGTTGTCCACTTTGTTCCCAAAAGAATATTTTTTTAATTTTTCCACAGGTTTGCTAGATTCCATAACGAGTACAGCCAACAGCGCGGATTGTCCAGGTGTGTGTGTACACGCATTTGCAACGTTAATATGTTACGAAGTTCTCGAGCATGTACAATGCCCTACTAGTATGCGATGTTGTATCGAGGCGCCTATAAATGGTACTGCGACTTCGGAAAATGCTGCCAATGACAACGGTCCCACTTCAACTATTATCACCACTGTTAAGACAACGACGACTACGAGCACAACGACGCCATCGACAACTACAACAGCACTTACAACCGTATCCTCAACAACCTCGTCAAAAACTACTTCTGTATGTCCATAACATTTTTTCTTTTTTTTTTTAATTAACCCCTTGCCTTACGATTTCTTTTTAACACGTTTAACACTTCGTCAAACGCAAAATATTAAAATATTATACATAATTTATATCTGCTAATTCTCAATCTTATAAATTAAAATTGCACTTAAAGTTAGGATTAAACTTTATTAGAAATATAGTATGTTTTTATTCTATTCGAACATAATCTGCGCGACGAGTGCAACTCATGATTGTAAGGCAAAGGGTTAACACTTAACCGTCCGGCCTTTTCAGAGCAAAATTATGTGTATTTTAGAAGCGCATATTTACTGTCGTTTTAAACGTACAACATTCCATTATTTCCTTGTCTAACTTGGGTAAATAAACATTTAATTATATTCATTTACAATGAAAAAATAATTAAGTTGCTTGCGCTTTCAGTCTAGGTTTACATTATTTTTATTTACACGAATGTCGGAAGATACAATGCGTCGCCGGTTATCGATAGTAAAGAAAGAACACATTAATGTACTGTCGGACGGTTAAGTGTTAAGAGCAAGTATTGCGTTTATCGCATTGAATTAAGGCTGTTCTTCCGAAAGGTCCATGTAGCCGATTGACTTGAAATTTACAGAGAGTGGTGAAGAGAGTATGTGGAACTTAAATCTAAAATTTTATCTTCGGGTATTTACTCGTTTTTGAAATATTAGAAATACAGTGTTGATCCGTAACAACTGTCTTCTGGCTCGAAATAAGCAACTCGCTATCCACCCTTCTTTCTTTGAAGTCACCCGCAGAGCGAGAGATCTGAAAACGAGTGAGAGGTCCGTGAAAGCGAGAAGCTATAAATCTTTATGGTCGAAATCGAAAATAGAAAAAGGATACAATATGTACAATGCTTTCTCAGTGGTAGTATTAAGGATTCCGGCGTGTTACATCCTTTTCCTAAGAATAATAATTTTATTTTCCTGAGAATAATAATTTTATTTTCCTAAGAATAATAACTTTATTTTCCTAAGAATAATTATTTTATTTTCCTAAGGATAATAACTTTATTTTCCTAAGAATAATTATTTTATTTTCCTAAGAATAATAATTTTATTTTCCTAAGAATAATAATTTTATTTTCCCAAGGATAATAATTTTATTTTCCCAAGGATAATAATTTTATTTTCCTAAGAATAATTATTTTATTTTCCTAAGGATAATAACTTTATTTTCCTAAGAATAATTATTATATTTTCCTAAAAATAATAATTTTATTTTCCTAAGAATAATAATTTTATTTTCCCAAGGATAATAATTTTATTTTCCCAAGGATAATAATTTTATTTTCCTAAGGATAATAACTTTATTTTCCTAAGAATAATAATTTCATTTTCCTAAGAATAATAACTTTATTTTCCTAAAAATAATAATTTTATTTTCCTAAGAATAATTATTTTATTTTCCTAAGGATAATAATTTTATTTTCCTAAGGATAATAATTTTATTTTCCTAAGAATAATAATTTTATTTTCCTAAGGATAATAACTTTATTTTCCTAAGAATAATAATTTTATTTTCCTAAGAATAATAACTTTATTTTCCTAAGAATAATAGTTTTATTTTCCTAATAATAATAATTTTATTTTCCTAAGAATAATAAATCCTAAATAATAATCGTTGCTCGGTCGATCGCTTTATGGTCTGCCGCTATCTCGAGCTTTTCACTCGTTTTCCGTGGTTTCTTTTCCGGTTCTAGGATAATTCAAGCCGAATAGTCTCCCTGATTCGTAATAAGCAACTCGCCGGTCCTGAATGAGTTGCTTATTTCGAATTAACATTGTATCGTTTAAAAACAATTAATTATCGCGTTGACGCAAATCGGAGTTCCACTGTATATGTAACAAACATACTCTTTAACACGTTAAACGCTACGCCGATTTTGGTCGCTTTTTTGTTAGACTATGCGCTTTGATACTAATTAAAAACATTTGGTCTCAAAATAGTTAAGAATTTAAAAAGAAAATTGTAAAGGTCTGCAAAGGAAAGTGATTTAACAGAACCAATTAAGGAATTGTAAGGTATTATTTTTTTAAATTGATACTGTCAGTCCTCAGAAACCAATGACGAGTAAACGAAAATTTCAGCGTAAGTTTGCAACGACCGGTGAGGCGTTTAACGTATTACCATGTGCGTTACTAATAAGGAACGTTACGGAGTTGACACGCGTCGATTTTAATGAAATTTTGATACGATATAGATCTCGAAAAAAATATTAGACACCCATTTTCTTTATGTCGACCATCGTTCATTTTGAAGAGGTAAAAATTTTTAAACGAATCAATTTTCTAAAAAACTTGTTACACAGCTGGATTCATTTGGACATTTAAACTTTTCTTCTATCTCCAATAGTTTTCGAGATATATTGTCAAATACATTCTTCATCCCTTACTTTGAGAGCTAGATATTACCCCTTCAAAGTGAACGATGGTCGATATAAAAAAAAATACGTCTCTAATATTTTTTCGAGATCTGTATCGCATCAAAAATTAAAATCGGCCCGTGTCAAGTCCGTAACATTGCTTGCAAGAATCAACATTAAAAATATAAATATGCTTTACTTATTTTTCAGGAAAGTCAGAAAGAAACAGCGAATAAAACATCAAGTATGTATTCTTTGCTTTTATATATTAAGGAAGATAAAATAAAATAAGGTATAGACGTAGTTTTTCTTTCTAAATATCCGCATTACCGCATGAATGTAAAGTTTCTTCTGATTTCTGAATCCCTCGAAACTTCAATAACAATTTTTCATCTCTTCTTTTCTTAACCCTGCTGTCCTCGAGTCTGTACGACCTGAGATGAAGTTAAACTAACAATATTTAATTTTTATCTTTACTTTTTCAACCGTTTGAGTGCCAACGGTCCAGAGCCGGTTTTAAAGTGTTAAAATTAACACAAAAAAAAATGTTCAAAGGATACGAATGTAGCGTAATCAAGGACAGCAGGGTTAAACGAAGATATAGAAAGATACAATTCTACTATCTACAATTATATGTTGTTTATCGAGACATTGTTGTTCGTAGCGAAAACATGCACAGGAATTTGCATGGCGGAGAGAATTGCTGACTACTGCGACGCAGTTTTAGTGATAGACACTCTTTGCAAGCCAGGATATAAATGCTGCGTGTCCAGAGACGCGTTTGGAGACTCTCCTCCACCTGAACTACTAGTCATCGACCGAGCGAATTCAAGTCGTTTCGATGAAAAGACTGGTGTCAACATATCTTACAAAGGTTCTTCGCCTTTTACCACTATAAGATCCAATATGATCACTTCTATGAGCGTGCCTAGCACTACGGTAGCAACGACCATTCTGACGACGAAACAGCCAACAACAACGATAAGACCAAAGATTACGTTGAAGAAGCCTTGCAAAGGTGAATGTGTTAGTGGATTTTTCGCTCTTCTATGCGACAAAGTGGACGGAGAGGCTGAATGCCCTGAAGATGGATCTTGTTGTGTTATAGATGCTTTCTTGAAGACGGTAAGAGTATGAAACTAGTCATCGTTAGTCCTGGTATGAGTTCTGTTGTAGTAGAGGTCAAAATGTAACTCGGTCTGAAAGAAACAATTTTGGAAGTATATATTTTTGTGGGATATTGGTTTCTTGGGATTATATCTCATATAATTAATTTTATTTAGGGATTTATTTAGGGGTTTTAATTTAATGAGTATTAAATATAATTGATTCTATTTAGGGATTCAAATCTACTGAGTGAGTTATCAAATATAATTGATTCTATTTAGGGATTTAAATTTAATGAGTATCAAATATAATTGATTCTACTTAGGGATTCGAATCTAATGAGTATCAAATATAATTGATTCTACTTAGGGATTTAAATCTATTGAGTATTAAATATAATTGATTCTATTTAGGGATTTAAATCTAATGAGTATCAAATAAAATTGATTCTATTTAGGAGTTAAAATTTACTGAGTATCAAATGTAATTGATTCTATTTCGGGATTTAAATCTAATGAATTTTATTCTATACATATAAAATTATAAATTTTTATCTGGAAATATGTAATTTGTAATATCTACGTGTAAAATATTTTTATAGAATATTCGTTTGTTGAGATTAAATAAAATATAATTAATTCTATTTAGGGATTTAAATCTAATGAGTATTAAATATAATTGATCCTATTTAGGAATTTAAATCTAATAAATTTTATTCTATACACATAAAATTATAAATTTGTATCTCAAAATATATAATCTGTAATATCTACATATAAAATATTTTTGTAGGACATTGGTTTCTGATGATAAATTTCTGATACCCATAATTTATTACTTTTCCAAAAGTATATAAAAATAAAATAAACTCTCAAACCTACAGTATCATTCAATTTTGTAATTTAACAAAATTAATTTA
>SMSQ01025898.1:0-12516 GCA_019453375.1 Ctenoplectra terminalis
AACCTATTCATTGCTCTACACTTCGCTCGTAATTGCAAGCGAAGAATTCTTTTTATTCTTATTCTATTCCATTTATTCTTCTCTTGCTTTAACTTTTTTTCCATTTCCACGAACCGTTCTTCCTGAATACTGCGTTCTTTTGTTTGTGAAGTGGTTTCGGTACTATAATTCGATTCATTAATCTCATCCAGAAAATACATTTTCGGAACGGCATTTTTTCGTAATAAGCCCGATGCGTGAAAATAACTTTTTAAAAAATGACGACTACACACGTATTTCTTTTGTAACTCTAAATCTGTCATTTCCACCCAATCATCCAAACCACAATTAACCAGCCAAGTTATACATCTATCATTATCGCGAACTGGAAATCGATGAAAAGTAGTGGTGTCCGTTCAATTACGGTTTGTTAAGTCGCAATTCGGATACACGCACTTTCTATAATGAGACCGAGATTTCTGATAGTTCATTTTGCTATGTATTAAATTAAATGTAATTAAGCTATAAAAATTTAATTCAACCTAGGTTCCAGTAACTAAAAACTATTAATTTTAATATGCACGTACCTCTTTTTCTTCGATTTTTCCACTTCTGCTTGGCGCGAAAAACTAATGTAGGTTTCACACGAACTCGGGGATTTATAGATAGATCCCAATTGTAATTAGTTTGAAAACAATTGGCTATCGCTATATTTAATCATAATTCCTACCGTCTGAGTAGCGCTGTTGTCTTATTCTACTCTCAACCGATAATGCCGCATGTGATACGAAAATGGTAACTGGGGCTACGTAGCACCAGGACCGTGTGACACAAATTTACATTGCACGATAGGTCTATATTATACCTCGTCTGTGGTGACACGAAGTCCCGTAAGATGATAGGTCTATTTTATACCTCGTCTGTGGTGTGACACAAATTTACATTGCACGATAGATCTATCTTATACTTCGTCTGTGTACATAGTTACCAAACTGTTTAGAAAAATGATGACTACATTGTACATATCTCCGTTTTATGCAATGATTGATAGTTATATTTAATTCTCTAGTTTACAATTTACTGACCGCGTTATTAATCGTTTATTATCAGTGATTGGAAATGAATGGAGAAGTACATCCATCATTTTTTATGGTTAGATTTGATTCTAACTATTAAATTATGCCAAATAGTTAATAAACGAAATTAATAATAAGTAACTTCAAAATCTTCTTTCTTTTTCCTTTTTTTTTTATCTCACCAAGCCAACGCTAAAATCTATTTCTATATTTTTTTGGTAATGTTGCGAGTTACACGAAAAATTGCAATAGAGTCCCAGGAAATCAAGCCACAAAAAATACATTGAATGAATTGTCTACTCTCATACGTAGTTTGTAATTAAGGGCCGACCAAGAATTATTCTCCTAGTCCTTATAACCTAAACATAACAAAAAACTTATTTAGCTAAGAATGGTTACCACATGATGTTTTATATACATGTACATATACATATACATATACATATACATATACATATACATATTAAAAACTTTATTACAATTACCAAATATACTAAATTCAATAGAATATGTAATAAATGGAAGTGTAACAAATAATTTAATCGCATTAATGTACAACTCGTTAAAAATAATTACTGATGCAAAAGAATACTGAACTAAATATGAATTATATTACGTTATATATACAGAAATATTTATAATTAGATAATAATTTTAGAGTTCATTTACTATATTTGTTTTATATCTTATAATAAATTACAAATTTCTAATAAAATATATCTTGATTGAAAACTAAGTTGTCATAGATGATTCTGATATTAGGGTATCTATAATTGGCATCACACTGAAAAACGCATTATTAATAGAAATAAAAAAAATGATCAACATATAAATACCTTATTCAAACAATATACACATCATGCTTAAAACAGAATTATGCGCAAGATTTGCAATTATTCCTGTGACGATTCAATAGTTAATATTCAATAGCATGACATAGTTGTCTTCAAAACATGGATTTATTTTATATAATTTGTAAATTGTGATAATAGAATGTTTTAAAAACTGCTATAAATTATATGTATTGTCTGTTATTATCATAACCAGAACTTTGTTTTACATTCAATTTGACATTATCGAACATTTCCATGTTCAATGAAGTTTTACTTAAAATCGCCATAATATGTTAATTTTTTAAAAATAATTCACATTTATTAAACACAGCAGCAGCAACACTATATTATTTTCGTATGATGAAATTGAAATGCTATATCACTGTAGTTTTATTTAATTTTATAAATTCTTAAATGTGAAATGAGCTCAATTTTTGATTCATATGACTTAAAAAATTTCAGGTTTTCTTAATTTTATTTCATAGGATAAAAACAATTAAAAACCATTTAATTCAAAATCATGAATTTAATTATGACTACACTTATGTGTTTGATTCCTAATGCAATAAATATTAATATTTGTCCATATCTTTACTGTTAAAAGGAAAAGTTTTGAACTTCGTTTTCCATTCTAAGGATTACAAAGCAAAAGATCAATGTGTTCACAAATAGGTATATTTTTTATATTTACACAACATAAATTAATGTTGATACATTACAGTAATAGAAATAGAAGAAGAATGTCTCTAAATTTTGAAGTTTAGACTAGATTATATATATATATATATATATAATCTAGTATATATAATCATAATATATGTATAATTATACTATATTATATTATAATATAAATTGTATATAATAAATTATTATAATATAATATTTATATTATAATTATATTATTATAACATAATTGTGCTCCATTCATTGTGTGATTATAAATATAAACAATGGAAATCTATATTTCACTAAAACTACCATTAACTCATTTTTTTTCGAAAGTCGACTTTGCCACTTTAAAAAAAAAACGGCTCATATAGAATTTAAAATGATAATATATACAATATATATAATCTCTAAATATATATTTATAATACATATTTATAATTTTAAATATAATCTCTAAATATATATTTATAATATATATTTATACTATTATTTAATTCATAAATTTAAAAAAAATATATATATATATATATACATATATATTATCATTTTAAATTCTATATGAGCCGTTTTTTTCTTTTAAAGTGGTAAAAGTCGACTTTTGAAAAAAAATGAGTTAATGGTAGTTTTAGTGAAATATAGATCTCCTTTTTTTATATTTATAATCACATAACGAATGGAGCACAATTTCTTCATAAACTAGTCAAAAGAATTTTATCTGTAAACTGTTAACGCAAAAATGTTATTTTTGAAAATGGAATAAATCCAGTTTAATAATCATTAGTAATAATCCATTAATAATAATTATAACTGAAACAACTTTCTAATCGCAATTACTATTGATTACTACGTCTTCAGTGCGGACTGTCCTTAAAGTCTTTGCAGCTATTATTGTTCAGATAAAGTGATAAGACGTCATTTTACTCATTTTATTTAGTTTTCTTTCGCAAATTCAACCGTTTGGTTTGTGTTTCTTATACTAATAGATTGTAGCATGAGTATTATTTTAATATCATCATTATCAAAGCATTGAATTAAATTACTTTTAGGTAAATTATATTTCATACACCTGAACAATGCGTTCACACGCCTATAAAAAAGATGATAACACCTTTAATTTAATCCAATACTGATGTAGGCAAGTAATAGTAATAAATTTTTTCACAGAAATATTGGATTTTTTTTGTTTATTATAGAAAAAAAGTTTGATATTCAGATGATGAAAGTAGTTTGAGCGATATTAACTTAACATTGGCGCAAATTAAGAAGAGGGGCAGAATTTTAGAATTATTGGATTCAACAACAGATGAAAACACATCATGAAAATAATAATCAGAAGATTAGAAAAGTGACGAGTAATAGAGGCAAAAAGTATTACACCAAAACTGAAAATATTATTGCTGCAAAGAAATTTCGAAATAAGGATTGAAAATATGTTAAAGTTTGCAAGAATCATATTACTGAGGAAGATTGGCTATCCCTTTTTAATTTATTTTAGGAAATACAGGATTTTGAGAAACAAAATACATTTTTGTGTGCATCTACTCAGCATTTTCCAATAAAAAGAAGACCAAGCAGAAATTTTAAAAGATCAGCTAGAGCTTGTAGTTATAAATACTTTTTGAATATTGAAAACAAAAACATTTAAATGTGTAAAAAGTTCTTTATAAATCTTTATATTTATATTTTCTTTTATAATATGATTGAAATTAATTCTTAATAAACTCGATTATTCATGTGCTTGCATGTCTTCATTTTAATTATTATTTTTTAAATTAAAGAATCCAACTTTGATAGAAAAGCCAACTTTCATAAAAATATCGACTTAAATTTGCTCTTGTCTTTATTTTTTATAATTTGTTATTATTGAAAGTGGTGTAAGTCATTTGTGGCTAAAAAAAATCGTTTTTTTTTTTTTCTTCTTCTTCTTCTTCTTCTTTAACAGTTTTATTAATTATTGTTTCATTATAAAATTTAACAGGTTTATAGTGTTGAAAACATAACCCGAATTGATTAACGTTTGCCAATATTTTTAAATTGAGTCAAACGCAAACTCTTAATTATCTCAATATGAGAAAAAATGGACTTATACTTTCAAAAACACCGGCTCATATATTCAGTTATTTAGTATTGTTTAAAACACTGTTTATGATTTTTATCATAAAATAATTATTATTTTAAATTATCATTTGAGAAATATCGTGTCATTTAATCAGATAGTTAAATGCTTAAAATAATTTACAACTGGTATTTTAAATGTTTATCAGAAATCGTAAGATGGCAGCACATCGGACTTATCCAAGATTGAAATTGTTGTACCATTACTCTACATCAAGAAATATGCTCTTAGGCCGAGGTATAGTATTTATGTTACAATATAAAATGGCTAATTTTTGAGTTCCATTTAGGTCCTAATTTTGTGCAGTTCAGTGCATTAGTGAACAAATGTTGTGTAAACCCGCTGATCTTACGAACCAACACAACCGGTGGTGCTTCATGAAACTCTCTAAAGAATGTATAAACGCGCTATGTCATCCATCATTAATCGGAACTGATCGCATACATTTAATCAAGAGTTTTAGTACTTTTTTTCAAACTACTCTCGATAGGGGAAGATTAACGTTTTAATCGTATTTCGGTATGTATTTTTTCGAACACTATTCGATTTTTAGTTAAAATGTATTGTACAATTTGAATGATTTCATTCACCATTTATTATACTGCTAATATTTTCATGTTTCTTACTTTGCAGACACAATGGTTGAGAATACTAAATTTTGCATCCTACAGTGGACTGATCATGCAAAATATAATGCAGAGAAATTTAGTCAACTATTGGCTCATCAAGTACTTGTTGATGTTACACTCGTCTGTGAAGAACAAAAGCTTCGTGTTCACAAACTGGTTTTAGCATCAAATAGTACATACTTTGAGGTATGTTTAACAAATATATTTACGTTTTCTTGGGTGAAATTCGTTGAAAATTGCTTTTATATGCATATAAATAAAATATAAATATCTTAGTTACACATGTACAATTTTTTTGAAGATAATTAATAATTAAAGTTATATTTTTCATTTTACTTGTAAATATATCTATTTAAAAATTAATAAACATATAAAACTTGATTTTCTGAAAATCATTTTACAAAAAGATTCGTGAATATTGTGAAATTTTACTTATAAGACTAAAGTATATAGAAAAAACAAAGTTATAAAATAATAAATTGTTTTATAACTTATTAGTACCAATTTTATTTTGTCATATATTTAAAAAATGTATTGACTTGATGTTATAAATATAAAAATATGTTTTGTTATTCTTAACTTTTACAATTTTATGTATTTTAAAAATAACTCTAGCATATAAGCAATAATTGTGTTATGTAATCATAAATGACAAAAATATCTAATTCCAAAATTAGTTTAAAATTAACAGATTTTATGAGAAAAAAAAAAAAAAAAAAAAAAAAAATTAAAAACAGTTTTATTCAAAATACATTTAAGAGTTATGTATAAAATATGTTTTAAATCAATATATCCAAGCATTATAATATAAATATGCATTATTTAATAGTAAATATATATGTTTCAACAAACACTGTAAAACAACAAAATATTAATTTGAAAACATTAATACTTATTTATTATATGCAGATATAATTTTAGTTTTTTAAATTATTATAGTTTTTATATTAATAAGATTTATATACTAAGTTTGCATTGTATAGGTTTATAAAGAACACATACAATAGTGAAAATACTTTTTATATTAAACTATAGTCATAAATAAGAAATTTTATAATATTACAATCTTATATATGACAACAGTGGATTCAAATTAAATTTTAATTTCAAATTTTAGTTAAGTAACTTATTAATATTTTATGTAGATACATACATAAATTTATATACTTATAAAAGAACAATTTTACAGGGATTATGTAGTATTTATATAAAGTAAAGAAAGACTTATATATTGGAATTTCCTTATTTATTTGCAAGCATTTGAAGAAACCATGTTTGATGGACATATTTTTCACAACTTGTGAAGAACACCTATTCAATATAAAGGTATTAAAGAATTAATTTGTATGAACACAAAATAATAAAATAAATATACATTAATGTAAATATTTGTTAAGACTACATCTAATACTTTTTATATCTAATAAGTAAATATAAATAGATTTAAATGTGTTTAAAAACATGCATGCATAAATTTGTGAAAGTTTGCTCATAATGTAATAAAGTTCGATACTTTAAGCGAACAGCAGAACTTTCTAGTTAAATGCAATTTTAATGTTTAATAAAAATGGTCTTCTTTCTACTCTTACCAATAAAAATATTTAACACTATTAAAAGTGTTCATTGCACGTATTATCAAAGTTTGTAGCACTATATTCATGTATTGTGAATTTAAGAAGTAATTTAAAATAAAATTAAATAAAATTAATAATAAATGAATAGAAATCATTTGTTCATTTTTGTCATAATTTATAAATATAACAAACATTTATCTATTAATATATTTTGTTTGTTTCATTTTCTGATGTAACAGGAGATCCTACAACAAGATTTGGGTCAGGAACCAATTATATTTTTAAAAGATCTAAGCTTTGAAATCTTGAAGGCCATGGTTGAATTCATGTACTGCGGAGAAACTACAGTTCCTCATCAGCTACTGTCACCTTTGTTAAATGCTACAAAAACTTTTAAGGTTGGTATTATACATATTAATACATGCTATTTTTTAAGTAAAAATTGCTATTTCAAGTAAAAATATAAAAAATTTAATAACAAATAGTTATGTTTAAATTATATTTAAAAGTATTTGTTATAAATTTATATTAAAAATATTTAATATTTCTATATGTAGTAAAGGTATACCGGATGATTTACAAAAAACAGAACACCTAAATATCTTCATTAAGATTCAAGATAGAAGAAAATGTTAAAAAGGAAATAAAAATAAAGGAATTTTTGGATTGTTGTTGTATTCAAGGTTCTGTGAAGATCATTGATGGTTTTTAAAATGACACCATTATTTTTAACTTTATAATGTGGTCGTTTATGTCAAAACCAGTTCAATGATATGGTATAATGTGTCCTTCGAATGACCTTGAATTAAATAATTTATGATAAAGGGATAATAACAACTTGAAAGTGTGTTATTATTTTACTTGAATTAAAATAAAATGTTTTTCAAAGCAATCAATTTTCCTTTCAATTGTTTTGTACTGTACATAAACGCTGTTGATGTGTTCCCTTGATACAATTAGCACTGTTATACTCTCGAAACTTGAATTAATATTTGTTGCTCGCATCGTAAACTTGATTCATAAAAAGTCTTAACGATCGCAATAATTCGATGGTAGTAACAGGTTAGTTATACATATCAGTAGTTTATTGATAATCATGTTTATATACGTTTAGAGATCACCTTCTGTTAACATTATACGCGTTATTATTATTATTAATGAAACCTAATGGCTTAAGAAACTATATATATTATATGGAGTAGCCGGACTATATCTGTTTATGAGTCCATGGTCATTTAAAGGTCATAGCATAGCATTTCATATCGTAGAACTTGTCTTGACAACTACATCATGTAGTTACAGCTATGGTACTATTTAAAAAATCATCAATGACCTTCAGAAAACCTTGAAGACAAGAACAATTAGAAAATTTTTTTGTATCATCATATTTGCCTCCTAGAACAGTACAACTTTCCTCTTTAAAATTTTCGTCTATCTTCAATCTTAATGGAGATATTAAGGTGTTCTGTTTGTCATGAATCGTGCAGTATATTAATCAAACAGGTAGACTGTATGCTTAATTTTCTAAAAATTTTCATGCAATTTGAAAGGATGAAATGACTTTATTATTTTTAGCGATTATGATCTTGAAATATGAATCATTTATACAGGGTGTCTCGGTTAACTCAGTGAGGCATGAAATTTAAATAGTATTAAGGGGCACATCTTATTGAGTACATACTTTTTTGTGAGCAAAGATGTTTCAAAGATTTTAAAGTTACCTTTTTTTTCGTAAATCTATAGAGTATTAAATTTGGAGCAAAAATATACTGTTCTTCGTATGTTCTAAACCTAATAGTTACACTGATAGTAACAGAATAATTTTTAATATATATTTGCTACCTGGAAGTTAAAGTTGGTGCTCTACATATATAAAATGAGTGAGTGTGTAAAATTATTTATTTTGTATATAGAAAATTTCTTTGAAGAAAAGTCAAAATTTAAATGATGTCATTACAGAATTTTACAAATATTATATCAACAAATATATAAATATGTAATTCCAAATTAGTTGTATATAAATATAATTATATAGATATGTATTATGAAAAAGTTACTTGTAATATTTTTAAGTAATAATGTACACCAATAATAATCTATTTGTCAATTTATATTACTAAATTTCTAGAACCCATACTTTCTAATTCTAAAATAATCATTAAATACGTACAAATGCCTACCTTGCCTATTTATCAAAAATATACGAGTTAAACAAAAAGTTTTACGATTACTCGTGTATTAATTAATTACTTCTCAAAATTTATTAAAAATTTGGAAGGAACCAATCACAGAGACATCCTGTATGATTATAAAAATTAACTACTATTATCTATGTATAAACACACGATGTATCTATAAATGTATGTATTTATGTGGGTGTGTGTCTGTGCGTGCGCGCGTGTGTATGTATTCCTTATTTGACAAGACTAATAATTTTTTATATACATACAGGTTAAAGAGTTGACAACTGTGGTTAATGCCATGATGAGTTCCAACGTAGGAAATTTTGAAACAAATACAAATATGGACAAAGTTACTGAATCAAAGATTATACATACATGTAATAATAATACGGATTACATACATGTAAAGTGTAATGAACTTGTTAAAGATGAGTGTTTTGTATTTTGTAACGAAAACAACAGTGATGTGAATTTAAGTGAAAATCAATCTTTAGAAAAGCAATGCAACCAGTGATTCTCGTGAACAAGAATTAGAACATATGTTATATGAAGATTCACATGATTTTGAAACTAATGCAGAACAAACTAATACATTATTTTCAGTAGCAAATTCTAAAAAATTAGCCAGAAATAAGATTTCAACCCTATTAACCAAGAGTAAAGTAAAAGAAGTACCAAATGAGTGCTCTGAAAATAGAATGATAAATAATAATACACTGTGTACAAATAATGAATTAAAACCTATATTATATGAACAGTGCTGTGATCTTCTAGACATTGATGAGTGCGAAGAAAATTCTATGTCATTATCACAATCTTGCCTTCAACAAATTGAAAAAGATTTTGCACAATATAAGTTTGGAGGTTCTGATGTTTCTAGTAAAGCAGGAAAATGTGTTAAAGTTTACACTCATAAAAGACGTAAGTCTATAGACGAAATAAAAAATAAGCTTACAGATGTGAGTAATGTAATTCAAAATCCGCCATCAACTGATTGTATAGACTTATTGGATGAGCCGTCCACTAATGATATACCAGTTACACTTTTAACCTCACTAGATATGGAAAGTGCTGAATATATTATAAGTTTAAGTACTGAAAATATTCAGTCTATAGTAGGAGCAACTTTAACTGAACAACATACTCTAAATACACGTAAAGAAATAGAACAAATGATTGAATACAATACTCAAAAAAAATCATGTATAGAAAATACAGAAACTTCTAACTGTACAAAACCAATATTACGAAGAAGTTTGCGACTGAACCAACAGGAAATGGAAGAATCTATGAATAATAATGAAACTGTTAAGGATTCCAATGAAAAACACTTTAAAAAATCAAATTCTCCATATAGAACAGAACTGTGTATTAAGAGAAAACGAAAAATAAAGGACATAGATTGTAAGGTTCCAGAGCAAAGTAGTAATGATATGATGCAATCTACTAAAAAAACATTTAATAATTCTCGCAAAAATACTACAAAGTTAATAGTTAGAAAGAATAGTAAATGTACAGTATCTAACAAAGAAAAGGATGAGCAAACTGTTAAATTAGCAAATAAATTGAAATGTAATGTGTCAAAATCAGCAAAAATTGACCCCATTTTTACGGTACCTAAATTCACAATAGAGCACATAAACCGTGCACTGTGGGGTGATATGTCAGATTTTTCAGAAGACTGTGAAAATAGAATGAATTTGTTGGAATATACACCGAACACAGAAATTCCATTCGCTGTTGGCTTATTACCTTTACGTACTGCTCTGGAAAAAATGCAAGCAACACCAGATTATCAACCTCGCAAAACTCGTTCATCAGTAGCTCCGATAAGACAAGATACTAATAGTCTTAAGAGAAAAAATTATACTCATTTAGGTAAAATTACAGATTCTAAGAAGCAAAATACTTGTATCAGTAATCCAAAAGAAAATGCAAAAGCGGTTTGTCATATTCAGATTAGAACAGCACCATCACAATGCGTACGAAATCGTAAAAAATACCTTTCAACAGATGTTAATACGTTAGAACCACCGACTATTATGAACAAACATTAGTAGATATTAAATGTCGTAGAAAAGGAAATACATTAAAAGAATAATACAAAATAATATTCCCACACGTGGATAGTAAAGCAGAAAAGAAAACGCATCATTTCATTCATGTAATTGTATATATTTAAAATATATTTTTAATATTACTTGTACATAAAACGTAGGTATCAAAAGAGAATCTGCGATAAACTATATGTAATTTCTTGATTTCTATAAGAATCCAAGATTTATTTTTTGGCCATATTTTTTGAACGCTTCTGTACGTGTATTAAATACTATTACAAGGGTAAATAAAATTTTTTTTTATTAACACAAATGTTAGTATAAAATATTTATAATATAATACTTTTTTTTCACAAAATTCTTATATCTAAAATTATTTACGCATCGAATAATATTTGAGTGTTTTATAAAGTCATTAACTAATCTTTTCTACTAAATAAACTATATCAAATGAAATAAATTTTTTTACTGTAAATATTTTGTAATAAAAATGTGTTATTTATATATTTGATACGTCTTTAAATATATATACTTAAAGCGCGTGCACGCACACACACACAGTGTCTGTTTTATTTTTATGCAATGAAATATCTTTTAAAGAACTGATGTTACAAATAATATGTTTTGTCGAAAATTGTTTGGTCTAGAGGTTTTATTGATGTAAATATTTTTTTAAGACTTGGTACGATGTAAAATAGTTCAAAATCAATTAATTGTTTTAACACGTTCACTGTACTTGTACATCGATTACTGACATTCTATGCAAAAACGAAAGCGGTGGCGTATGGTAACAAACTATGTCCGAAGAGCGTGGCGGCGAATATGTTAAATGGAATGCAGTATTTTTTTTATATACAGTATGATAGTGTAGTTAAGAAGAGTTCAATATGCTAATAACAAAATTATTTTCTTTCATGGAAGGTCGTAAAATTGCGAAAAAATTGGAGTCCGATCAACGTTTCTTACATTCGCGTTAACTCGTTAACCCCGTTTGACTTTTGGAACCATGAACTCGTCTTGGCATATATTATTATATTGTGTATAAAAAAATACAATATTTCATTTAAAAAATTAAAATTGATTTTAAAATTTACCCCTACCTTTATACTAAATAACTTTTATCAAAACAATTGTTACGTAACATCAGTTTCTTAAAAGATACTTTATTGTATTTATACTTTTATAAAGATATTTATAAAAGACAGTGTATTGAGATAAGACACCTTCGGTGTCTTAATATAAATATATATATATAGCATACATAAGTATAATATAAAAATACGTTATGTATATATACACAGTGATTTACTTTGCTTTTAAGATTATGCCCATTTTATTTAAAGATACTGTATATAAATATTTGAGTTTGCATTAAATATAATTCATTTTTTTTTTTTTTT
>SMSQ01025898.1:18222-30228 GCA_019453375.1 Ctenoplectra terminalis
TTTTTTTTTTTTTTTTTTTTTTTTTTTTTTTTTTTTTTTTTTAATGCCCTACGAATAAATATATTATATATTAATCATGAAAAAATATAGTATTTTATTCAAATTAATTATATATAAAAATTGATCATTATTCTACTTAGAAACATTTCTATTTTAAGTTGTTGTTTTAATCTACGTTGTTATTAGTCTACTAATTATTTTCTGTGAAATAATTGTTTCCTTTGGTTGATTTTATTTTGAAGTTTCACCAAATATTGCTCTCTATCCATCTTAGTTGTAGCTGTCATTGATCCGCTCCTATAAACCACAACTTCTCGTAAACGCTTCCACTACGATCAGTGCAACGCACGGCGCAGCCAATCAACCGGTCGGTCTGAATGTCGGGCAGTGAATCTAAGATAAGGACATACGACGACTTCGAGGCTCCGCATGAAAGCGGTTTGTCGTCACTAAAATTTGTTTCTCAGCGATATTTGATTTTCTAATACCTCTTCATAAATTAAAAATTTTATAAAGTATCGATTAACAAATTAATTTTTTAATTTGAAATTAAAAACAGTAAATATCATAGCATAATCATATTTTTAGTCTTTTGAATAGATCAAATTTTAAATAAAATGAATTGGTTCAGTTATTCTAACTTATGTTAAAATGAATTCCGGTAACATCAAAACTAGAGTTTACTTTTCTGTCGCGTGCCGCAGTCAGTACTTATCGTTTGCCGGCTTTTCTGATGCCGCTAAACAAGACGCGTCGTGCACTCTACTACCATCCCCCCTGTATCCCGGGCACCTCCTCGCACTTCTCTCTCCCTATTACTCCTGTCTCCTTTCTATCTCCCCTCTCTCTTTACCTTTCTCTTTCTCCGATCAATAAAATAGCCCATCTCCCGCGAAAGCTTATCGTTCGTTTGAATTTCAGCGACTATTACCTGACTTTTTCACATACGATCGAATTTTTCGTATTCATGCCTTCGCTATACTATAAGCTTGTAAATGCGATTAAGAACACAAATATATTATCATTTAGGAATAATTTCTTCAATTCGAACAGTTCGTTAATCCTTGAAAACCTTAATCGAAATTACCAAAATTTCAATTAATACTTCGACAGCATTATACATAGAAATTGATTATTTTTAATTAGAAAATTTTATTTATGTTCTTTAGCTTTTATTATTTGTATATGAAATTATATTTATATAAAATACTGTCATACATTTTTATTTTCAATAAATGAAGATATAATGTTACTTAGTATGTGCCTATTGTACAATTTTATTATCTTTTTTAAATTGAATACGATGTACTGCTTACATGAAATTTTGAAATTTTGAAATTTTGAAATTTTGAAATTTTATTTAATGTTTGATCGTATTACTTATGTGTAAATTATTATTTTTTCAGATCAAAGAACTTGTTCTTGACAATTGTCGGAGTACACATATAGAAGGATTGACGGATGAATTTGTTGCATTAGAATCGCTAAGTCTTATCAACGTGGGTCTCACCAGTTTAAAAGGCTTCCCAAAATTATTAAGTCTTAAAAAGGTAAGCAAATATATAAATATGATCTTAAAGCGAATAAAGCACAAAAGATAATAATACATACTTTTAAGTATTTGTTTCACGTTGGTTATATTTATTTGAGATAACATATAATGTAACATTTCTTACCTCGATAAAAATATAATGTTAAAATATTATATAATATCGATTAAAACAGACACGTTAATTCAAATTATGTTTATTTTATACAGTTGGAACTTAGTGACAACAGAATTTCTGGTGGTTTGAATCTTCTGCAATCAACCCCCAAGTTAACTACTCTTAATCTTAGTGGGAATAAAATCAAAGATTTTGATACACTTCAACCTTTAGTAAGTTCTATTACTTTAATATTTATATGTGTGCGCGCTTTCTATAAGTATTCGATGTATCAAAAATTGTTTTGTTTTACAGAAGGAATTTAAGAACTTGAAAAGTCTGGATCTCTTTAATAATGAGGTGACAAACTTGGATAATTATAGAGAGAAAGTTTTTAGCCTTATTCCTAGTCTTCGATGTCTTGATGGGTATGTAATTTAAAAAAAAAAAAAGAAGAAGAGCAACAATAAAATTGAATATTTCATTAATTTGGTTCACCATTTTCCAATATATTAAATATATTATGATGTATGTGATAGATTTGACACAGACGATTGTGAAGTAGATGACAGCGAAGGAGAGGATGATGAAGTAAATGGAAATGAAGACGGAGATGGGGATGCCAATGAAGAAGAGAGCGAGGAAGGTTAGTTGAAAGTTGAAAACTAAGTTAAAGTATTTAGTAAAATAAAAAAATTAATACACAGTAATGAGATATTTATGTTTTTAAACATAATATGAAATTTTAGTTTCAGATGAAGAGGATGATGAAGATTTTGATGACGGTGGTGTAGGTTTAGCAGCTGTGTACAAGGATGGTCTTGAAGTGAGTCATTCACGTTTCAAGTTTTATTCTTATTGCTATGCACAGCATACAGTAACACTGTCCAGTTGTATTTCAATTTAAAGATATTTGCAAGTGATTTGTTAATTGTGTTGCTTTAATTAATTTAATACTGACGCAGGATGAAAGTGATGAGGACGATTTCCTCTGTGATGAAGAAGAGGAGGAAGATGACGATGATAATGAAGATGATGAACAAGACGAAGAAGAAGGTAAATAAATTGTTGAATATTTAACGTATAAAATTGAACCCTTTATTTTATTGTCAATATTAAATACTGATTTTAATGACTTAAAGAGTATTTTAACCTTTGTGTGGGTATCCAGGTACACATTTCTATCAATTTCTTCAATAATTTTTTACACTCTTGTGAAATTATCACAAAACTTCTTCGGATTCCAATTTGGATAATTAAAGTACTCTCAAACTGATTCAATTCTTCGTTTCATTCTCCACTTTGTTTCGTGCCTACGTATATTTATTTATATATAGGTATATACGACGTAAGGTTTCGTTCATCGTTAAATCAAAAACAGTTATTTTCTTATGAAGTCAAGAATAACACGTATAGATGCGAACGATACGAACCATTGGCTGTAGCATTTAGCAAAAATTACATTGTAGTTTCAAGTAATTTTATCGTTAAAATTGTTTAAATTAATTTAAATATTTGAATTGTTCGAAATTAAGACTTTTAAAAAAGTATCAAAGTAAAATTATTCCTGTATATCTGATCCATTGGAATAGAATACTTAAGGTAGTCGGGTTACCCTCCTTGCTCCAGAACCATAAAAATTTTTTGTTTGGCCCACATAAAGGTTAAAAAACTTATTTTTGTCTTGAGCATGAAAAATTATTTTTTATCTTAAGTATTTTTTGTTATTATTTAAAAAATATCACTAGAGCATAATGCAATCAATTTGATTTTATTTTTTTTTTTCATCATGTTACATAGAATCGTCTCCTGCTCGAGGTAAGAAGAGAAAACATGAAGATGGAGGAGATTCAGGAAACTAGAACCATAAACAACTGGTTTCTGATACTGTTGAATGAGTGTAAAATTCATATAAATAATAATAATTAAGACGCCGAGTGAACACCTGGGAATCAAACTAATTGACCGACCAATGACAGACTACAGTTAGTGGTGTGAATTTATCAGTAAATCATTGACTGACAAATTGTCTGTGGAACAACAAACGATTACCATTGCGGAGAAGAGGAATGTGAATGAAAACGAAAAAGAGGATAATGATGGCATAAAATAGGACTGCATTCCAGCTAGGCACAGCGCGTTTTAGTTATACTAACGATATTTTATATAGAGTATATAGTTAGAGGATTAGTGGTGTTGCATAGTGAGTGAAAGATCAGATATTGAAGGACTCGGAAAAGGCAACAGTGGAGTTTTACACTTGAAGGAGCATATTTGTCTGTTAGCTCCAGTCGGCCAAAGGCTGGTCACGCTGGAATGCAGTCATCGTTAATCAGTACTAAGGTTACATAAGTTACATTTTAAATACATTATTATTGTACCATGAATAAGTATAGAATAAATGAGGAACAACTTTTGTACAGGTTTACACCATACACTGAGGTGCATTACGCCTCCGTGATTTTTGGGACAGAAAATAAAGAGATAAATATATGTTGCTCATACATTGAGCTTATATCTATGAAAGACGTATTAAGATAAGAATTTACATAATAAGAATGAAGAAATGAAAAAGAATTGTACATTTTGTTTATTAGAATAATAGAGTTTGAAATGTATAATTGATATGAACAAAAACAAATCAGTTTAACACGTAAAAGGTATTTTAATATTTTCAGTTACATTGTTTTGATACGTTAAGGAATAATAATCTTGAAAGAAACTGTGAAGTGACATAAGAATACAATTGATCATGGTTGTATCGTAACTTGTAATTTTTAGTAAATTTTTAGTAAATTTTTAGTAAATTTTTAGTTCCAGATGTCTATGTACAATGATAATATGCTACACATAACATGGCTGTTAAGGTTATTGTTATTTACTCTTGAGCATTCCATGTGTTACATGTTTTGCTCTAATATAACAAATTCATTTGATTAGTAAAATTATTGTAATATTTCCCCGTTTCAAATTGCAAGCGTTCAACTGTAACGGTTAAATGTTTTTTATATTACTAAATCGTAAACTTTTTTACAATAACAATAGAATTACTTGTTGAATAGTATTATTTGTACGCAACAAGTATAAGTATTTGGAATATAATAATAATAATAATATAAAAAAAGAAAAAAAAAGAAGGAAGAAAAAAAGAAAAAAATCAAAATTGCTGTAAATTCATAATTACCTTTAATTTCTGTCTCTGAAGTTACCATAGCGCTGACACATCTCGTGATGATTAAAGTGCGATGTTAATGGGTAATGATCATTAATATTATTAATATTATTAATATTAAATTACAATTATGATTTAAATAAAGCAACAAATATTTACATTTGCGCTTTCGCACTTTTATTGTGTATTAAAAAAAGTCAGAAACGCAAAATTTAGATTAGAGTGGGAAAAAAAGTCTCGAGAAATAGTCGCAAAAATAAAAGATGGATGAGACGATGTATAGTTAATGGTGAAACTGACAGTTGTATTACTGGACAGACTACCAATTAACTATGCGATCGCGAGAATGGATGGGAGTGAAATAAGGAGTGAAAGTGCAAGAGAGGATTGGTTTTATAAGAAAAAAGAAAAAAAATTATGGTAGAGTCGCGGATCTGGCGCCTCTTTGTCGCCAGTTTGGTTATGGCCTTATCCAATTTTTCCAAGACTAAAGCAAATTTATATTAGGTACAATGAGTATATGACATGTACAGGTTCAAATCTGTAAATTTCCAATCTGCAATTTGTAATTGCGGTTCGCGCGGATGTATTAAAAGTTAAATTATAAATAATTAAAAAATAAAATTATAAATAATTAAACATTTTGCGCGGTCCGTGACAGGTAAACTTTTGTCAATTGCAATTTTGGATAGACCATTTACGTAAGGGAACCTATCACCTATTATCAAATCTATTACATCTCTGTATTGTCTGTCTGTTCCGTTGTTAAAGTGGATTTTTATCATATCGTTTGTTTATTTCGAGCAATCCTCATCACAAAATAAGAAAAAATAATTTATTAATAAAATCATTTACAAATCAAGGATGATGTGTGATAAATATTAATCCATTTTTTCTTACCGATATATGGATACTTAAATATAATATTGAAGATTTAAATTATTGACATTTTTATACTCAAAATCAAACAAGCATTTATTACTTATACTTAAATCTTTATTTTTTTATATTTTATCGAAATATTTAAAATATTCACAATTTATATTTTAAATTTACATGATTTATTTTAATCTAAAAAGCAGTTTCATGTGTATTAATCTGCAAGTATATTGTAAATGTTGTTTAATTTCCTATAAATAATTTATGACAGTATTTACAACATATTTACAACTCTCAATATTTCGTTCGAATGATTTCGTTTAATAGATTAAGAAATTAATTTAAGAAGTTCACAACGATGTTTCTTCATTTTTCCAGTCCTATAACACATGATACTTTTTAATTTCTTTGATCACGTTTCTCCGAAACTCAATTTAGATAGATTTCAATGTGTCGCATCGAAAATTAATAATAAATTATCCAAATATTTGTATCACAGTATTATACAAAATTTATTCATTCGAAATCAATCGAAACTGTGTAAATATTATTTTTATCAAAGATGTTTTATGATTCATTTATTAATAAGTGGATCGCTTCTTCTGCTATACATAGGTACAATATTTGGGAGCGTGTACGGTGCTGCCAATAAGCGTCGATCTGTGAAAGTGTGATAATTCAGTCTCGGCGCGCAGTTTCGTGTCGAGTCTTCAGTGTTTCTCCGCGCTTCCGTTCGTGCGTTTTGGTTGTGATTTGGTGTGGAAAAATATAAAGTCGACTAGGCTTCAAAGTTGAATTTAGTGTTTTACGGAGAAAAGTTTCAAGGTTTAGCACTTTTCAAATAACGTGAAGAAAATGGCCGAAAGTAAAGGTGCGTTAATTGCGAAGACGGTGCAAAAACACGCAGGCAGAGCGAAGGAGAAGGTAAGTACCACGGGAGAGATATATTTGTACCTTCGTAACAGGTTTCTTCGAAGAGCATGTCAGGCGATCGAGCGCTCTCAACAAAATTGTACTTTTACATATGGTTTCAATCTTGATTTTCTTCCTATATACTCTATATTTCAATTTGTCTGAAGGAGTAGCTAGCAATTGTGTTTTTTAACACTTTTAATGCATTGTCTCATAACCCCTCGGATAGTTTGTTCCCTCTGTATAAGTTGCAGATGATTTAATATTTTACTGCTGACCACTATTCAGAAACACCCTGTATTAAATTTCAGAAATAAACCGGTGATTCGTTAGATTTTCTTTTTACTCGTATAAAGGTGACTTATATAATCGGTAAACATATAGCAGTTGTGTAGTAGAGTTTCATTTAAAACACCAATTATGCAACTCTTGAGCCTGGCTCAACGTAGTAATACATATACATATACTACAGGTGCATCTTTAACGTCAATCGCACATTCTTGAGCGAAATAATTATGAACCGGTTAGATTATCGCGTAATATTTATATTTCATAGTCCGTGCTGTGAAGAAGTGCTCCTGTTTTCAGACTCTCCAATTTCTTTAAACAAATTTATTCTGTTAGGAATGGTATTTTAATTTTTTTTTCTTTTTTTTTTCTTTTTTTTTTCTTTTTTTTTTCTTTTTTTTTCTTTTTTTTTCTTTTATTTGTTTTTCCTATTCTTAAAGTATTTTTAAAATTCTATTAGTTTAATGGCGATATAACAAAAAATTATTAAAATATTTGACAGTCTTCGCACATGCATACTTCGATTAATAACTATTACAACAGATTACTAACAAGGGACATCACCCAAATGACACACGCCGATTTTAATAAAATTTTTGCATATGTTATAGAACTAGAAAAAATATTTGACACGTATTTATTTTTATCCGCAATCATCCATGTTGAAAGGGTGAAAACAGTCCCCAAAGTTGATTGGAAAATCACATTTTTGCAAATATCTGAAAAACTATTTGGCATAGAGAACAAATTTTGAGTAAAAATTGGTAAATATGGTAAAAACAAATTTTCAAAATATTCGTTTGTTTATATAATTTTTTACAAATTAACATTAATTTACAAATTTCTTTTATAAAACATTCAAGTATTTTCATAAAAATTTGTACACGCAAACTATGGGTACATATAAACAAAAAATACGAATAAATTGAAATTTTTAATTTCACCCTTATAAATATACGTGTATATGTATATTCTTTCGTTTGAAGTTATACCCATGATTGGTTTTTACGCATAATATTTTGTTAATTAACTCGTATTACACATGATTAATGTTTCTTGGGCTTGGAAATTGGACAATTAAAGCAGCAGGTAAAAATACCCGATACGATAATCCTCGTACGGAAGATCCAAGGGCGGCGGCGGCAATGCTCGTGCGAAGCCTCGTCGCTTCGCAATCGTGATTACGATTTATTTCCAACAACAGTGATTGTTCGTTTAGAGTTGTTTCACGTTTATAAGAATATAATAGCTATAAAAATGACTAAAAAGCTATTGTGCACCGTGATTTTTATTCAAACAATAATTATGTTTTTGTAAAACCCACAAAACACAATTATTAAAATACGATCATTAATCCGTAATCAGTTATTTGCACCTAGGTACACAGAATTGTTTAAATATGCATGTTTTCGAAGTGGTTGTATAAAAAGTGGAAGTACAAATAGCAAACCGGAATATTTTGAAAATCCGGATGATTTCTGCTTTAACCAAATCGAAATTATGTATTGCTCAAATTGTGCACAAATTGTTCTAAAATGCTCGTGCTGCAAGAGTCATTTGTGTTTCGAACATTGTTTTGAAAATTTTCATTATTCCAGTAATTATATAGGTTAGTTTTAAAAAATTTTTATTTATTCATGTACGTATTCGTGTTATTACAAAATAATTTTAATCCACTTCTTATACTCGCTGCCGTTTCTTTGTAGCTCGATAGTCCTTATTAACCGAAAACCCCATACATTCTTAAAGTTACAGCGAAACGTGATATTTTTAGGGCTGTCGCAAAATCATTCCCTCAAAACCATTCAAGGCTACCGCATTCTTATAAACGTAAAAAAACTCTAAACGAACAATCACTGTTGTTGGAAATAAATCGTAATCACGATTGCGAAGCGACGACGCTTCGCACGAGCATTGCCGCCGCCGCCCTTAGGTCTTTTGTACGAGGATTATCGTATCGGGTATTTTTACCTGCTGCTTTAATTGTCCAATTTCCAAGCCCAAGAAACATTTATCATGTGTAATACGAGTTAATTGACAAAATATTATGCGTAAAAACCAATCATGGGTATAACTTCAAACGAAAGAATATACATATACACATATATTTATAAGGGTGAAATTAAAAATTTCAATTTATTCGTATTTTTTGTTTATATGTACCTATAGTTTGCGTGTACAAATTTTTATGAAAATACTTCAATGTTTTATAAAAGAAATTTGTAAATTAATGTTAATTTGTAAAAAATTATATAAACAAACGAATTTTTTGAAAATTTATTTTTACCATATAATTGGCCTTTCGAAACGACGCAATTTTTACTTAAAATTTGTTCTCTATGCCAAATAGTTTTTCAGATATTTGCAAAAATGTGATTTTCCACCCAACTTTGGGGCCTGTTTTCACCCCTTCGACATGGATGATTGCGGATAAAAAAAAAAATACGTGTCAAATATTTTTTCGAGTTATATAACATATGAAAATTTTATTAAAATCGGCGTGTGTCATTTGGGTGATGTAAGATATGAACAGAAAATTCCACAATAAATTATGAAGTATTAGAAATTAAGTTGGCGGATGTTCTGTTAAATGTACTACAGTGCGACAGGTACTTTGTTACTGAAGCTTATCGATACTTTTTTCGTAAGGACACGTTAAACCTCTTTGAAACGTATTCATTGTAATTCGATGTAGAATTGCAATTGTTTCAGCGTTTTATATTACATATACAAGGTGTCGTGTAACCGGTGGGTACAACCGGATATGGGCCGATACTATGTGAAAAAATATGCCGAAAGTATAGAATAATATTTTTTTCATTTGTGACTTTGTTTATTAGAAAATTGACATTAAAAATCAGCTCGGTACACGTACCCTCGACCAACTATTAACTCAATTTATCCTTAAAAACTGCTATACTATTTGGCGTATACATATATAAACATCGTCGGTATTACCATTTTTTTTCTTACTCTTGCTTTACTTTTACACTCGTCCAATAGAACTTTTACTTTCTATCAGCCGACCGATATTGATTATATGTATACTATACTAATCGGGTGTATATGGATATGGTTCTTACTAAGCTAAGTCTATTAATTATTATACGTATGTACGATGATGTACACGTATTGATCATACATGATGTACCGAGCAGACAAAATCTCGAATCTCTCTCTCTTTCTCTCTCTTAAAGACAAAGTCACTAATGAAAAAATTATTTTTTTACATAAAATCAACCCCTAGGCGGTTGTATCACCAGTTATATGGCACCCTGTACAACCAATATATCTAATTGTTTGTATACTGTACTTTGACGAGAAGAAATACATCGTCAGTTTTATTCTGTTTGTATGAACACAGCACCTACACCAAACTACATAATTATGTATAATATTACTGTAATATTAATAATATTAATAAATAAGCTAACATTTAATTTGCTTTTAATGTAATATATTTTTATATCATGTTTTGTAGTTCAGATGTTAAACCTAAATTATATGTTAAGTTCCAAATTAATATTTTAACCAATTAGTCCTTTTTAGTGTAACGTATTTATTGATTTGATTGATTATTTTGAATATTTTATTAATATAATCATGTATAGCTAACGTAAGTTGATGTTGATATGGGTTTTTTTTTTTTTACGTCACATTGACTATAGAGTCATTAGAGATAGGAATGGCACTGGCGTATTGTATTTTATTTCAGATGTTCGTTGCTTTGAGGAAGATTATTGTGTTTATTGTATCGTTCTGTATTGTTAGGGCTGTGCCTGGTTTAGTGCCATATTTGTCTTTGTGGTTCAGTTTTTCAGTTTTTTTTTTTTTTTTTTTTTTTCTTTCCTTATTAGATGTTCATGTATGATTTTAGTGTAACCGGTTCTTAATTGGGCCATTACAAATTTTGTTTTCCTATTTAAGTTGCCGAGAATGATTTGTTGATAGAAATTATGTGTTACACTGTGTATTTTGTTCTTTTTGTTGTGGTCAAAATTTTGTCCACACTTTTTTTTATAGTTGTCTCTATGTGTTTTATGAGATCCTGATAAGGTATTGGTATTATTGGTTCAGCAGGTAGTATAACTGCTTCTTTCGCAGCAGTATTTGTGTTTTTGTAGTTTTTTTGTTCTTCAATATGCTTATAATATTTTTATTATAACTTCATGTCTGTTCTTACTGTTTGGAATTGCTAGAGCTTCTATTACACTCATAGAGTCGGAAAAATAACAAGATTATCGAGGTTGTGGTTGCCAGCGTATTTTATCACATTGAGAATTGCATATGCTTTAGCAGTGAGAATTGATGTAGGTTTACGAAGGTCCTATTTTATTTTTACATTGTCAGCAACGATACCGTATATATCCTACTTCTGTACCTGATTTGGAATGAATCTGTGTAAATTTGGTTACAATCGGAGTATTTGTTTTTGAGTTCTAGGAATTTGATTTTGGGTATCACCCTGTCTATTTGATTTTTTGTCTGATCAGCTAGACCGTGTTGGTTGGAGGAGTCTTAATATTCTAAAGAGTTATTTTTCCTTGTTTGCGTTCGATAGTAAGAGTCCATTCAATAATGGGTGGTTTTACAATTTTCTTGAGTCTGATATAAAAAGGTGACGGTAATAAGGTGTGTTTTTTGGTATATAGGTCTTAGAATTGATTACAAAATATATACTTAAAGATTGGATTTTTGCGGGAGAAGAAGATTTTCAGAGCATGTTTGAGACTTAGGAATTTTCGTCTTTATTCGAGGACCAAGGTTCAGAAGCTGTTCGCTTTTCTAGAAGGTATCACATATGCATGCTTCTATACTGGAAAACTGAATTGGCGTTATAGGATTGTTAGTTTCTAAGTACCATCTTATAAGTACCAGCTTTTTATTAATGATTTTCTTTAAAATAAAAATAAAAAGTTTTTATTTGACTTGAGGATGGGTGTCACTGTGGCTTTTCTTCAGCTGTCAGGGAAAACTTTATGGCTCTATATGTATACAGTTATAGATCTTGAGTAAGAAATTTGTTTCAGCTTTTGGAAAAAATTTTAATACTTTGTTTGGAATATTATCGAAGCCTGGTACAGAGTTTTTTTTTGGGGGGGGGGGGGG
>SMSQ01025898.1:30595-51225 GCA_019453375.1 Ctenoplectra terminalis
GGGGGGGGGGGGGATCAGAGAGTGCTGATTAGTTTGTTGATGAATATTGATACATTTAAAGCAAGGTTCATGGTATTCTCCTCAGAGTGGATTTCTTTTAAAGGAAATGTCGTCAGGGTTATTGGTTAGAAATGATGGGTTATAGTTGACGTTGCTCAAGTTTAGTTTTAGTTGTTTATCCAAAACATTAGCAACGTCATCTTGGTGGGATACGAATTTATTTTCCTCTGTTCCAAGGAATAGTATTTCATAATGTGAGTGGTCCCCGTTAATGTGTTTGATTTTTTCCATACTATTTTGGTTGGTGTTTATACAGTAATAGTTGATACATAAGCCCTCCATGTTTCCTTCTTGTTTTATTTGCAGATTCTGTTGAATTTAGCGCTTGATTTTTTAAATTCTACTTCTATTTCGTAAAAAATTGTAAGCTACTGGTAGGATGTTTTTTTGCTCGGTTAAACGTATGGTAACTTTTCCGTAGAGCAACTTTACATTCTTTATTTCGCCAAGGAACGGTTTTTTTCTGATTTTGTTGATCTGAGGACTCTTAGAACCTTCCTTTGCCACAGGTTTATCTGATTTTGTTAATGTTCCATTCGGGTTGGAAAAATGTTTGCCTTCATATTTTATTTTAATTGGAAAGTGGTCGCTATCGTGTAGATGACTTACCATTTCCTAGTTGATATGCTGTGTTAGTTTTGTACTACGTGTCGTCAGTTGTATTGCAGTTACGGTTTAAAAGGATTAGGTTTGAGTTTTTTAGTAGCTCCTAAATTTTTTTTCCTCTGCTTTTCCAGTTTGGATGACCTTCAGAGAGAGAGAGAGAGAGAGAGAGAGAAAGAGAAAGAGAGAAAGAGAGAAAGAGAGACAGTGGTGACTGTAAAGGTTATCGGCTAAGATTACGCTGTGTTGGAATTTGTTTAATTAGATCTTTGAGGTCTTCAAGTTCAAGGCGGTGGCTGTTAGAAATGTATGTGTATATGCTGCAGATATTGATTTTATGTAGAAAGGGTGTTGAAATTGCTACTGCTTCTGTATTTGTGGGTAATGGAATTTCAATCGAGTTGTATGTGTCTAATACCATAATGGTTATACCTCTGCTTTGAAATCGGATGGTAGTATTTTAGAAGTTGATTTCTTATAAGCATAGAATGTCAGAATTATGTTGTTTAAGGATAATTTTTAATAATTCGAGGTATACACAGTAATCATTGTACGATGTGATGTTGCATTATATGATCGTGTTGATGGTGCTATTTTCTTCTTTTTAAAGTCTTAGTTAAGTAGATCAATTTGTGCCACGTTCAATATCTAAAAACCAGTTAGTCGAGTATTCATTAGGTATTTTGGCGGAAATTTTTTTACATAATCTGTGTATTCCATTTTTTGTGCATCGTTTTTCCTGGACAGGGTAGACATTTTTTAGATTTCGTATCAAGGTAGGCGTGTTTTCTGTGTATTCTTTCGATATTTGAAGTACGTGGCTTGATTCAAAGGTGTTTTCGAGAAAGCATTTTAGTTGAGTATGATTTAGAATATACTTTTCATTGTGGAGTTCAATTTCTTATTTCGCTGGTTTGAACATTTGTGAACTAGTTTTTTTTATAGTGGCAATTTTTTAAAGAGTTCTAGTTGATAGTAGCTTAGAGAATTTGATATCATCAGGACTTACATAATCAGGATTGGTGTTGTCCGATGAAAGTAATAATAATCTTTTAGTGTCCTTAATGATTTGAACCCTCGATGATTCTACTAATATTTCAGCTGGTTGCTCTTCTGGTAGTTCTGCTGGTAATTTAGTTGTTATACAGGGTGTCCAAAAAGGTCTGTCAGTCGGTTTAAGGGGTGATTCCTGACATGATTCCATACAACTTTTTCCTTTGTGAAAATGTCAAATTAGGCTTTGTTAACGAGTTATTAACGAAAAACACTGACCAATCACGGAACGAGAAAGACGGTCGGCTACCAGCGAGAGCGTTGTCTCCGTGCCGCGCTTATGCGAGTAACTTAGAATAAATTGAAAAATTAAGTTAAACTTACTCGATCAGCAAAAAATTCGCCTACTGCTTGAAAAAATATTTGACACGTATTTTTTTTTTTATCTGTAAACATCCATGTTGAAGTGATGAAAACAGCCCTCAAAGATGGGGTTGATAAGCACATTTTAGCGAATATCACGGAAACTATTTGTCGTAGATAAAAAATAAAAAATACAAATTGCGTGATTTTGAAAGGCCAATTATAAGGTAAAAACAAATTTTCAAAAAATTCATTTGTTTATAAAATATATTGAAAATTAAATATTAATTTTTAGTTTCACCCTTATAAATATATATTATTACGTTTGTAGTTGTAGCCACGATTCGTAACAGACGGCTTGTTCTTCGTGCATGATTGGTTTTCATGCATAATATTTTGTTAATTAACTTGTATTACACATGATAAATGTTTCTTGGGCTTGGAAATTGGACAATTAAAGCAGCAGGTAAAAATACCCGATATGATAATCCTCGTACGGAAGAGCTAAGGGCTCGTGTGAAGCGTCGTCGCCTCGTAACCGTGATTACGATTTATTTCCAATAACAGTGATTGTTCGTTTAGAGTTGTTTTACGTTTATAAGATTATAATAGCTACAAAAAAATGGCTAAAAGAACTATTGTAAAACCCATGAGATACAATTTTATTGGTGATTGGAAGAAGGAGAGAAAAGGATAGGAAGGTCGTTTCATCCGGGGCCTGCTGGATGTGTGGACTCGTCGGTAAAGACATCCTAGCAGGCTCCTGCCTTAGACGCGGGGATGTTGAAGTTAAGAAAGGGATCGGAATAAGTACTAATCGTACTGTTTTCGAAGACTCGCGGGAAAGTCGGTGTTGTAGGTCCCTCTGGTGAAGGAGTGTTGGAGGGCCGCCACACGGATTAATTAAGTAGAATCATTAATCCATAACCAATTATCTGCACCTAGGTACAGGGAATTGTTTAAATATGCATTGTTTCGAAGTGGTCATGCAAATAGTAAACGGGAACATTTTGGCTTTTAAAATAGTTTTTATCTGCACCAAATAGTTTCCGTGATATTCGCTAAAATGTGCTTTACAACCCCACCTTTGAGGGCTGTTTTCACCGCTTCAACATGGATGTTTGCAGATAAAAAAAAAGAATACGTGTGAAATATTTTTTCGAGTTCTATAACATATCAAAATTTCATCAAATTCGGTGTGTGTCATTTCGACGATGTCCCTTGTTAGTATGCGTTAAGAAGTACTCTGGTTCAATCATTCCTGCCTTTATATTTTTTAGCATGGCCGGGCGTATATTGTGAACCGGTATTCCTGTTTTGTAGGTATGTTCCAATTCGTGTTTTGTAACGTGGGCGTAAGATCTGCTAGGTGTGGTATTGTTTCGAGTTAAATTTTTTTTCATTATGGCTCTGGACGAATCTTCTGTACTTATTGTCATAAGTATCGTTTACTTAGTGGTGATGTATAGTTAGTTTCATTGTAGCTGGCTTACAATTAGTTCCGTATACATATACATACGTATACCGAACCGGGTACTGTGGAGACACCAACATCAACGCTTTTGTCTCTATAGCACTTTACCCCTGTACACGCGGGGATATTGTTATCGTGACAGGTCCTCTCGATCCGATGATCGGGACGAAACTAGTAACACAAGTTATTAATAAATATTATTTCAAATAATTTTTGAATCATATGATTTTCCAGTAAAATGATTTAGTAAGATAGAACTTGTATAATTTTTTAATAATTTCATTTCCTTTAACATTTGTTATTTTTTCTACATTTTAAAATCAGTTTATCAGAAGTCTTTAACCAGATGTTACAATACACAACCCCTCCAAATGTTTCCGAAGATCGTAAGAGATTCTGACAATTCTATAGCAATGTAGTTTGAAACATTATTTACCAAATATGTTATATTATTATATAATTATTTTTGTTATGTATAGAAAGATACTGTTACATAAAAAAATTTCATTTAGAAAACATCTTGATAGAATAAATTATCTTTTTTACATATCACAAAAATATTGTGTTAAAATTCGGAAATAAGTGGTTATCGATGAGGTACGAAAATTGTACAAGGATCATCGATTCCTTGGAAATACATTACTCTTACATTTTGATTTTTATCGAATAGAAGCACGCCAATGGTTCGTGTAGCATATTGTACGATCATATAATTCATAGGTGTTTTAACTTGCTTTCATGATGGTGGTTATACAGACTTATCTGGTAGAACCGGTCTAAGAAGGTATTGCAGTGCTAGAGTTACAACTTTCGTCCAAACCAATGGATAGCCTTAAAATTGAGGAAAACGAAGAAAATCAGTTTTCCATCTGAAAACTTATATATTTAAGACTCTGTGTATCATTCGATCATTTTCTAGCATACGTTTAGATATGAAATTAAAAAATTTGATTTAACTAAAGCATAGATGATTAGTTTTTAAACACATTGATCAAAAATATGTTGTAAATAGTTGAATGAATTAAAAACTCGCGGTTGTTAGTAACATTAATAACGAGCTGTTTGTTAGTTTTAAAAAAAATATAAAAAATTAACCTAGCAACATTATTCTAATTTCGGCTATAGTTATTATATTTATACAAAACCACTAGAACACTCAGCAATCCGGATATTATTTAAGTTACCATAGTTTTTACATCAATAAAATACTGAATTAAAGTTAAAATATTAAACAATAAAAAGCGAGAGACAACAGTTCTAAATATTTTTTCATTTTTCCAGAAGAAAATCATAAAAATAAGCTTAAATACAACGTCCTAAATTAGAGATCCCTTTTAAATTAACTCGCGTCGTAATTTTCGATTGTTGTATCAACGAATAAGAAAAATGGCTTCAAATAGCAAAAAAATAAACTTGAAAATGATTGTGAAGATTTCTTTTTTTTTCCTTGTTGAACAAAATTAATTGTATTTTACAATGCAATAGATGTCTATATTTGTAATTTTTTAAATTTTCTATAGACTTTACTAGAAGAGTAATGCTGTTATAAGGTTAATGAATAGGCTTTCTGAAGGTACGGTTATTTACTTGTAGTTAACTGTCCTTGAGCTGTCAGATCGTTCTATTGTAAGTTAAGCTGCCCTTTAAGGAATTCTACGTGAAACTTTTCTAAGACTTTTGGTACATTCCATGGACGCTTCGTAAAAAAATTTCTTCTCATCGTATTTGCTTTCGCATCTACTTATTTTATTAATTAATAGCCACATTTATATAAATATTAGTATTTAGCATAATGTATTTTATAAATGTTGTCAAAACACTGAAATACAATTTTTTAGTATAGTCTTTCAACATTAATGCAATAACTTTTTTAATGCTATTTAGAAAATAATGAATACATTTTTCTTGAATAACAAAAACTTTTGCAACATTTTTTGGCATCAAAACATAAAACTAAAAAGATTGGTAATTTTGTAGAAGTGTGGCGTCCTCATCGATTTCAATGAGTTTGAAGTATAGTATCAAGGTCAATATTCTGAACGATTTTTCCCTATACATGTAATCGTCGGTCGCTCTTACATTTCGTATAATACGCAACAATATTTTCGAAATTTTTTACTTTCAATCTAGACTAGCTTTATTAAAAATAATAAAATATGCGTGTATATAAATATGCGGTGTCTGCGCTAACACCGGACAGTCCTTTATTTCTCAATATATTGTAGATAGAAACATTTTTTTAATGAAAATTGCACGGTATAAGGAGGCACATTTTTTAATGAAAGTGAAATTTTTTCTTTTTATTCATTTCCTTTGTTATTTAACAAGATATGAAGGACAAGTTCGATTTTGTAAATGGAACTATGTGTTTCTCTTCAGATTAAATATTAAACGTTATTCTGAATAGAAATTGGAAAAATTTCAATCATCGTATAAAGAAATCTGTATATAATACGGTATGACCCAACCAATATTACCAGTCGAAATTTTAACGGAAGATGGGGAGGAGGACTCTGAATATAGTTGAAGCTTTTTAGATATTTATTAGTTTCTGAGATATTAATAAAAAACTTTCAATACCATACATTTAATACTGCGTACACAGATTTGACTAATCCATTGAATGCTGTCAATCCAGATGTATGAATTACTAATACAGTTGTCTTTACTGTGGTAGTATTGCTCGTTAATTGTCCAGCGACCGATGACCTTATAGCGATATCAGCTTCAGTATTATACATGTATTATAGTCCGATGTAAAATTTTGACACGAGGACTGTATGTTTTGATACTACTTGAAATTAATCCAGCCCAAATTGAACCAAAAATCTATCCGAGTAACGGTATTGGGTACATAAAATGTGTGTAATTCCTTGGTAATGAGTAATTGGATTGTTCGGTCATTAAAATTAAAACGTAACTTCCATTCGTGGGATACCCTATAAATACTGAGACCGATACCACTATGCGTCATCGGCTACTCGATAATTAACGAGCGATTACTACCACAGGGAATGCGATTGTATCGGTAATATGTGAATAGGCAGTATTCCATGTATTAGCCAAGTCTGTATACGCAGTATTCAATGCACGATGCAGAAAGTTTTTTATCAATATCTCGAAAAGTAATAATTTGTGGCACCTAAAATTTTATATTTGAGGTTTGTAGCTTCCCTCTGCTCACTCCTCAAAATTTCGTGTCGATCGGCGACCGGGGCCTTTCGGTAGTACACCCCATATATATGCCCCACACGGAACGCAACGTGTGAATGTACATGTATTGTTAAATTACACTGTCCAACACGAATTTTGTTTTGTAATAACCATTGGGTGATCCTAATAGGGTTTCTCGTCCTGAACACGAATCCGAAAACGATTTTGCTCCATCACCCTCAGTTTGGGTTGAAATTTGAAAATTGTCTTCAATTGGGTGTCGATTGATAAAGTCTTAATGCTCGTCAACCAATTTTTTAATTCTGAAGTAAAGTATTTTATCATTTTATTGTTGATACCTAAAATTAATATTGAATAATAATGAAAAAGAAATAGTAGTAATTAAAAAAAAATAAATAATAATAAAAAATAAATAATTAAAAATTATAGACATAAAAAGTCGGTGTCGGATGAACAGGAAGTCATTGACAACTGCGCGTAGCTACGGCACTGACTGGCTAAGGGGAGCGAGCTATGGCCGCCTGGCGGCAAAACGCTGTGCACGCGCCGCCGACGAATATTTTCTTGATCTGTTCGAATTCAGTACCGTTTTGATACTTCTCCCACATAGATTCTTCTTCAGAAATGTCTAGAGAATTCGATACGGTATAGAGAATTCGTGCTAGGTAAAGAACTTTTCGTAAAAATCCAAAAGTTGTACGTTGAAAATACGCGCATCGCCTGTTTTTCAAACTTTTACCCTCATTTACACCTATTAGAAATCAAGTAATATTATAACTATACACATCAATAGATTCGGGAAACTCTCCTCTATATTTTAAGATCAACCCGAAGTTCCTAACGTTTTTAGTTTCCGCGTAATAATTCATTTTCTCACGAAACCACGCATTTTTACAAAACCCCCTGTTTTTCGAAAACTGAGGGTGATGGAGCAAAATCGTTTTCGGATTCGTGTTCAGGACGATTAGGACCCTATAAAGATTGCCCAACGGATGTTGCAAAACAGAAAAAAAGTTTTAATTTGTTGGACAGTGTTATTGGTCATTATTTAGAAGTGTGGCCATCTCACTGATTTCATTGACCTTGAAATATGTTATCAAGGCCATCATTTTGAACAACTTTTTCCTATACATTATATAATGTTTTAAAAATATACACAAAAATATTTTCATTGCTGCATATACTGTAGTAATTTTAGGATTCAAGATGTAGGTTCGAGGTTAGCTTCGGGTTAAACATGGATTACTTTTAAATGGCGTCCTCTCTCTCTCTTCCAATAATATTGGTTCGAGCTGTATATCAGTCACGCATATACTGTTCCACACAAAATACATGATAGTTACGTAGCCGAAATTTTGTTCCCATGTATGTTATGTAAATAATACGTCAGAAATAAAATTATTGATCACGATAACTTGGGGCGCATACGCTGCACGTGGCATGAATGGGAAGTCGCCAGAATTTTAAATCTAATATGAAACAATGTGTTTTATTTATAATATAGAAATGTAATATTTAATATTAGTATCATAAATGGAATGTATCGTGCTAATTTAGAAATAATTTTCGAAACTATACAGCTTATTAAGCTAATTAAGGAAATTTATTCAGTAAAATAGATAGAATATTAATTAACGATTTCGATGTCCTTAACAACTTATACCGTTTTTCAAACGGTAAAGTGGTATAGGTAAGCTAGATCAATGTTATAAAGAAAGGACGACAGATTCGATCGCGAGAGCATTGGCACTCTTGGCACTCTTGGCACTCGCGTGTAAAAAGTTCACGAAGTCACTCGGGGCGAGGAAAGCAAGTGTTTCTGTGTACTAGAAACTAAAGACCATTAAGATAGTAAAGAATCTTGTGCCTTTTCACGTATACTACGGAAATGCAGCATGTCGAACTGTGGTATCGTACATTATATGGGAATTTACCTTCGCATTTGCCTATAAGTGTCGGTGAAACCAAGAGGACGATTCATACGTAAGAATATGACTACGACCATTAGCAAGAACAATACCTAAGAAGGGTTGAAATAAATGATATTCGTTATTCGATAACTCAGTTGCTGCTTTGACAGTTTCTCATACGTATACTTTTCCGAGACGAAACTGTTGATTTCTCGAGCCTCGTAAGTTGCCTTTGTAGTTTGTCGAACAAAGAAAAAGACAGCAAATAAAAGAGAAGGATGGGATGAGTGTTGAGACAATCGAACATTTAAAATCCAGTGTACCAAATCCTATACTATGTATTAAAAACGATGCATAAAGTTTTTTGTTCTTAACTTTTTCTCTATGTAATGTTTATAACAGATTGATGAAGTTATTTTGAATAAAATGAGATTAAACACGATATAATTTAGATTACGTTTACTTATTGAGTAATTTTTTGGAACCTGTATGATCATTAATTGTGATCGTGGTATTGTACAGATTGAAAAATGTTGTACAGCGTTGTAATCGTATGTACCACGTAATGTATTTTCTAAAATTTAGTTGTTCATTTAAATACAATTTTGTCACTAGTATTATTTAATTACTATTCGATTATTATTCGATTACCATTCGATTACCATTTATTATCATTGTGGCGTGGGTAATTTTTAAAAGAACGCTTTATTTAATAATTTGAATTGTTTAAAGAATTAATTGTAAGTAACAACTCTTTACTCTGGTAAATACGAAAACTGGCAATAATCCCGATACAATGCATATGCAACTCTCTAACAGGGAAAAACGCTCGATAACCGACTATGTACTCGGTATATGTATATGTTGAACGTTTAAAAAGTGAGTGCTTCGAGGTCCTTGGGTAGTTTTCTAAATCTCGGCCAGCGTTGCCGAAGGTCGCGCGTCCGTCTTTTGTCGTTAGGCCCTGGTGTGAAACGGTCATCGGAGTTCGGAACTTAGATCACCCGAGTGACTAGGTTCTTTATATGACCGTTTTCCTTGTCGTTTAATTTCGTTTTCGCCCTTTTATTACTTTCCTATCCAACGTAATTTACGAATTTAACCAGGAGTGCTCAAATATGGTAAAAACAATGTCCAACTTGGCCGCTGACACAGCCTAACTCTTGGATCAAAGACAGTAATAAAGGCACAAGAATTCGGTGTTTGCATCTAGAAGCTATTCTCTTTTTAAAAAAAGGGACAGTCCCTAGGTTCATTACGAACACAAAACAGAAATTAGGAATACTCTAAACATTTTTTATATTAATTTTTTTAGTCTTTCATGCGTTTCAACTGTCGAATTGATTTTTATAATGCAATACTTCAAATATAAAAATAAAAAACTGTAATAATTTTTAATTGAATTGAGCTACCGCTATTTTTTTTAATGAAATAAAAAGGGTTGCTTAATACGTAAAAATTTTTATACAGATAAAACCAAAAATAAAAAAGTTGAATCGTTGTTTCTATTATAAATTATTGTCTATTTGTGTTAGCATAACGATACGTTGGCTTTTAAATTTCTCGGTTGCTTGGTCACTCGTTCCATTCTTTTGCGATTTACTGGTCAAAAACATTTGCACAATTCGAGACGTAACAGCAATAGAAAAGTGGCAACCGCGCGACAAATATGAGAAACTGCTCTAGAATGTGATTTTGCTACTATGGAATTTTCGCATTCGTAAGAAATTTGCGACATATTTGTTCAAGTGGCTAATCTTTTGCCATTCCACGCGACTAAAAAAGGGATTATATTATTATATCGAAAACCAGTGATTATAGATACTTCGGTTATAGATACTCATACATATATATTTTTCATTAAATCTACATGAAACCACCAATGTTTTGCTGGTTCTATCATACAAACAATCAAATTTTTAGGTAATGTTTAATTCATTCAATCGCGTATATTCGATTCGTATCGAAAAGCATTATTAGATGATCTGCAAAAAAATTTATGGTTTGATCTAAAAGAACGAACTTGAACTTCATATCTTATTGAGTAATGAAGTAAAAAAGAAAAAAAAATTAATTTTCATTAAAAGATGTGTCTCTTTGTATCATGCAATTTTTTGTAAGAATCAGTTCTTTGTTAATTAAAATACGTGATGACGACGAGTCCGCTTCGATGAGTATACTTATTAAAAGCTGAAAACGTTTGGTGGTCGACTGTTCGGCACGGTGATCGAAAGGTGAGTGTCCTCCGGCCGTTTTCCCTAAAGATCGGCTGGTGTTACCGAGAGCCGAGGGTCTGTCTGTTTTCTGTCAGGCCCTGTTGTAAAACAGTCGTCGGAGCTCTCGCGCAGCTCGTGCTGCGGTTATTTATGGGACCCTCCCTTTGTCATGTACGGATTCTTCTCTCTCATTGTTTTCATTTCCAACATTGAGCCATCCTGACTTAGGTCTGTCCTCAGACATGAGATCTGAAAAATGAGTAGTTAGTAATGATTATAAAACATTTAAGTGTCCTAGTTATAACAGTTTGAATATCGTAATGACGATAATATTTGGTTGGGCAACTTTTGGTACTTATTTGGAGAGAGGATGAAAGAAAGGGAAGCAGTCCCTTTCTTCATCTCCATTTTTGTCTTTCTCTCTTTTTTTTTCGGGATCCAAGCACCATGCATTTGGATGTCCCTGGTTGCCGTTCAAGGATCTTCCCTCAATTGACCGTCCTGCTTTGCCACCCGTGCGTGGCTTCGGGGACGTCCTTCGGCTGCACAGGGTGGCGACGTTCGCCTGACTCCAGCGGTGTTCGCTCTGCTTTGAGGGGTGGCGACGTTCACCTGAGCGATGTTCGCTCTATTTTGGAGGATGTGGTGGAGGGGGGGGGGGTTATAGTTACTTACTATCATTATTTTATTCATTAGTATGTTTATTCGACTGCTTCCTCCTTATCGGTATCGCATTGTACCGTAATTCACGGTTTCAACCGATCAGCGGCTGCTACGGTACACCTACCTTTTGTCCCCTCCCGGAAGTCCTCTACCTCGTACCGATCATTCAATAGAACCTTCTTGATACAAAAGAGTCCCTTATATTTTGGAAGTAACTTCCGACTATTCCCGGTGGCCACCTCGCTTACTTCCATCATGACGAGGTCACCGTGTTTACAAACGGTCGCCGCTCTTCGTGTTCTGTCATAGCGTTTCTTCTGTTCCTCCTGCGCCTCCGAGATATGTTGGCTGATTTGACTCCAAAGCTGTCCTAAATCTATGCGCCGTACCTCCTCTCGTACCGTATTGAGCAACCATCCCTCAACTGAGCTCTTCGGAATGCATCCGATGAGCGCGCGTTGACGGGTGTTCATACACGTGTTCAATGCGCTTTGAACTTTTTTAACGTCGTCCTCCCAACGTGCCGGTTCTTTTCTCGCCGTAGTCATAGCAAGAGCTGTTACTATTGTTCTATTGTATCTCTCGCATTGCCCGTTAGGCTCTTGACGTGGCGACAGTGTTATGCACATGTTTTATCCTATATGTTTCACAGAAGGTTCTGAAGGTCCTCGCCGTGAATGCCGTTCCCTGGTCACTAATTATTCTGGTCGGACATCCGAATAGATATATAATGTTCATCACGTGTTTGATGACGTACCGCGTTTTTTGGTTCTTGACAGCTTCGATAATTACGAATTTTGTAAAAATGTCAACCATAACCAATAGGAATTTATTTCCCCGCTGGCTTGTTTCGAACGGGCCTACGTGGTTGATGTGTATTGTATGGAATGGGACTGCTACCTTTTCGATTGGGTGGAGTTTACCCTGCCCATACGTATTTAAAAACAAATCGCCTCATTCCCGCGAACCAGTAGTTTCGTCTTATTCTTTCTAATGTTTTTTCTATGCTTAAGTACCGTGCATCGTCGCGGCACAATCGGCATATTTGCATTCGGGCGTTTCTAGGTACCACCCATACCATTGACCCGTTTTCTAAACGCCTATAAATCTTACCGTTCTTTACTGACTAATTGTCGAAATACTGTTTCGTATCGTCCGTTCTATTGCCGACCAGCAGAGTCCTAATTCTATTCAGTTGTTCGTCTTGTAACTGAGCCGCCAATACCGAATCAGCTTCAGTTAAATCGATGCGGTCAACTTCAAATTCAAGGAGCAGTGGGTTGCGATTCAGAGCATCGACATGCCTCATTTTAGCCCCTGGTCGGTATTCGATGTCGAACCTGAAATCCTGGACTTCCAACCACCACCACCACCCTATACGGGGTAGCAAATCCTTTTTGCTAAAGCTAGTACGTAACGCATTGCAATCGGTGACGACTTTGAAATTCAGGCCTAATAAAAACACGCGGAAATGTCGTAACGCTAATACTACCACCATTGTCTCTAGTTCGTAGGAGTGGTAGCACCTTTGATCTGGTGTGGTTTGTTTACTATAGTACCTGGTAACTACTCTCTGCCCGTTACCCGCGAGTGTTAACATGGCTCCTATGCCCAATGAGGTGGCATCGGTGTGTAATTCGGTAGACAATGTCGGATTAAAAATTGCGAGAATATGTCGAGTCACTAATTTATCCTTCACGTCCTGAAACAAGCGTTGTTGCGAGTATGTCATCCCCGGTCCATGGTTCGTTTTTTTCGGGTAAGTCTCGTAAGCGATTCTACGAGGTTCGCGTGTCCCCGAATAAATTTTCTAAAATAGCTCGTTGAGCCCAGGAACTGTCTGATTTGTTTTATTGTCGTTGGAACTGGCATTTGTACTAAAGCCCTAACCTTTTATTCGCCGGGCCTGATTCCTCCCTCGCTAACCTCCCTTTCTAGGTAGTCGATCCGTGATTTAAAGAAGGAACATTTGCTTACCTTCGGTGTAAGGTTATGCTCGCGGAATTTTTCCAAAACGCGCCGCAGATGTTGCAAGCCATCTTGGACTCTTTTTGACGGAATTATAATGTCGTCTAAATACGGATAGGTGACGGTGTTTTTTAATGGTTCTAGGACCATGTCCATTAGCCGTTGAAAAACGGCAGGTGCGTTGGTGAGGCCGAAGAGCATTCTCAGAAACTCGTAATATCCTTGGGGGAGGGGGGGGGGGGGATAGAATGCGGTCTTCGGTATGGATAATTCTTCTACCGGGACTTGGTAATACCCGGAAGCTAAATCTAAAACTGTAAAATAACGGTTTCCCCCAAGTCGGTCCAGCTGATCATCAATCAAGGGTAGTGAGTATTTGTCCTTGATAGTCACTGCGTTCAATTTTCGGTAATCTATGCACATGCGGTAGTCTCCCGCCTTCTTCTTTATCAAAATGACCGGGCTTGCATATAGCGAATACGAGCTTTGGATTATTTGATTGTCTAATAATTCTGCTATCATCCGTCTGAGTATTACTTTTTTCAGTTCGGCCATACGATATGGTGTGTCCGTCATACACTTTATGGTCAGGTACGTCGTGCTCGATTTTCCTAAATTTTCCATAGACCGCGAGATCCTATCGGCGAATTCGTCCATAAGCTTTACACTGTCCGACTTTTCTTCCGCGGTGATGTCCCCAAAGTTGAGTTCCACGGCCCTTTCTTTCTCCTCGACCACCTCGAAGACGTCCACCTCGCCATCAATTGTTTTGAATACTAATCGTTTTTGCGTCTTAATCATTACAATGTGGTCTTGGTCTAGAAAGTCTCTTTCCACTATTATGTCGCGTGCTAAGTATTCGTTTGGCATGATCAAAACGTCTACTTCCGCGTTTATATTTTGTACCCGTAATTTTGTACATATCATTCTGTTTGAATAGATCGTATGTCTTGAGAACCCCTTTAAGACCACGTTTGTGATGGTGCGTGCCCTTATCCCAAATTGCTTTATTAGGGGCGACCGAATAATCGTGCATGCGCTACCGGTATCGATAAATCCTTTCATTTTGTGGTTCCTAATACCGACGTCTTGTTCGTACATGTTTGGTTTGGGACCGACAGACGTAGCTACTGTGCACGTGTTCCTTGTAAACGGGCATTTATCGCTCGCGTGTCCTAGCCGTCGGCAGCTAGTACATCGAACCCGTGGTGTAGGACAATTCTTCGCTATGTGTCCTGCTTTATTATAATTAAAGCACATGTCATCAAGCGCGTTGCCGGTTGTTTGCTTTCGCCTCGCTCCCGTTTTGGCGGCAGGTTCGACGGTCCCGGCCTTGTCAGGTGTTCCCGCCCCTTATAGTTGGTATCGGTTCTTGGACCCGCATTTCTTACCGGCATTGTACTCATGGTGTTCATGAACACATATAATGAGTTAGCATTCGCGTGTTGGGCCGACCTTATGGTCCGTACGATATTGTAATTTTGGATTCCTCCAATGACAAGGTCGATCACATGACGATCGGGGATGGCGATTTTTAACAATCTTATTTTATTTAACTTTTCGAAACAGTAATCGCCTAACGATTGCCTCGAACTCGCTTCATAGCTCGCCGCGTCCCTGAATAATTTATTAAATGGTATCGACTTACGGAAAAGCTGAACGAGGGCTTCTTTGGTATCTTCCCACATGGTCGTGATCTCTCGGGTGGTCGTAATCGTCCCGCTATAAGTCTAATTACGGATCGCTGGTCCCACTCGTACTGTCGCGCCAGTTCATCCACGTACTCTACCCACTGTTCCACTGTCAGATAGTCCTGCGAGGAGTCAAAGACAGGAATCATATGTTCATCGCCGGCCTCGATATTCGGCGGCTGTTCCGAAGATCGAGTGCGTTGCATCTCTTGGACCATCTTTTTCAGTTGTTCGATCCGCTCCTGTTGTCGAGCTTCGACGGACGAACTACGGGAATCCTTCTGCCTGTTATTCGGCCTTCCTGAATCCGGACTATTGCGTCGCGAATTGTGGCGACCCATGTTGTACTTCTCTTCCTTAGTTTATCACACCACAATGAACAAAATCGACGAACACAATCTAGTCACTTATTTCTTGTGAACGTCACACTTCACTCCGTGAATACGCGACACGCGACTCCGATCCCACTTCCGAATTTTAAGAAACAGTTCTTTATTAATTAAAATACGCAATGGCGACGAGTCCGCTTCGATGAGTATACTTATTAAAAAGTGAAAACGTTTGGTGGTCGACTGTTCGGCACGGTGATCGAACGGTGAGTGTCCTCCGGCCGTTTTCGGAGCCGAGGGTCCGTCTGTTTTCTGTCATCCTCCCTTTGTCATGTACGGATTCTTCCCCTTCATTGTTTTCGTTTCCAACACTTTATAAACAAATTTTTTTCTGTCTGCAATAGAGACAGTAGACACTCTATATATGTATAAGGATATAACAAGATAGGAACCTTTCATATCGCTTGATTTTACCAACTTTGGTGGTTGGATGGTATATAGTATCTAAATTTATTACTCTAAATAGTAGAGAGCATAACAAAATGTCTGATTTTTTACATGATCGGTAATTCAAAACGTGTGGCACGAAGTCCCGTAAGATGATAGGTCTATTCTGTACTTGGTCTGTGGTGATAGTAACCTTTACTTCAGAAATACTAAACGGTCACGAATAATGAAACGTATCTTCCCGACGAAAAGTCTTTGTTTTATCGCTCGAAGGAAGCGGAAGAGCAGCAAGGAGTAGTGTAACATAATGCGATGTTATGGGTCCAAATAGACCCGGCAACCGTCAGGCGGGGGTTAAAATACCAGAAAGCACCTTCGTTATTTTGTTTCAAAATTACATTTATCACAATATCATATTTATCGTATCGCGTTCATAACATGGTTTTTTAAATATCCAGTTTTCTATTACTGGAAACATAATTTATAGATAATCATACCAAATTGTTACTAGAAAATATGGAGCAACTGTGTTTTTTTTTACATGGTAATGTAAAATAAATATATTGGAATATATATTCATTTTCTTGCGTAACTTTATTTGTCTAATATATCCTGCAAATACTCATTTCTATGTGCATATTTAGTGGATGTAATAGGATCGTTCCACGCAAAACCAATCACTTTTTGAGGTCACCGGATGATGTTGTTCTAAATGAAATATAATGCAGTACACGTGAAACTGGGATAGCGGTAGATAAGTCATCGTTTTGTTAGTTTCGAATTTGTTTAAAAAATACGGATTTTTGAATTTGGCAATTTTTGCTCAGTTTTAGGAAAAGTAATTGTGCTTATCAACGTTAAACTAGTAAACTGTTGGTCGGATTGAGCTCAATTTTTTTTTTTTTTTTTTTAATTTCAATCGGGAAAGATTACCCTGTTACAATATTTTTATCATTTGAACAAATTTCTATTTTATACGTGTTTTCATAAGGGGCAAGGAGTATTTAAATTTTGAAAAAAATATAGTCACATTACTTTGAATTTTATTTAGAAAATGAATCCTCAAGCAAGATAGTGACTTGAAAATTAATATTCCGGTAGTATGTATCATCCTACCTGTACATCTCTATGATTAATCTTTTCTGCTCATCATTGATATACTGTACTAATTCATAAATTTTCATGTGTTGATACTTACCGCTGAATTGTACCGATATACAAATTTTCAACTACTATATTTGTTCCGTCCGTAGGAACAATACGTGAGGATGGTTTGGCCCGTTTATGATAGACATTAGGGAAAAGGCTATTTTTGAGAAAAAGCGTTCGATCCTTAGCATATTTTACCGTTTGCTCGAAGCAATTAGTTTACATTTTCTTTTCGCCCTCAATAGCCGAGTATATGTCATAAACTCTGTCTTTCCTGAAGGTAATTAAAAACGGGACTTTGCGCGGTGTCCGTTCTAAATCGTGTAAACCCGAGGGAAAGACCGCCGCGTTGCCAAATCGCCGTGGTCCTCGCGTCGCTACCTGGCATCGGCCTAATCCCCGCCCACGGAAAGCGCGCTCAGGGCGCAATGGAAGGGTAGCTGTCAGGTCAAAGAAGCATGTTGATTGGCACATTAACGAATGTGAGCGAAATCCAATCAGCGTGCTTCCTTGCCCTTCCGAGTGTCATCGTTCGGATACTCGGAAGCGGAAAACAGATTCGTTCTAGCCCTAGCGTTCGGGCAAGACGAAAACATTCATTCGAGCAACAGAGTCACCTTAGCTATCGTTCGGGCAAGGTTTGAACAGAGTCGTACTTACTAGCGTTCGAGTAAGACGAACTTAGATTCCTGCTATCGTCCGAGCAGGAGAGAACAATCTTTAAGCTTCACCGAAGAAACAGCCATTCTTTTATACATCGAATCGAGTAACGGGTACTGACGTCGAGCACCCAATAACAAAGCTCACTTTGTTATAGAAGTCTATCGGTCGGGACTTCTTACCGTTATCAAAAGGGTAGCTCGTCATTAATTTGACGGGTAACAGTTCGCGAAACGTTCGCGCACCTTCCACGGTTACGTCGGGCCTTACAACCCCGACCAGGAGGTACGGCTCCACGTGAACGCGACGCGACATCGCGCGTACGCTCTTGATCCTCCAGCGAGCAGTCAAGCAATCAACGCGCGCGAACATATTAAATGCTAAAAATTTCATTTTAGAACTATAATTTTTGCAAGTTAACAATATCATTAACATATCTATTTAATAAATTATCAATAAATCTGAAATTTGAGTTTTTTTCAATGCCACGAAAGAAAATACTTTACCTAAATGCCGTTCGGTAGGAAGAGTTAGGTTTGTAATCGTCATGGTAATTAAAAGGTTAATTAAAAAGCTGATATTATTTACGAAATTATTAAAAAAATTGTGCTAATTTGATTTATAAATTCTAACAAGTATCTTTAGTTTTTAATACTCGTTAGATACTCGATTTCGACACAGGTTGATCTCCTAAGTACTATTTAAAATCTTTTCTGAAAGCAATTCTGTTAGGACGATTAAGGGGAATGAGTGGTTTGTGGGCAATAAATGTGAATTCGAATCGTGAAAGTAAATAAATGGTTGCATTCAACTTTCTCTATCTTAATTCTTTTATTCAGCAGTTGGCGTCTGTTTTCTTTGAACAGATGTATTATCGAGCAATGATTCTATGTATTTTAACAATAAGTACCGAGGAAATCGTACGAAAGTGTAGAGGCGGAAGTTTCGACGCTCATAGTCTCCCTAGGCTACGTTTTCTATCGCGTTCACTTCGCCTACCAGTTACTATTCTCGTCGTCGTGTCCCGGACGCTTTTTGCTCCGTGACTGTTGGCAAATATATCTACAAGCTTACAGCTTTCGAACATACTGTCTCTCTCTTTGCAGTTCCGTTATACTTATCTCAATTTTCGTGAAGCGTAAGCTACACACGATGCATTTTACTTAATGTTTTATTACAAAAATCGCAATCAGAAATGTTGAATTTGTTGAACAATCACAGTTCACAGTTGTGAAGAGAATTCGTCGTTTCAGTGGAACTAAAGAACGAGATTCATTAGAATCCTTTACTATTCTATGAAATTCTTTTACTATTCTAATTTTCATTTAGATTTCACGTCACTTTAATAACTTAATTATAATTTATTGTCATACAGGAAACTAAGAAATTGTTATTATATTATTATTATCTAATGTGTTATTTTCATAAAGTTAGATTTAATTTGTGAATTGTTTGTTAACGATAGCACTAAATAACAAGAATTATCCTATCAATTATCGTAACTTTCCCCCGGAGTTATTATTTTAAGTATCTTTTCCAATATTCTATTCTAGAAGATTCTTATAATTTTAATACTGCGATCTCTCTATTCTATTCGTTTTATTAAAAACACATAGAGGTTTTAGAAAATTACATTTATGTAATACATTATTATCTTGAGAAAACAAATAGTATTCTTTATAGTATTCTTTATAATAAATATTTACCGACCTACCCATTCTCTACGATTAAATTTGTTAGTATTAGAAAACATTTGGTATCATTGAGACAATTTAAAAATTCTTTTCCAAATATAAAAGTACGAAAATATTTTATATACCATAAAAACGTTTCTTATTGTCCAAATTCTTCCAAGAAAATAAGAACTTTCCCCAGTTTTTTGTGGATTTGTAATTTTTAACCTACGTGATCAAACTCAACATGTAACTATATGTATAGCTCTAAAAAATATCTTCTTTAACGAGGCGTGTTGCACCTATATGTCCACGAGATCTTACTTCGCGACAAATATTCCCGACTGAAATGGTGTCTTTGAGGGGTTCTTGGTTAATCGCGCAGTCCAAAGCAAAGGAAAGAAAATGTAGAACGGATGACCAGTGACGCTAGCCAGATTCCAGAGAAGTTGGTTCGGTTAAACACGGTAGGTATAAATACAGAACTGTTAACAATAAATGTAGAGACAGACTTCTTCTTCTTCTTTCTCGCGTTTCTTCGGTTCAACCATGCATTTTTTCGTTTTTTTTTTTCTTTATCATTGTCCACGCACTTTAACACTATCCTTTTCTTCGTTTCCCCTTTTTCACCTTGTTTTCTTCGTATTCTCGCCAGGTTTAGAATCGAACGTACGGCAGTCGAACACTAGCAGCAACGTTTTCTTCTTACATCATTCACTGTGAGCTATATGCGTTACGTATAAACGTCACACGAACACGAATACGCGATGACGTTGAACCTTACAGATATTAATAACTACCACCGATTCCACCGTCCTTTCCGGTAGAGTAAAAAGACGGAAAGACGGTCGTAAAGAGCCGTGCAGAACGATGATGCCGCGCTCGTGAAATACTAGCAGATAGAAAATGATGCGCGACGTTACGTAATGCTTTAGCTCCTTTCTAGTGGACCAACTTTCCTCGCAAACGCCACGTATTTCTGTCAACTGGCATAACCATTAATCTTTTATCTTTATTGATAAGCACAGCCCCTGATTTTAAGTCGTGTTAATCTGTTTCATCTTACGAACATTTCTATCAAACTTTTATCAGTTAATAGTATAAAGGGCATAGCCGGTTAATGGGGTCAAAAGTGCCCCTAAACCGAATTCGACTTGCGATGGATCATTCGATAGCTTATCGAGAAAAATCGATTTGTGCCAAGTTTCAACTTTGTACCTTCATGGTTAGTGGGGGCGGGGGGGGGGGGGGGTTTAG
>SMSQ01025898.1:51363-63363 GCA_019453375.1 Ctenoplectra terminalis
GGAGGGGGGGGGGGGGGGGGGGGGGGGGGGGGGGGGTTTAGTAAAGGATAAAATTAAAAAATCACGTTTTTGCTCAATTACTCCAATCTTAGAGCATGAAAAATTCTGAAAAAAATCAGAGATATTCCCGTTAGCCAAGCACATGTTACAGAATTTTTCAAATTTTTTTTTAGCAAGTATATATTATTGATGCTATTACGCTCCATTTTTTCAAATTTTTTAGTTAGGTCCGCCATAGTTAAGAAAATAAAAAACCGTTTTTTCACAGTTTTTTTGCGTGTCAGAATAACTTATACGGTGAATTTTCGTATGTTCTTTATGAAAGAAGTATTTTATGCAATGTTCAATGTTTTCGTGTACGTAAAATTAACATTGCAACTAAAGAAATTAAATAAACCAAAAAAATTGATATTCTGCTACCTGTTATACTTAAAAGCAGAGGATGTTTTCAGTTGCTTCTGTGGTCCTGTCGCAAAGTGTGTGATTGGGTAAATCGGTGGAATATTTTTTTGTGAGTTCCAATCCACTTGGATTCATTTTATTTTAGTTTTATTTTCTTTCTTTTCTTTTCTTTTCTTTACGTTTATTACACTTCTTTTCTATTAATTTCTAACTATATGATAAATATTTAGTTATATTATTTGTTTGTTAATCTATAATATATGCGCATATGACAACAGTGTTTGTTTTGTTGCCGTTTTTACCGTAAACAAATATTGATCATTATTATGTAGTTAGGAACTATTTATGTATTTCTAGTTAATTTATATTAGTTTTGTTGCAGTATTGAAGAAAGAAGCAATAAGTATTCAACATGTTTTTTATTATAGCTTTCGACAAGATATATTTTTTGTCTTGGTTGTGAAATAATCCTGGCGTTTTCACACATGTATAAAAAAGGTAGAAGGAACGCGTTGAAATCGTGCCAAGAATTAAATACTGCACACATCTGTCGTCTACGTATTCAGGAGCAGGTGCAACGATTACTATACGCTCATCGATTTGTTTCGCGTATTCTTTTCTTTGTGTCAATAATAAACTTGTAATGCATATTTGTTCGCTTATTTAACGAGGTTTTGCAGAAAAAACAGATCGAAGATTGCGGTATCGTACAATTGAATACATTACATTATAATCATCTTCTTTAATATCATTCATTGCGTTAGTATATTATTTAATAAAAAAAAATTGGAACAAATAATTGTTAGTTCTGTCAGTTTGAAATAATTATAGTTAAAATACGTAGTACCGAATACCTTTTACCGGATTTTCTAGTATAATTTTGTTATATTATTGTATAATTTCATCAACGTTGGAATTATTAAACAAAATACAAGTTTTATATGTTGCTTCGTTAAATACGATATTTCTAAAACAACAAAATTTTCAAATCTTACGATTTTAATAAAATCTGTTTGTATTATTTTGGTTCGACGATACCATTGATCTTGATTAAGTCTTTTACCTCGTTTGCAATAAAACATCCCCATACCATTATAGAATTGTCACTTTGCTTTATTTTTGGCATCGTGCAATCTGGAAGCATTTTTTTTTTTTTTTTTTTTTTAGATTACCGAATATAAACCCGGCGCAGCGTTTACTTCCAAAAAGTAAAACTTTAGATTAATCGATCTCTTTACTTCGTTTAGCCTATTCTAAGCGTTTTAATCTATTTCCTTTCTGTAGAATTCCTTTCCGTCTTCTACGCAATCAAGTCCTGGAAGCCAACTTGAACGAAGCGTCTTTTTCCTGTTCGTAACGCTAATCGAATTTTTACAATTTTTATTAATAAACAGCTGAATCTGTAGGGTTGTTAAAAATCTATCACATTTACTTTGATTTTTCTCTCTGTTAGTCAGTTGTGATCCATCCGAGCGTTTTGATCGTTTGAACCAACCGTTTCGAACGATAGATAGTTCGATCTTTTTTCCTCGATACACCGTTTATAAATATGTGTGCGCGCGCGCGCGCGCGCCAATAACCTTTATATCAAATTATTATTGCACAAGGACATTCAATATTTAATTGTTTGGTTAGAAACATTTCTAATATTTCGAATGCTTTTTGCCTCTCTCAGTGAACTTTTATGTAAGGAAATTATAACATAGCTGATATAAACTGTTACAACTAGTAACGAAAACCTACTATCATTTATTTACAAAGTACGATGAGAATTCAATTACAGAATCAAATCGCAGAATATACTTTTCTTTTCTTACGAGGAAACATTTTTTATAGTAGCCGGTTTTTCTAAAAAACATAATCTAATGTTTTTTTAAATATATAACTGCAATATTATTAACATATACAATTACTAGAAATATATATATACACACACACACACACACATATATGTATATGTATGTATCGTCCAAACTAAAAAGCAAGGGTTATTCAAAGCTTCTGAACGAGAGTGTAGCTCGAGACTTTAGCGAAGCGATGTGTAGCGAAGCAGTCTCGTAACCTCGTTGTACGAGGAAATGCAGTTTGGTTCCAGCTAGTCAAAGAACAGGATCTCCCGCTACCGGTCTGATATCCTTGTACCTGCGATGCGCGCTTTGTAACGGGAGCTTTCCTGAGTCACAAAGGCAAAAGGATTCGCAGTGCCGTTGTCAGTTAATGCAACGCTCGTTGCATACAAAATACAAGCAAGCTATGGGCAGGAAACGATGGTAACCAGAGAAGACAGGAGAACGAATATATGGGAGAGAGACACAAGTATGTATAAAGTAGAGAAGAGGGCAGAGACGTTTCGTTTATTCGGTACGAAACGGAAGTGGAACGAATCATCGTCGCCCCATTGTTAATCTTCGCTCGCCTCGTTTCGTTCAATTAGGTTGCAAATTCAGGTCGAGATCACCTGCTGCTTGTGAGTCGTCTTTCAGCTTAGATCTTGCGTAGAAAAACGCGAATTTATCCGTTGAAAGATAGAACGTCTACACTTTGTTAAACCAATATAAAGATATTTTTCTATGTTACGTGAATTATACAATATATGGAGTATGTTTCTATACAAACTGATATTCATCCAATGAAGTAGATTTTACGGTATACTTTACGAAAACTTCTGTTTAGTTCTGAACTATGTTTTTCTTTGGTTTAGGTTTTTTATCATGTTACTTTCTATTTAGTTTATGTATAAAAATTAATAGTTTAGCCACTTATATATTCTTTCCATAACGTATATATAAAATTTGTGTAATTTAATTTTAAACAAGTTTTTATAAAAATTAGAAGTGAACAACTTTTGTTTTATTTATACCTATATGTACCTTAGTTATTGTACATATTGAATTTATTTAGCGCATTGAAGAAACTAGGTCCAAACTAAAGAACTGATCATTTATAGTTTTCTTTTATTTTTAATTCGCATATTGAATAAACAAAGAATAATTTTTTGTAACAAAAAATTTGGTTGGGAAACTTGATTTGAACGGGCTAATATCTTAGATGATAATTTAAAAATAAAATTACATGTCCGTTACGTAATGAATAGTAATTAACGACATATAATTTATGGGAATGATGTAGCGTAGAAACTGTTAGGTGCGGCAGTGGTAGGTAGATAGTACATACTATGTTCACAGATACATATATTCATAATTGGGATGATGATCGGCGTCATTCTGTCAATAATAAAATATAGGTAATATTAGTACACAAAATCTTATGATTACAAGAAGTTCAAAATCTATATATTTTGCCAATAAATTAAAAAATTTTTAAATGTTAGAAAATTACTAATTTACGTTATATGTGCAGTAGAGCGTTAATTAATCGAATCTCGATTATCCGAACCATCCATTCAAGGAGTAAATAAACTTACCGATTGATATAGTGTAATTCGTGAAAAATTAAAGATTATATATTTAATAAAATAAACTAAATTTTTTCAGTATTTCAATATTTTTTCGTTGTTTTTTTCGATAAGTAATTTAAGTAATTTAAGTAATATAAATAATTCGTGCAGTTATAAACTGCGTTAGGTGTATGCGTATGTTTCATTAATTGAACTGTTCGGTTATTTGAACAATCCGTTTTTCCAAAAACCACTGCTGTCCTACTTGGATCGGATAATTGATGCTCTAGTGTAATTATATTCTGTATCTTATTAAAACTTCTTTTCCAACAAATTTTTGTAATCGTAATATAACGAAAATTTTTCATTGAATTTTAAATATTTAAGAAATTATGTATACAAATTTGTTCTTTACTAATACAGATTTTTAATGCAGTTATAAGGAAACACCTGATACGATATAAGAAAATGTAATTTGATTTTCAGATCTCATTTACAGTTCCATTCAAAGAAATTGTTACTATTACACAACGTGCCTTATGAAACCACAAAACTTTATTAAATTCCAACTTTTTTTTTTTTCTTTTTTTTCTTTTTTTTCTTTTTTTTCTTTTTTAATTTTTTTATACTATTACCTAAAGTAGGAATATTTTGAACAGAAACAGTTAGTAGATAATCTTGTACATCACTATACGTTATATGTATACAATACATGGAAATAATTATACTACAATGATAATGCTACGTTCTATATGTACAAGAAGAACAATTTAAATTAATATCGTACATGCTTGAATGTTTTTCTTTTTTTTAATTACTATCTGTGGTAAAATAATCGTCGTTGCTATTGAATTGTTGCTGTTTAATTTGAAGGAAGAATTTATAGCGATACGAGTTATAAACAGGATTAAATAACGTGCAATTGATAGTTAATGTTTTCGCGACTTCCTACTGATTGTTGAAAGAAATGCATGTAATTACTCGTAAAACAGTTTCACGGTAATCTACGAAATGGATGCAGTCGCTTGATGCTTAACTGTTATGAGAATGCATGCGAAATGATAATGAATGCGTGTAATGGGAGGAAAGGGTTAATATACTGAAGAGGGAAAACGAATGACAGTTATTTAGAAGAAAACAAACGGTACTTACGTGTGTTTAGTGATAGAAACTGGGTGCACGTACTATGATTCTTTCAACTGGGTTACGACCTAGTTCTGCTATTCTCAGCGAAACTACCAGACACATCGTTCGTCGCCAGAAAAAAAGGTTAATGTCGGCATACCTGTAACCCACGTACTCGACCAATCAGAATATTTCACTCGTGTAAACGAATGTTAATCAACGTTTCGTTTTTTCTAATAATCACTTACAGACAGTAATCATCTGCTTCATCTACAAGAAAGCATTTATACCATATTTGCCGTTTTTCTCATGGTTCATCCATTCTCAATGAATTTCACGATTCTTCGATTAAATTATGTAATGTATTATGTTACTTATATTTTTCTTCTTTGCGTTCATAGATTCTTTTGGTAATTGAGCTTTCATAACTTTCAGATTATTAATATAAGAAAGAAATTGTAATTGGGATTTATTAGGATAAACTCTTTAGTAATTAACAGTACGTATTCAATTTTTTTAATAAAAGAAAAAGTATAAAAAAATTGCGATTTAAAATGTAATTTATTTTTATGATTTCACTCCATGGCCTGAATAAAACCGAATGCTATATTAAATACTGGCCCCTCTCATCTGTGCATCTGTATCGATTCATCCAAATCTTCATAAATTAAACATTTTTTTAGTTTCGCGCTAGCGTAGCTCGAGGTACGAGTTATTACGCATATGTTGTCGCTGTATATTGTCGCGATGCTAATCTACAACCATGATTTTTCTGTTTGCAACATTCAGAATAAGCTTTCGCATATTTTCATTATCCCATAAATGCCGAATTGTAATTCTGCTGCAGTTACAAGGTATTTTGTTGGAGTCTAAAAAATATACGCATTCGGGTACCTGATTTTAACCCGTACAGTTTTACCCCAATTTTCTAAATAATACAAATTATCAACGATACCATGGAGAAATAAAAACATATTTTTGAATTATTTATATTTTAATATGCAATAATTAACATTGCATACCAACTGTAAATTGCATACCCGTTAATACCAAAAAACATTTACCTGAACACTGCAAGAATGTTGGTTTCTTAATTAATTAAAAATAATTAATTAAATTAATTAATTAATAATAATAACACACAACACGATATAACTTTAGTAAGCACGATTGTAGCGTAATAATTTTTTTATCAAGGAACCGATATACATTACGACAATATGTAGCCACGACACGGAAATATTTACGACTGTTTTAAAAACAATAACATGTCCCAGTTTTACCCAGGTACTCGATTTTGTTAAAATTTCCCCTACTACTTGGCGGGTAAACTTCGCGATTTATAAAGTTTATTTAAAAAAAAAAAAATCTTTCTAAGATCATTCTAAGATATTTCTGCCATTTCAGCTGATCATATTCTGTATTTTTCAATAGGCTACGCATGCTGTTAATGTATTTACTACGTATATTTTTTATAGTACACTTATATGCTACTTAAAATGTGCCATACAAATTGGAAAACGAATAAAATTTTTAAACTATCGCTAAACCAAGTACTAAATCTTTAGGTTGTTTCTAAATTTCAACGGTTACATCGAAGCTTTAGCAAATTTCGAATAGGGTCGATGGCTGGGTACGGATTTAGACGAAGTTTTCCTAGCCAAATCATTATTCTTCGGATCCCGACTGCTTCGGAAACGAAGGTGCAATTGCCTCGTGGCGCTTGGCCTATTGTTGGCTAGTCATTCTCACGTTGCTACGTTGCAAAGGATTTAATTAAATTTTTTTGAACAATCTGATACGTGGATCTGGATAGGCGTTTAAGCCGTTTATACATGGTGCTTTTGTTTTGTTGGTACCACTTTGTTGTACAAGGAAAACTAAATGTAAACTAGATGTAAACGTTAATGTGAAACGTTATAATTAGTTCAGAGTTTCTCATTGTCACTCTTAGATCATATGCTATGTTCGGTAAATTATATTCTGAGACTAAAATTGAGATTATTGAATCAATTCGGTCCCTTAAACAAGAATCTTTTGTTGTTTTAAACAAGAAATTTATCTCTGTCCTGGTTCGGTCTCAGGGTGAACCAGGTGTGATCAGATGTCTCGAGTTTCGAAGAATGTCAAAATTGAGAGCAAATTGACAGAAACGGTCTGACTTTACCGTTTTCCTTGTGACAGTTAATTAATAATTTTGTGAAATTACTGTCGTCGTCAAACGATTTAAAAAATATTACTTCGTGTGCTTATGCTCGTTAGGCCACTTTTTTAAAATCTATCGTAACCTTTAGGTGTATCATATATATGTATATTTTAATTTTTTTTCTTTATTTAAGTTATTTGTATATAAATGTTAATGTACCGTTGTATGGATATGTTCCTTATGTTTGTTGATTAGAGTAAGAGGCCTAAATTATCATAAAAATCTCATTCATTATATTTACTGGTAACATTTTCACTTTTTCTATCTACATCAATCTGCAATTTTTTCTGTACAAGTAGAAAGCTACATAGCCAGTGGTGGTAACTTCACGAGATAAAGAATAAAGTGAGATGTGGTCTAGAAGTCTTTCTGAGTAATTTGAGGAAAAAGAAGAGGAGAGACTAGCTGAACTGCTAAACCCTTCGTGAAACTGAGATCTGAGATCTGAGATCTGAGATCTCGATGCGATTGAGATACCAATTTAATTTACGTCGACCAAAGTATTCGCTACTCCTTACGCGTGCACTACCTCGTTGTATGTGCGTTAATCCGGTTGTATTAATCATTTTGATCTCGTTAAATGATAAATAGAACTGTAATTCTTCTTCCCAATAACAAGCCAATTTGTTACAATTTTCTTTATTTCAAACTGCGCTGTTGTTGGTTTAACCGTGAAAACAACGTCTTCTCGTTTTCAAAATATACACACTGAACATATTAGGCAACGAGAGGAATACATATTCAGGTATGTTTGTCACATCATGGAGTTTCTTAAACGTTATTCTATTATTTTGAATTTAATTTGAACAAAAAAATTACTTTTTGAGCTATTTTCCGTGTTTTTCAAATTTAGGTTTCAAAAGAAGAGCATTGAATTATGTTATTTCATACAGAATACCTCTAAATCTCATTGTCAATCATGGTAAAAATTATAATAAATAAGTTATATATTAATATTAATTTTATAATCATAATTATAAATCTGATCAAACTACTAACTTTCGTTCAATTTTTATTCATTCCACTTAGAATTATAATATTTTATGTTACAAGTGTTATGCAACAAAACATTATTTGATCAAAATTGTGATAATCATAACAGATAGATAATCATAACAGAAATGTTTTTCAAGGTATAAAATATTTACAATTAGCAGAAAATAAATATCTAGTCCTTACCAAGATGGTGGATAAAAATTAAAGTAAAATTAATTAAAAAGGAAAATAATAATAATAATAAAATGGAAGTAGATAAGTTTTTTATAAAATTTTATAAAATAATTTTATAAAATAAATTATTGGAATAAATTATTGGAAAACAACAGAGAAAGTTGGCAAGAAATAAGAAAGAAGGAAAATTTAGAAGTAAATTTTTTTAAAGTTAGCGACGTCTATTTAATTACTATAAAAATCGTTAATTACGTTTTTTAATTAGGTTTAATATTTCTCGATAACTTAATGCGTGTAACTATTTAGCTCTACGTTTAAAATGTCTGAATGTCGGTACAATCTAGAAAAAATGGCTGCTTTTTTATTTATAACTTTAATAATAGCTGCTGCAGGTAATTCATTTTAATATATCTGTGTTTTACCTCAAGGACAGTAAACTTGTGCACCAAGAGCTAAAAAATCTCCACTACTGCAGTGTCCACTTGAGTGTCGCACGTGTTCGGATCCGCGTCAAGACACTCATCCGGGGCTTGCAAGTGTTTGAGAAATCGCTCAGACTTATCTCTCATCGTGTTCGCTCGTTTTTCGAATGCGTCGAAGGCGAGCTCGAGAAATAGTTTGCGTGTGTGAAATTGAAAAATTCTACACGTATAGTTCAAATTGATTGAAACATAGAAATTTTTATTGGAAAAAGCTTAACAATTTGATTACAATAATCCCGTAATTATAAAACAAGACGTATAAAATTTGTATTTTTCTTATTCTAACGAATTATCGACAGATGATAAAATTGTTGGTCGGGAATCAGAGATAACACGCGAACGCTCGGTCTGTCGAAGCACTTTTAAAAATTAATGTGCATAACTTCGCGACACTTATCCAGGGCAAACTATATGCGACACTCAAGTGGATACTATTGTATCAATTAAACTGTGTCATTACTGGTGTGTAAAACCAAAGAGGCAAGACGGTAATCGGTATGACTCCGCCCGTTGTACGAATGTAAATAATTGCAAACAGTATATGTGTCGGAACATTGGCGAGTGAAAAAAAAATTCAGTACGTGCGAAATTACGGCAGACACGACTCATTGAATAGTGTGACGTTCCTATTTCCAACAATAAACAATGTATGATTTATTTATTTATTAGTCCCTACCACGTTACCACGGAGTCAAACGAATATAAGGGATGTCATTCTTCCATTATTTTGAGAAGAAAAATCTAAATAGAGGTATGAGCCGTATGCGCATCGCGGATTGCCAAGTCTCTGTATTACTTTATAATTATTAAGTATTGATCAATAAACTTGTATATTTCAAAAGACGGGATACATAGGCATATGGAAAAGGCATCTCGTATAAGACATGTGCCTAATATGATACTCTCATAGTATTTCCACAAGGAAGTGCGTGGGGCATTAGGGCAACAGTCGTATCGATAGGTTTCAACATCACCCATAGGATTTACTATTGTCGATGTGTTTTTTTTTCTCTTTTTTTTTCTCTTTTTTTTTCTCTTTTTTTTTCTCTTTTTTTTCTTTTTTTTTTTCGTCAGGTCACCTTAGCGTGTCTCGCGTAATTCGTATAGTTCGCGCTTGAGGTGCGTCGAGTATTTATTACGGCCGTTGTAGGTGCCAAAACGCACAGTGAAGGAAAGCGGACATTGCTTTTAAGAATCAGCCGAAAAGAGCAGTTAATTACCAAGTCTGTCCTAGAGTAACATCTCTGCGAGATATTTTCAGAATATTAAACTGTTAGAGGGTTGATACGTTCCATGAAATTGCATGGAAAATATTGCGCCATCGAATATTCTAATCTATCAGTTGCTGAAACTAGGAAATGCCTTTCATTTGGAGGAATATTTAAGGAAATATAACTTTACTAATTTATCAGCTCGGATCGATGAACAAAGCTGACTCTGAATATTTGAAAGATAAAGGACTGAATTCCATTCAGTTAAGAAAATCGGGTCGTACTTGTTTCATTTGTACGTATTTTATCGATACTCGGACTGTTGTAATGTTAATAATTTATTATAATTAAGTTATATTTAGATGTAACTCGTGATTATCATATTCTCAAAATAGAAAGGAAAATATAACGGAGTAACAACTGTATCTAAAAAGAGAATTAAAAAATAGAATTTGTGATAAAAAAGTTGATAAAAGCAAGAAATAAAAGTGCACGAAATAAAAAACAAAATTATTTGAAAATCAGGAATTAATGTGATTATAAATTATGTATAACGATATAACACTTATCTAAAAGGATATCTGATATTCTGCTACGGTAGAAAATATTTTCCTCGTTTGTTACACTTTCACTTAAAGGTTGTGCGTAAAAATACATAATACTTTCCATTTTGAGAATTTTAATTTGTAACGTAGTAATTATACTTCCTTTTTTTTGTCGTTTTCTTCCACGTAAGCTACAAGTTATTAATGACAGATAGCGATACCGATAATAACGTAATCATAACAATTTTACATTTACATACTAATTACAAGAAGTATAAGGGATGTTGTACAATGTACGGGATACCGGGGTCGAAAATAACAATTTAATTTTTAATTACAATTATACAAAAACTGTTACATTTGCAACAAAACTTTTTATATCAAAATATTATGTAGCTATCTAATATTATTGTAATAACTAAAAAAAAAAAACAGAAATCGTTGCGTAGTATACAGGGCGATTGTAGCAATGTTTTCTTTTCTTTTTTTTTTTTTTTTTTAATCAAAATTTTTATTAACCGATAGTAGCTTAGCAATGTTAGTCGATTTCGATGAAATCTGCAGTCTGTGTATACTTGATATTCATTTAAGAAACGTATTTTTTAAATTTTTAGTATAGATTCGGATAAAAATATTTGTAAAAAGTGACAGTTGTGTCACAGTTTTTTTTTTTTTTCACAATTGCAATATTATAATATTAATAATTCTACATTAAGTCGCATTCAAGGCATCGTGTTTTGTTTCATAAATTTCATTCTTTTGCAACAAAATGTTATTTAATGTATATCAAAAGGATATTTTGTTGTGGACCACTAACAATTCGTGCCAATTATTAATATTGTGGTATAAAATAATTAGTATTGTGTAAATATGTACATTACTAAATGCAAAAATATAAGAATATAAGTGAACTGTAAAGTATTTTATTGTTAGAAAGTGATGAGACCAAACATGTGTAACCAAACTACTCTAATCTCGCGTAGAGATTTTAAAAAATATTTAATTGAAAAAACAATTGAAAAATGGAATAATTATTGGAAAAAAAATTCTTTCTGCGAGAAGCAACGTTTATGAAATCACACCGTTGACGGAACTAAACAAGCGTGATCAAACAATCCTAACATGTTTGTGAATTGGACACACAAAATTAACTCATGGTCACTTGACGTCAAATAATCCCCCAAAGAAGTGCAACCACTGCAATACGGATATAACAATTAAGCATATTCTCCAAGACTGGCCAACGTTCAGTTATACAAGAAGAAAATATAATATGTCGACAGACGTAAAAGAAGCCCTTAGTGACAGAAAACTTTCAATTGCAACAATCTCGTTCATTAACGATATACACCTTAGAAATCTTATCTAAAGGAATTAAGTACCAAGTAGTCGCTAATGATCTATGAAGTTGATGCGACTATAGTATAAAAAAGAAAAAAAAAAAAAAAAAAAAAAAAAAAAA
>SMSQ01025898.1:63704-83069 GCA_019453375.1 Ctenoplectra terminalis
AAAAAAAAAAAAAAAAAAAAAAAAAAAAAAAAAAAAAAAAAGTAGCAAGTAACAAAGTAACGCAGCAGTGTATAGAAAATCTTATACTTTCCCATTCAAGTATACTAGAGCAAAGGAGGATGCACAGTGCATCGTATTTCGTGACAAGAGTTTAAAGTAGATGTATTTGCGGAGAGAGGTGTGGATAATTTGTCCTATGAATAAGCAGATAATTATGTTGACCTTCGTTGCGGTTGCCACCCGATTACGCCGGGCACATCGTCATGGCAATTTTGCTTGATCAGTACTATACACTCATGACTAGAGGGTTCGTTAAGCCTTATGTTAGAATACAAGGACCTTCGAGCATAGAAGACGAGAGCTTAGGAATGATAGGAGTTTAGAAAAAGTTTTTAAATGATTGAACAACGCTTTCACAGATACACTGGTTTTTTTTCTTTTTTTACAGATTACAAAATTATAGGTTCAGAAATTCTTTTATATTATTATGATATGATATTAAAACAAAAAGTAGTGGACAAGTTGCGTTGTTTTTTGTACTATAAGCTTGATTTACATAATATTTCAAGGGTTGAAAATTATCTTTTGGTCGCATTCTTTTTAATTACATAGATGATATTATGATCGAATGGTTGAAATGACATTTACGCGCATGAGTATATAATTTTTAACATTATAACGGTTTTCATGTTGTACGTTTTTGAGGTGTTACGAGTTATGGAAATGTTTCTCAACTATGTTTGGGTAACTTTTTTCTAAGCTTGAAAAGCTTAGACTTTTTTTAAGCTTAGATAATTCAACGACTTCTCAGCGGCATCTGCAATGTTAAATTAAAAAGGAAAAAATAGATTTCTACAACGTATGATATGCTTAATAAAATTCAAAATCTCTTATTTAATTATCTTTTATAGTTTCTTCGTAATTAATTCCTCAAGTTGACCTGCTTTTGAGCGCTCTAGACCGGAACCTCCCCTTAAGAGATCATACAGGTTACTGTTGGGAATTGGAAAGAAGTACTACGGAAGGCCTACGGAATGATGGCCTAATTGGTCAGAGTAAAAGGTGTACGCCTCCCTTTCGTACGCATTATTTTTCGATCTCGTGTATCGTTTGCTGAAACAGTGACCTATTCTAATCGGATCGCATCGTTACACGTCAGCTGAAACGAGAGATCCCTTGTCCCTGTACCACCCTGCAAGGCCGCTTTCCAGTTTTCAACAGTAAAGTATTTCCACAACATAGTACTTCCACGAGAAAGTGCTGTAATACTCCAGTAATATTTAGATAGACGTCTGTGTGAAATTGCCGTTCATGTGGAAACTATTGTTTCAATAATACGACATTAAGTTCGTTTTTCCTCGTCGTGAGTTTTTATAACTATTTAAAAAGAGACTTTCTGTAATGTTAAAAATAAATTACTTGATCGGTATTTTAATTAAATTCGAGCCTGGGTATTATTAACTAATTCTATTATCGTTTAATCAAGTGCAACATTAATCAATATTTTCTCATATTAATTTAACTTTATTTTCGGAACCTAGGATGCTCCTGATACGAGACCTTATGTTATTACTAATGTAAAATATTTATGTTAGTGTCTTCTGTGTTTCAATGGAAACACATTGTCCGTATACTGTTACTACGTTCTTTGTTAGAATTTTTCCTTCGTAGGTGGTGCAATCGATAGAACACAAAAACTGGAATAAGGATCATATGATTTTTGCTCTTATATTCGATACCGTTACTCTGCATTTCTCGGTACTTCTCGGCATTTCTCGGCACTAGAAATTGGTCAATGCTTGTGAATGATCGGAGAACGAACTATTAACCCAATTTAAAACATTCTTTTTATATTTTAAAAGTACATGTTGATTGAAAGCCTTTAGAAAAAAGATAGCGGCTACGTGCAGTAGTGTGACACGGTTTTTTTTTTTAGCGCCACCTCAGACAATGAGCATGATTCGGCCCGTATGGATAATATGAAACGAAAATTTTTTATTTCTAATCTTTTTCGTTCTCGTACACAAAGATGCATTCTCGTTTGAATCCGCGCGGTATGATTCGTTTCATTTCATTTGAACGGCTGTAAGTTTGTCAACGATTCGAATTATTTGAAATCGATATTCGTTTCTTTTTGTTGTTCTCTTATAATGAACAGAAAACATTTTTTTTAACTCTGTTCCAATCTTGCTGTAACTTGGACAAGTTGGAAGTTTATACTTTGTATCTTTAAAATCCAATATTTTTACTAAGAATCTGGGAACAAGCAGGCTAATCAATTTTTGTTCGGTATGTACGTGCTCAAACTCATATTGAAAGTTTCACTTGCTGCTGTAGTGTTGCGTAACCAGCGAGTCACCGATATAGCTGAGCCTTACTATTTTAGTATTTCAGAATTTGTTACATTGCACTCAGTCATTGGTTCATTTGTAAGTTAAAAAAACACTATCTAGAAATAGAAAAATACCATCAAAGTTATAATACATTTTTTTTAGCGTGCTTCGTGCAAATTTAATTCTGTTTTAAATTGCATGGATCAATGAAAGTTGTAAATAGGACACTTACGTATTCTTGCGCATAATTTCTTTTTTCTAAACGAGGAAATATAAAAGTTATTTGTAGAGTAGACGATTCAAAGATATATATCGTATAAAGGAAATTTATCTTAATAAATTTACATTTGAGACAATAGAGTTTGTCAAATGTTACATAAACTGGCCAGTTGTTACGCGCCGTTTTAAAACTAATAATGAGATATAATTTCTGGTTAGAAAGTACATACCAGGTTTAAGCACTTTTAAGTCGATCTAGCGATAAGGTATTGCATTATTTATAGTAAAAAAGAAACTGACATAGTGTGTATAAGTATGCACAAGCGGGTGCGAGAAATATTTTTACTATAAAATCTTGTAAATAAATATATTTAGAATAAATACTGCAATGTGTATTCAATCGAAGTAGTAGATATATTGTCAACGTAACAAATATATTATCCGTACTATAAAAAATAAACAGTTTTATGAATCTAGCACGAAAATCACCAGTCAATAAAAATCATACACGTTAGTAAAAGTACTACTAAACTCGGGAATACTTGTGCATTATTTTTTTCGTAATTAAATGTTTTGATAGTTAGCGTAAATTTTATGTTTTAACAGTTGAAAGCATAAATTTTAAAAATGCGACAAACATCTGTTGAAAAACGTGAAATTATCATTTTGTACTACAGAGATAGAAAAAGTCTTAGTGAAATAGCAGAAATGTTTAACAGAAGTAAAAGTACGGAAGAAAAAAAAGAACGGTTATTGTATATTGCATAAAATAAAAATAAGATCTGGTAAAACGTTAAATGAACGAAACGAATGGTAGCTTATTAGAAAAGTTAAAGTTAATCCTAAATTTAGTGCACCAAAATTAGTTAATGAAATAAAAAACTATTTAGACACATATGTTAGTGCATCAACCGTTAGAAAATTGTAACTAAAAAATATATTAGATTTCATGAAGAGTAGTTTTCTTCGTGTATCGCAGAAAGTATAGTACCTACCTAGTAAGATAGATAATTTTTTAAGCATAATACATTTATAATTAGATATACTGGAATGTTGGATATAATTTGTTTCACGTGGACTGTTCGGCGAACTATAAATGTGTTATTTGTGTTTTATTATGATTCGTGTAACAATTTTTAATAATGCATCGAATCGAAGGAGAATAAATACATATAACGATGACGGAGGATCACTGATGCGACGTTGTGCTTTCTGCATAACCTGAGAAATCAAACTGCTTCAGTGGTGACTCGTGGGAAATCGTGACCGCTACTTCGTTATTACCGTACTAATCCTATGGCAAAATGATCATGAAAAAAAGCGTGTAATCATAAAACATTTGTTCGCATAACAATAACGTTTAGAATAAAAGCAACTATCCATAAGCGTAACTGTACATCGTATTAAATTGTGAATAATGAAGATTTTTGTAAAATATTTATAATAAACATATTATCTAATTACTTTTACTTAAGGGTAAATTATTTTCTGAATCTGTAAAAAAATTTTATAATATGCAAATTGAAATAGTATTGATAAAAGAAATTAATTTTTAATATAAATCTAAAAGGTCTTTTCGTTGTTTTATTCGTGTTTTCGTATTTAACTGTTGGAAAAACTTCTTTGACATTATTAAATGTTGCTTTTAAAGATTTTCACATCGTGAAAATGAACTAGTTATAATATATATTGTATTTAATTATTACCTTATATCAATTTGAGTTAAGTTAAGTAAATAATTTTTTGTCGAAAGATATACAATTATAAAAATATATTAGAAAGAGTTATGTTTCGACCCGTGGCGATCCTGTGATCTTTCGGTTAAGTAAAAGTTTGCACGTGGTGCGCTGATTACTTTTCATAGTTTAAAGAAAATAATAAGAAAATAAGGGACAAAATTGCACTATCGAGTACTATTTAATACTATTTAATACTATTTAATACTATTTAATACTATTTAATACTATTGAATACTATTGAATATTATTAAATTAATATTGTCCGTGCGACTCACAATTTGTTTCTGGCGAAAATCTCGCCATTGCCATAATTTCGGAACTTCGCTACGCCGATCGTATTCTTAATTGGCTCTGTTGATTGAGCAATCAGTTTTTTAAAATGAACAGCGAGCCCTTACGTTGTATGTATACCTACATATCTTGGAAGGGACAGTAGACGGTGTCTAGTAACGATCGTTAGTTTACGGCACTTTTCTTATCAAGAAATGGGGGACACGCGAAGACTTTTTTCTTTGCCAAACCGTTTTCGCTGCACTTGCTAAACAAATGATAATTATTTGATTAAAGTTCTTTCTCAAGAATAGCAGTTTCATCCGAGCATACATATATCGTATGGACTGGAGTTTTAAACAATTTAAATTAATTTTTATTTGCGTAACCCAATGAAAAGTTTTTTGCATTATCATACTGGTTATGATATATTTTTATCCTGTATAACCTTGTTGCTATATGAGAGTATAAAATTTCGGATCACATGACTATAATCTTTATTGTAGGTACTTTACCATGACTCAATTTGTTGTTTGTTATAACCTAGCATTCTAATTATATTAACCTTCATAAAATAAAGTGGTTTGAACGTCATTCGTGAAGCAATGCTAATACCTGCTATATTGTTGCTTCAACAATTTGAAATATAATTTAGGTAAAAAAATAATTTCCTTCCTTTTTAATTATATTATAATTTAAATATAAAAGAAAAACTTTTATTCTTTACAATTACGTACAATTAACTGCGTGTTAAAAAACTTAATTTTATTCTAGCGTTTAAAACTTTTTACTTTTTTATTCACTTGTTCTTATGAAATACCAATGTGTTAGCTATATTTAATAATTAATTTTTCTAAATTGCTCGACTTTTAACAAACTGTTTGAACATATTTATATCATAACGAAGAAATTATTACCATTGTGTTCCACCGTATACATGCGTATCTGAACGAAAACATTCAACAAATTATTCCGATTCGATCTACAGCAGTAGCATTAAGTTGACCCTTATCTATTATCGGAGACAACATTATTTACTGTCCATGACTGATGTCTAATGTCCATGTATTGTAAAACACTCGGTATTGTTCCGCTGGTATCACCGTTCCTATTCGTGTTTCATCAGTGTTTCATCAGTGTTTCATCAGTGTTAATGGCTACACAATCACACGGTCATGTTTATGAATATTGCTTGAAATAAGAACGTATAAAAATGCGTATAATATAAAACTGGCAACGTATGCACACAGCAGTGTATGTTTGATTCGTTAACAAATACGATTTTGCAGAATTTTTTGTTCTATGGTTCACTTATTTAGAACATTATTCGCCTCTTTCACGCGTTTATTCAATTTCAAAGTATATTCGAGCAGTACCTATCTATATAATATTAACTTTTAAAATATCAAATGCAACACGTATACATGTACATAAAGCTAATTTCGTAAAAGGCTCGTATGTTGATTACCAATCTCCTACGTAGAAGCGAAAGTGGTGCTGTTCGGTAGCCTGAGATGAGTTTATACCCGAGGAGCGTGATAGAGAACGTGCTAGTTTGTTTGTACTTGTTTAATGATTTACTTTTTAATACGAATTAGAAACGCAAGTAGTATAGGGGTGAGTGGCGGTGGTAGGCCAGTTTTTCAATGTTTTATTTTTAATAAATTATGTAGACGAAATATCATAATAATGGTTATTACAGCAATGCACGGTTAAATCCAACAAAATTGAGGAATCAGCAGTTGAATTCTCGCGTGTGCAGGATAGCGTTTTGTTCGAGGATAGCTGGTTCGGTTCGAGCATAGCTCGACAAACGAAGAGAATAGACATAGCGCGCGACTGACAATCAGATAATGCTTCGCCGAACTCCAGGTGCTGAATGGTGGGAGAAAAGTGGGAATGAATCGTTGGAATATTACTGTGCAGATTTTTGTTGAATTTAACCATGCATGTATAACAACTCTATATGCATGTATATCTTAATATGCTGCCAAGAATTAAGCTATTTTTAATATTTTTCTAAAACTTTCCATACCGATCAATCAGCCCCGCGATCGGGATTGGTAACGACAGTATGGTGTAAATTGACTATAGGTACAACCAGCTAACAAAATGTTACTAACAACTTCTTTTAGAGGTAATAAAACAACACAATCTCAAGAAAATTATATTATTGTAAAAGATTAATCTTTTTTTTCATCTTTTAATAATAAATTAATAATAATTAATAAAGTCTTAATGTGTGGTTTAAATAATTATGAAACAGCATAAAAAACAAATCCTTTTTTTAATACGAATACAAGCTTTGTTATATCGTTGAATTGTATTTCTCTGCAATCGAAGAACTTTTGCTACGCTAGATCCTCTATCCTACGTAACCTCTGCGAGCACTGTTTTTATACAATGTATACATATAAAATGTATAATTATACAAAAATACAATAATACAATAATACAATAATACAATAATACAATAATACAATTTATGTTATTATACAATGCATATTGTACAGTTTCCGACTAATTTGTCTCAATTAAATGGTTGTCCCAATAAAGCGAATTTCAAAAGACAAAAACGATTTATCGAAAAACGTATGTAATATTCGGTCTTGAATACAAATGTGTGTTTAACCGTGTTAACAAACCTAACGGTAAGTAATAAAATAACATTAATAAGTAATCAAGAATAAGTAAATAAACACTTTCAATCAGTATCATTATCTCATAACAAGTTTTACTATATCTCTAATCGTAAACTGCACGAGCGTAAACTGTCCTAATAAAACGACGGTATGTTCTATACATGATGTATAAGCAAAGTGGAAACAATTGTTTTTGTTTCCGTTCTTCGGTATTTGTCCCAAATAAACGGTGGTACTGATTAACCTGCTTTCCAATTAACCGGAATCAATTGTATTAATTAATATTATTATTGTTTTATCAAAATTTATATGTATATACTTTTGTTCTTATTACATAATAAGTAAGTATACCTACTAGTTGGAAATAAAGGAAAAGAAAAGAATCATTAGATGTAATACGTTTTTATAAAAACTTGTTATTTTTAACATAATTGTCGAGCTTCTCGACGAGAATTAATAAGCAATTAAATAATAGGTAAATAACTTAAAAAAACATATATGACATGTGAATAATATTATTAATTATTCTTCATGGTGATGAAGTTCTTAAGAAGAAAAAAAGATGTGTAAAACATAGAAGTTCGTTACATTTAACTGCTTCGATTGTCAAGTAACATAATTCAACGATACAATAAAACTTGTATATGTATTAAAGAAAAGGTAGAATTTTTTTGTGCTGTCTTATAATTATTTGAATCACTGACTGAGATTTTATGCCAAAAATTATTTTTTTTTTTTTTTTTTAGTTATACTTTTTTTTGATTTATAACTTTATCTAATTACATAAACAATTGTGTTTATATAAGTGTTTAAAAACTTTTTACCTGTTTTTTATAGAGATCAAAGTTTGAACTAAATCCGTTCCCGGAAACGGTTCGATCTTCGAATTGTTCAAAGCTCGAATTAAGTTATCCCATTTGAAATAATTTAAATTGAATTATTATCGAAGCCCTAATCCAAGGCTTAAAAATCTGTTCAACATAAAACATTTTAAGTGCTTGTTTTGAAATATCGTATTGGTAAATAGTAAAAAAAAAAAAAAAAAAAAAAAAAAAAAAAAAAAAAAAAAAATAGTAAAAAAAAAAAAAAAAAAAAAAATAGTAAAAAAAAAAAAAAAAAAAAAAATAGTAAAAAAAAAAAAAAAAAAAAAAATAGTAAAAAAAAAAAAAAAAAAAAAAATAGTAAAAAAAAAAAAAAAAAAAAAAATAGTAAAAAAAAAAAAAAAAAAAAAAATAGTAAAAAAAAAAAAAAAAAAAAAAATAGTAAAAAAAAAAAAAAAAAAAAAAATAGTAAAAAAAAAAAAAAAAAAAAAAATAGTAAAAAAAAAAAAAAAAAAAAAAATAGTAAAAAAAAAAAAAAAAAAAAAAATAGTAAAAAAAAAAAAAAAAAAAAAAATAGTAAAAAAAAAAAAAAAAAAAAAAATAGTAAAAAAAAAAAAAAAAAAAAAAAAAGAAGAAGAAGAAGAAGAAGAAACAAATTTAATAATCAAATGTTTTTATTTATAATGGTACATACATGTACGAATATTTTATAATATTAATTAATTAATAATTTTCCTGTAATTCTCTAGTTGAGAGTTGTGAATCATTAACATTACCACTTAAAGTTTCTTTAAAGAAATAACAGTCTAATGTTCGTTTTTGTCTATTTTTTAATATTTTTTTTAAATGTTCCATTACATTATTATTAAATTGCTTGATACTTCTGTTCACAACTGCGATGTTCGGGTACCATTTCTCCACAAGGCTCTGTGTTTTAATCCAGTAGTCTAACAGTTCCTTAATCTCTGCAATAGGTATACTTCTCTTACTGTCTACTTTTTTATCTTCTAAAAACAATTTTACAACGACTTCTTACTCTTGCGAAGATTACGAAGATTACGAAGATTATGTAGCTCCTCGGTGATTAATTTTGGTCTTATATAATATTGTGGTCTTCCACCAGCTTCTCAACGGCATCACCGTTTACCTTTAGACCCACGAATTCCCTCCAAAGACATAATTTCTTTCATCAGTGTAGTATTCGGTTCAAACTCTTTCGGGCCATCTTTGGAAAAGATGCTTTGCATACAGCTTCTTGAAATTATAAATTATTTGTTGATCCTTCGGCTGGATAAGAGGAATGTTGTTGGAGGACAAAAATTTCACTTAGCTGAAATGATATTCGGCATTTAAATCTTCCTCCACTCCAGAAGGATGCGCAGATACATTGTTCAACACCAAAAGGGCCTTGAGAAGTATGTTTTTATCCTTCAAATATTTCTTCATATTAGGAGCAAAGACCTCAACAAATCGTTCAGTGAAAAAATTTCCTAATTATTCTGGCTTTCGGATTTGATCTCCGCATTACATTAAGGCTGTTTTTATACGCATCGTTTTTTTTTTTAAACCCTAGGGTTTTCTGACCGATACAACAGCAGAGGTTTTATCCTGAAGTTTCTACTAGTATTACCACAAAGAAGCAGTTAGTTTGTTTTTCAAAGGATTGTGTCCTGGTAAGATCTTCTCTTCTTTTTCAATATAAGTTCGTTTTAGTAACTTCTTCCAAAAATGTTATGCGTCATCACAGTTGAATACATGTTCGGGAATAAAATCCTTCTTGTCAACAAAATCTTGAAACTCCGTTACAAATTGTTTGGCAGTATCGTTATTTTCACCGGCCGTTTTTCCATACCTTACCATACTATGAATACCTATTCTCTTTTTGAACTTATCGAACCACTCTTTACAATCAGTACCAAGGATATCTTTTGTAATGTTAGCGTGGACGTAATATTTCTGCAAAAATGATTTTTTTTCTTTTTTTTTTTAACATTATACATATATGTAGATCGAAAGTATATCTGAAAAGCTAACGCTTACAAGGGACGTTCGGTAACCCGAAAATTCAAAAAAATTTGAAACTTTGCTGGTTTGTAGAGGACCTCAAACTAAGTATCACGCTACTTTTTTTTATCTGCTGATATTCAATTTTTCACGGTTGACCTCAACGTACATCCCTTAACGTTTGGTAGTGTCATCGTATACCTGCGATCCAGCTATTCGGTACGCCATAAATCACTTGATTCGTCAAGGGTCAAAATCAGTACAGTGACACAGTGACCCACATTTTCAAACAGCAGACGAATTTTTTGTTGATCGGGTAAATTTAATTTAATTTTTCGATTCGTTCTAAGTTATTCGTTGAAGTCAAACGCGACACAGAGACAACGCTCTCGCTGCTAGCCTTTCACGCTGTGATTAGTCGGTGTTTTTCGTTGATATATTAACTCGTTAACAAAACCGAATTTGACATTTTCGCAAAGGAAAAAGTTGCTTAGAATTACCTCTGGAATCACCCCTTAAAAGGACTTACAGATCTTTTTGGACACCCTGTATAATGAAAGTACATACAATAACAGTCACACATGCACACGTATCTACAATTCGTCTTTCATGGTTCACGTGTATAAAAAAAGTGTTCGAAACAGACATACTTTTTGCTTCAGACAGTTCACAACAGAGTAGGTTTTCCATACATTGCATAGCGAGACGTAGTATGCGAATCTTCTATTCCATAACAAAAATTTACTGGATTTTCAAACGGTTCGGAATGGTTCGCAATAAAATTTTGCACATTTTTTGACCAGATAAGAAACTCAAAATTTTCAAAATTAAGGGTAGCGGGGGTTTCGTTTTTCTTTAAACAACAAATGTTTAACAATTTTGTTACACAGTTTTTAATGCAAAGGCTTGCGTCGTGCAACCTTGTAATATTTTTTGATGGTATTTTCTTATTTAAGTACTTTCTTACGTCTGCAGTGATTTTCGGTGCTCCTTTCTTAGATTTTTTTTTTCTTTTTTTTTTTTTTTTTACTTAACGTAAAATATATGTAGTTTTCGTCATAATTGTTCAAAATCATTCGATTATTATCATTATTATTGTAATTATTATTATTATTATTATTATTATTATTATTATTATTATTATTATTATTATTATTATTATTTTTAGTCTGTGGTACAAGTTACATGCTAGAACTGCAGTTGAAATTTTACAATTCGCTTTGATGGATTAGGTGCGATTTTTTTATATTATATCTAGGTACCTCGTTTAGCTTAAAAGTGTGCAACGTTAACGATTTAAAATTAACATTTTAGGTATTATCCTCCATACGTGGAACATTGTCAGGTACTCAATTATCTTGTAAGGATAATAAATCACTGTAACGGTTTAGTAAATAAAATTTTATCTAATCACGTGGGTATACAGAAGAGCATAAATAATGTGATAAATGTGGTAAATAAGACATCCGGATCTTTTTCAGTTCGAAAACGTAGGTTGCTGCATATTTATTTTTGCCAGTATGCATAGAATTTAACAATCATATTCATCGTTTTTATTAATATCATATTAATCGTAATATTAATAAAAATGCTTTTGAAATTTCGAATCGTGTAATTTTCTGAAAACGTATCTTGTGAAGTAAGATTGGAAGTAAAATTATTTCGTCTTCAAATGATTCGAGACTGAAAACAGTGTCGAACCAGAGGTCAGAAGTTCTACTTTTCGGTTGTTTAGTGTCACAATATTTATACCTAAATATGGGGTAACACTCAGAGGTATCTTGAGAAATGTAATAAATACTAAATGCAATGATACATAATGTCTTGATTCTTGTCGAAGCTTTTAAACATGATAAGCAATATGAACCGTGACGATGAATCTTAGATAGATATTATTTTAATTTTCGATTTTAAATATTTCGTTTAGTAATACAGAAAATACATTATATAATATTATATACGTATAAATCACAATTCAATATTCTTCGCTGCTTTTTAATGGTTGGATACAGATGTTGATAGAATCGATTAATCGAGACTAGAATATACAATTACTTAATGTTACTAGAATTTGCATAGGGCACCCTATAGATACCGAGGCTGATGTTTGACTGCCAACGACGATAACTATCAGAGCGAAGGATAGGCAGCACTCGATGTATTAATCAAGTCTCCATACGCAGTATTCTTTGGGTACTGAATGTTTTTTATTAATATCTCAGGAAGCAATAATTGGTTGGAGGTAAAATTTTATATTTGAGATCCCCCTCCAAGTATCGTATCGATCAGCCATTGGGACCTTTCGGAACCTTATTCCTTCTTTTTTGTTTTCATTGCGATGATTTCTTTAAAACTATTTTAAGATTACTTTGACATAATAGTACTGAATGTTTTAAAATTTTGTATAAACTTTAATGACAATGTTTAAATGTTCAACTTGAAAGTTAATAAGCACATTTCCATTTGTTCTAGATTATAAAACGAAAGTGATTAAGTTGAAATAAAGTCTAGGTACGTAAAAAAATAAGAAATCAGAAATCTTCATTAGACGAAGGTTATCGGTACTTAATTGCTCACGCATACACATTTTGTCAGTTTCTGAGTTGTTTTTAATCTGTCGTAAAACCGCTGATAAACTGGGAAATAAGTGTAAAAATTTACGTTATTGCTCTGTAATGAAATTGTTTTAAAAGTTGAAGCAATTTGTCGACGTACGCATTAACGTTTGCACATAGAAAATGTATCTATAAATTTTTGAATTGAATTCTGGAATGTTATGGTTGTGAATGTTCGCAGTTGATATTACCTGATAACGAACGCGATATCTGTCCGTGTTCATTTAATAATGATCACACGAACACACGTCGAAAGAACAGTTCACGGATATTTTGAATTCTGTGGTCAGGGCTGGGTTCATGAGAATGCGGAAGTCTGACTGGAGCTACCCGAATATTTATCGTAACCGTGTTCGGTATAACTTCATGGAGGGTAAATAAAAGAAGAAGTTACAGGTTTCTGCGGTGTATATATAAACGCCTTTACCGTACAGCGTTGACCTATTAATCGTTAAAGGTTGAAAAGGAGTTATACGAGTGGAATACCTTCTCTTCGGAAGTTCATTCATCTTTCCACCGACACAATTTCAATTTGGTTCCAGTTCTCCACGAACTATATATTTTGGAGAAGTTATTGAAAATTTAAAGTTATTTTTAAGGATGCGTTAAAATTTTATTTATTAGAAAAATCCTACTGAAAGGTCTTTTGATCGAACAAATGTGTGAAATTTCTAAAGTTTGCGTGTTAAATTTATATATTTAAAGTAATTGTACTTAATATTAATGGCATACTTGATTCTAAAAAATTTGTCAAAACTAGAGAAATGGTATTTTTTTAAACGAAACCAAAGTTGAAACGCTATAAAATGAATAGATACCTATATGTAAATAGTTAAATGGGTGAAAGTTCAAATGTTTTGATATTATGGTAAGAAAAGTAAAAAAAAAAAAAAATATTACACTTACAAAATTCTTAAAGAAAATTTAAAAAACTTCATTTTTGTTATTAAAACGAAACTGTTTTAATAAAAGAAAAGTACTTATCATTTTTAAAAATTTATTTTAACTTCTTTGTCTTCTACACATTAGGCATATTCTTCTACACGTTTGACGCGTCTGAAACATCACATTCTTCGTATCCGCAATAAAAACAACTAATAAATTGTACATACATATTTGATTTGTAACATACAGTGCAATACATGTAGAATAAACGTATTACTCTATGTATAATATGCATATACGTAAGTATACATACTGCACGCACTCGACGTATTCCATATTAGGTACCCATGTGTTTCGATAGAAAAGTAATAATTATATTAGGAAAAAAAATTAATTCAATAGTATCCTAATCCTTGAACAATCAATAACACATATTATATTTAATAATAAATTATGTAAAAGAAATATTTTTTAACTCATTTCCACTAAAAAATTCAATTGTATGTTTTCGTCTTTTAGAAACTTTTTATCACCTTTAAACAGAAAAATGTTGCTCTTTCCATGACAGATTTTCGATAGATATTCAAAAATTAATATGGCTGTCTTTGGTCTATAAAAATTTACATGATTTTTAACGGAGTTCATTATTTATTTATTGATATCGTACGGTGTTCCATGTTAAGCTCTATTCTATATTAGGTAAGATTACTCTATATGTAAACAAATATTTTTCTACACAGATAGATCAGATATGTACGTGTTCTTTTGTGTTTGGCCAATTATATGTATAAAAAGATTATTTTTTTAATAAAAACAATATACGTTCGTATGTAAAACTTCGTATGTTAACTTTCTTTTTTCTTCTTTTTATTTCTGGTACATGTTTTCATACATGATGATCAACGAAATGATCATCGAATGATTAATATTATTACATAATTATTACACGTACTTGAAAAGAAAACCATTTTTAAAAACTATAAATTTACATTTCAATTGATATAGTATTTTTTAACGGGGAGAGAAAATTTGATTCGTTGTGCCGAATTAGTTCGAACGATCAATTGGTCGTGCGATTCAACCAGTTCAAGGTTAAGGCTACAATATATTAATACATACGTACACTTTGGCTAAAGTGCACGCGTTTATGATAGAGAGATAGAGAGATAGACCGATCACCGATTGTCACCGGTTTATTGTTTCGACATGTTTCAAGTCTAACCCTCGAAACGCGATTGATTCGTGGAAAGAAGAGATGGAACAAACGTCCCAGAATTGTCCCGTTAGCTCGTCTCGTGGAGTTGAAATGCCCGCGCCAAGTGAGAAAGAATGGATATTGGACGAATACCGCAGCTTCCTCAGAAAAGTATCGTTGCTCCATCGTTCATTCCTTAGATTTTCTAAATATTTTTATCGCATTTTTCGTTATTCGCCACTGATACCTTATTCGGAATAAATGATCCTTTCCATTCTATTAACTGGAATCTCTTTTTCACCGCTCCTCTTTCTCTTCCTTGGAGTTTTTATTCCGACCTCGGTTGCTCGTGACCCTTATTAATCAATACCTCGGAGAATATATAATTATATTTAATAATGGGTGAGTCTTAAGGTCTTGTAACGGTCGGGGTGAAGCTGTTGCACACAGATTTGTACGCTTTAGCGTATCGATTTATTTACGAAAGATGTACGTAACTAACGCGAAACTAACTAAACTAATATAATTTTGATTTAGTAACAAGAACTTTAATAATGAACTTTAGTAAGGTTCGATATTTGAGCCGTTTATTTTTAAAGTGGCATAAGTTCGGTTTTTTGTTTTTGCGAGATATTTAAGGATTTGCATTTCAATATATTAAAAAATATAATATAAATAGATAAGCACTAATAGATAACTTTTTTTTTATTTTATCGTATTAGATGAAGTAAGCATATTATTCAATAATGTTTATCAGTGCTGGGTAAAAAAAATGGTTTTATTATACCTAAATGGGCTTGCCTCGCTTTCAAAATTAATTAATTATTGTAATTGTCAATTAAACGAATAATATTTCAATCGAATTAGCCTTCTTTCAGCACTACAACTACCAAAGTGATCAAAATGACTAATTTGTAATTTCTTGTTGCAATTTTATACATTTGCTGCGATCCATTTTTAGAGATTTTTAAGAATTTTCTGTTAAACATATGTATAAAGATTTATCTTCCTTGCATTGCGTAATTTTTTTTTATATAAAGATTCATTTTTTAGATCTTCGGTGTAAATAAATAATATTTTATCGGTGGTTCTGTCGGTGGTTCTGGTATTAATAATAAAAACAAAATATTGTACAATTTTATATAAATAATTACTCATTTGATGAAAAGTAAAAGTGAAACGAAGAAAACAATTTTTTAATATTATAGTAGAAAATATAAGATGAAAAAAAATTATAATTCCAATAAAATTATACATTTTCATTAATAATTTTTGTTATGTTATATGTATATTTTGGGTTTTATTTAGGATTTAACATTTTAAACTATTCACGATGAACAGGAGTTGCACAGGCTGTCCCGAAAGTTTGTAAGTCCCTTTACGGGGTAATTCCTAAGATGATTCTATACAACTTTTTCCTTTGCGAAAATGTCAAATTCGGTTTTGTTAACGAGTTATTAACGAGAAACACTCACCAATCACGGAGCGAGAAAGTCGCGCTGCCGCCATCGAAAGTGATATCTCCGTGCCGCGCTTACTACGTGCTGTGCGGTACTGTAACTCAGAATAAATTGAAAAATTAAGTTAAACTTACTCAATTAGGAAAAAATTCGCCTACTGCTTGAAAATGTGGATCACTGTGTCACTGTGTCACTGTACTGATTTGTAGTGATTTACGACGTACCGAACAGCTGGATCGCAATGTATCTAACGATTGTCAAGGGTCAAGATCGGAACAGTGACACAATGACACACATTTTCAAACAGCAGGCGAATTTTTTGTTGATTGGGTAAATTTAATTTTATTTTCGATTCATTCTGAGTTACTCGTTGAAGTGAAATGCGGCGCGGAGACAACGCTCTCGCTGGTAGCTAGCCGCCTTTCTCGCTCTGTGATTGGTCGGTATTTTTCGTTAATAACTCGTGAACAAAGCCGAATTTGACATTTTGCAAAGGAAAAACGTTGCTTAGAATTATCTCGGGAATCACTCCTTAAAGGGACTTAAAGGGACAAATCTTTTGGGACACTCTGTATATGGTAATATTTGTCTGGTGTAATTAATCTAGTTTCTTCGCGCGAAGAAAGTTTTTATATTTCCAAAATTACTTGGTCTTTCTTGTTGTGACGATAAACAGAATTTTTAATTCTGTATCTCGTTCCATCGACGTTTTATATAACATTTTGTATGATGCATTACTTGTAAATCTGATCCAACCTTTATTTAACCTATTTACATTTTGTGCAACGGTATTTTTCTTCTTCTTTTTTTAAAACAGGCTTCCAAAACACCTCTTCCAGAGGTTGAGTAAAAAAAAAAAAAAATTTTTTTTGCGTTTCATTTCATGTACTAAAAATTGATTATGTTTTCTACAATTTTGTACTACTTTATAGTAATCTTGGTAATATAGTAATTCTCTATACAAGGAATTGGATTTTCGGATTGCCACGAGACGCTACAGTATTTCCACAAAGAAGTGCTGCAATACTGCAGCAATGTTCAGAACAATTAAAACAAGTGCCATCGTCATCTGCATGAGACTGCCGTACACGTGGAAACGATTGCTTCAATAAAACGCTATTAAGTTATAATTTTTTTTCGTCATAAGTTTTTATAGTCAGTTAGAAAGAATCTATTAAAGATAAATTATTTGATTAGTTTCTTAATTAAATTCTTGTCTTATTATTATCAATTAATTCTACTATCGTTTAAATGCAACACTAATAAACTGTTCTCAAATTAATTTAACTCCTTTTTTCAAACTTAGGATGTTTCCAATATAATACCCTACGCCGTTTCCAATGTGAAATATTTATGTTGGGATCTTATAATGGAAACATATTTTCGAAATATTGTTTGCATACTGTTATAACGTTCACTGTTACGATTTTAACGGATATTCTTTCGAAAACACCGCGTATCCGATTGATTTGAAATATAAGAGGGAAGGTGGGGAAAGGATGCGGATTGTAAACTGAGAATTTTATTTTCAGGTATTTGTGAGCTTCCAAGATATGAATAATAAACTTCCAGTACCACGTATTGAATATTGCATACATGTATAAGCTTGACAAATTATTGAATATTGTCTATCCAGATGTTACTAACACAACCGTCTTCGCTGTGGTAATAATTATCGTGGACGAGTGTCGGATAGCCAGTGATGCTATAACGATGTAGGGTGACGATATGTATTTTTTTTTTTTTTTTTTTCTTATCTGCAAATATCCATGTTGAAGGGGTGGAAACAACCCTCAAACGTGGTGTTGAGAAACATGTTTTAGCAAATATTTTGGTTACTATTGGGTGTGGACAATGTAGACAAAACATGAAAAACACGAATTACGTAGTTTTGAAAGGCTAATCACACGGTGAAGACAAATTTTCAAAAAAATTGATTTCTTTATAAAATATATTCAAAATTAACATTAATTTGTAATCCTTTATTTTTTCTTTTTTTTCTTTTTTCTTTTTTCTTTTTTCTTTTTTNGTTCCTATTCGTGTTTCATCAGTGTTTCATCAGTGTTTCATCAGTGTTAATGGCTACACAATCACACGGTCATGTTTATGAATATTGCTTGAAATAAGAACGTATAAAAATGCGTATAATATAAAACTGGCAACGTATGCACACAGCAGTGTATGTTTGATTCGTTAACAAATACGATTTTGCAGAATTTTTTGTTCTATGGTTNAACAAAAAATACCGATAAATTGAAACTTTTAGTTTCACGCTTACAAGCAGATATATTATATCTTATATCGTATTTGTCGGCTTTCCTTAGGTGCACAATTAATTTCTATGTATAATATTCTAGTAATTACATTATATTACACACAATCGATGATATCTTATATGGAAGAAATTAGAACAGCAAGTAAAAATCCGGAAGACCTAAGGGCGTCCACTATACAATACATGGATAGGGTAGTAGTCGCTTCGTGACGTTGCATTTCTCATTTTTTCGCTTGGCTTCTATCCCAACCAATCGAAACCATGCATTCCTGAAGTTGGCCACATGTTGTAAAATATTCATAGTGCATTGCAATAAATTAATATTTTCATGCCAATTTTATACCAATTCTATAGTAACATTTCGTTATTCTGCGCAAAAAGATATTAAAGTAAAGTAGTCGTAATAATTGGTTCATCAAATTTTTTAATAAATGCCTTTATTAAAGAAAATACTCAAATGCTTTTCGCTATTGAATTCTAAACGCTTCACACTTATTTTTTAGGTAAATTATAGGTAAATATATGTGAATTTAATCATTTATCGAACATTTTACCTTAAAATAGTTTTTCATGCAGAATGACGAATGGATTTGATATATGAAATACACATTTATGACGAAGAAATAGTCCTGAAAATATAATCATTCTTAAACTATTCACCTTTTGTTCTAACACTTTTTTCCAATTATAATAAGAAAAGAGACATACTTGCGTGGATCACCTTGTACTCTGCATCTTAATAAGAATCAATTTTTCAAATTAAGAAAATTGGCGATCATTCTTTTGAAACATTCCGCATGTATAGTCTCGAAATTTCGTGACGATCAGCCACCAAGACTTGCGAAGTTGATCTACAAAATTTTCTGTAAAAAAAAAAAAAAAAAAAAAAAAAAAAAAAAAAAAAAAT